>CM040122.1:365110889-365453573 GCA_022559845.1 Amorphophallus konjac
CAGCATCACCATGAAGCTCTCACTGTTTTAGATGGTTCCTCTCTCTCTAGCAATGTTGCTCGCCTTGGTGCAGGCTCCTCGAGCTCCCAAACCAACTCTCGTTCCTTCCAAGTTGGCCATGGGTCTCGACATGGTGGTCGTACTCGTAAATCTGGTGGACGTGATCGAGGAAGACCTACTCCTGTTTATTCTCCCTCTGGAGATGACAAAGAGGTATGTCAACTGTACACACTGCCCAGGGACTCTGTGCTCACTTGTCGACATCATTTCGATCTCTCGTACAAAGGTCCGTGCACCTCTCGATCGATACAAGTGTACCGCACTCATTCTGCTCCAGGTCAGGCCTCCTCTGGTCTTGCTGCCCCAAGCTTCGATCCCGTGTAGCACCCCGACTCTGGGACGACTAACCACATGACTCTGGATTTGGGAATCTTGCCGACACCAAAGGGCCATTGACTATGGCGGCTCAGATCAGGTTCATGTTGGCAACTGTGCTAAACTACCCATTCATCATACCGGTAATACTTTTCTTACATCTGCAAATCACTCTTTCGCTCTCAACCGTGTCCTTCATGTTCCATCTATCACTAAAAACTAACTTTCTGTCTCGCAATTTACTCGTGATAACTCTGTTTACATTGAATTTCATCCTTCCTTTTTGTGTTGTCAAGGACACTTCTACAGAGAAGGAAGTTCTTCAAGGCCCTAATGTTCATAGTCTATATTAACTTCCCTGCACCAATAAACCTATACCTGGTGGTTCTCCTCAAGCATACGATAGTGTTCGTGAGTCTGCTTTCTCTTCGCATGCGTGACTTGGACATCCAACTCTTCGTGTTGTCCAGCGTGTTTTGTCCTCCTTAGGTTCTTCATTTCATAACATCTCTCTTGGCTCTGTTTGTTGTTCCTGCCAGCAAGCCAAGAGTCGTTAACTTCCATTGGAGTTAGTTTTTTCTGATGTATGGGGATCTTCCCCTCATGTGTCTACTTATGTAAATCGCTATTATGTTACTTTTATTGAACATTTCAGTTGCTTTACTTGGATATATCTGATTGCCTCTAAAAGTGATGTCTTCCATACTTTTCTTACCTTCAAAAAGCATGCAGAAAATTTATTCTCCACCACCATATTGGATTACGACATCACCAACCGAATTTCTTGCCCTCACACTCACGTAGCCGAGCGAAAACATCGGCACATTAACTATGCTCTTGCAATGCTTGGTCATGCCTATTTTACCTCTCACTTTTTGGGATAATGTTGTGACTTGTGCCATTTTCCTCATCAATCACCTTCTCATACCCATACTTAACAACATTTCCCCTTTTGAAAAGCTGTTTGGAAAACCACCCGAATATACTATGCTTCGCACCTTCGGATGTGCTTGCTATCCCTGGTTGCGTCCATATAATCCACACAAGTGTAATTTTTGTTCTGAGCAATCCATTTTCTTGGGTTACAACATCCGTCACAAAGGCTACCACTGTCTTTTTCCCACTATTGGTCACCTTTACATCTCTCGACATGTTGTGTTTGATGAAATTTTTTTTCCATATGCTCACTTCACTACATGTTCTACCCATATCTCCATCCCGACGACCTTGGCCTCACCCGCTGATGCACAGTCCCCCCTTCGCCCATCTCTCACCCTACATATCTCTCCTCCTTCACCTGCATCACATGCTAACACTCAGGGGGCGTCTACTTCCAACTCTACTACCTCCCCTGAGACTATACCACCCCCACAAACTTCCTCTTGCAAACATCCTAGCACGCGCTCCTCCAATTGAACTACCTAGAACCCCTTCACCATTGGATTCCCCTCCCTTGGTATCCTCATCCTCCACTTGCCACCCACTCCGAAGCGCGTTGCTTGCAGATTACACTGAAGTCGAGCCTCCTTCTTTCGCAATGGCAAATAGATTTCCTACTTGGCAGGCTGCAATGTGCGAGGAGTTCAATGCCCTTCATAAGAATGGCACTTGGTGGCTTGTTCCCCCTCCCCCGCGTGCAAACATTGTCGGTTGTAAATGAATTTTTTGACTTAAACGACATGTCGATGGCAGCATTGCATGTCATAAGGCTCACTTTGTAGCTGAAGGTTTCACTCAACAACTTGGATTGGATTATCATGAAACGTTCAGCCCCGTTGTGAAGCCAGCCATCATTCGGACAATCCTTTCTATTGCAATCTCCAAAGATTGGTCAATATGACAATTGGATGTTCAAAATGCCTTTCTACATGGGGAGCTTCAAGAAGATATTTATATGTTCTTGTCACCTTGATGTGGCACCACCTTGGGGGTGATAGTCACAAGACCGATGCACCTTGGACCTTATCAAGCAAGCACACTTCGCAATTGAAACGGACCGATATCGGCGGTCACTCACCCGACACTCACCCCAGTCCCGGGGTAACTCGGTGACGTTGAGTGGAGGTTGTGAGGGCTGGGCCCTTGCTGGTAGAGGGTCAGCAAGGCCAAGGATTTTCCCAAGGGTATGGAGGCTCAATTCAATGGAGCCGACGTTGTACCGAGGGCACGGGTTACACATTCTATCCCATGATGATCTCTTGAAGCAGAGGAGCTTGCAGATCGAGCACTCACTCTCATGGGCCAGCGAAGCTATGAACTAATATTGAAAGAACAAGCACTAGGGGAAGTAAGGGTTGGAACACTTACTCGACCGGTTTGAAGAAACCGGTCTCGCTCAGAGACGTGGGCAAGCGGGGAAGAGTGGGTTCCCCACACGCCGCGCCGGTGTATCTTGAACATGTTTGAAGGATTACAACGCTACTCCCCATGCAAGGGGGGAACGAGGGGAAAGGAAGTCACATATACATTCAAACACTGCCTCCCATAGGGAGGGGCTGTAAGCTGGCTGGGCGGGGAGGGGAGGATTGATCTAGGAGCTAATTGAAAGAAAGTCACCGGATCTGTCCGCCCTCTGGAACAGGAGACATGCAGTTGAAGTCGGTGCCACTGCGGCCTATCCCGAACTCCGTTGTCGACAAAAATAGTTGGAGAACCTTCATAGTTGACCCAGGAGGATGTCCAATTTATGGGAAAATTTCTGGATGACGACGTTAGACGGGGCAGGGTCGTGAGCAGGGCCTATGTTCTCTGATTCTGACTGCTACGGTATCACTACAGCAGGAAGAAGAAGTCATCACGTGCGTTCCTGAGCTCTGATTCAGGCGGGGCCGGAATCGCTGGATTTTTTGACGAGTCCTCTTCGAACGGAGATCCACGGGGACACCGGAAGAGTTCAGAGTAGATAGAAACAGCCTGAACAGTGATTGGGGCTATGTGCGCAGTCAGGGGAGAAAAATGAGAACTCTTAGCTCCGGATGTCGAACGGGGTGTCGCTTCTTGATTCAGGAAGTAGACTCATCGTAGAAGATCTCAGCCAAGCCCCGCTTCCAGATCTTCAAGATGATGGCCGTGGGAGCCTCTGCAAACCGCTTCAGGTTGGTAGTCTAGAGGAAGGTGCGCAGTCTGGGGAGATCAGATCCTCTGGGCAGCCACGAGCTCAGAATGGAACGAGACCACTGCCGTTGCGAAGAGGATGGAGAGACGCTTCCAACGGTACTACTTGGGCTTCCAGGGATGCAGGGATAATGTCATGGCCAAATCTGCAAGATGCTGGTACTCTGCTGCCTGCGAACTGAGAAGTGCAGGTTGGAGATGGGAGGTGGGAGATGAGGTAAATGGGAGGGGAAAAAGGGTGGATGGGTGTGGAGGTAACCCTTGGGTGTTAGGGGGTATGAAAGGGGGCAAACCAAGGTGAGGGAGGGGGAGAATGGGGGCAGGGAGGTGGTCTAGCAGGTGGTGAGAGAGTGAGCTATGAATTTGGGACTAGGAGGGAGGGGAAGAGGGATGATGGTTTCCCTATTTGGGGTGGTCTAGGGCTTGTGGGAGGAGAGAGTGGAGGGGAAAATATTCAAACTTCTCTTGGGAGATGAAAGATTGCATGGGGAAGAGGGAGGATGGTGTTGGGAAGAACAATATTCTCCTAGGGAGGGGAGATATTTGGTGGGATTTGGTGGGAGGGGAATGATGGCACCTAGGGGAGTGGAAAAGTAGTGGAGGTGGAAGCTTGGGTGGAGAATGAGGTGGAGGAGAGAGGTGGGATTTGAATTTGGGGAAGGGGGAAAGAGAAAGAGAGGGGTGGGTGGGATTCTCTCCCTAGGGATTCTCACCCCACTAATGGATTCTCTCCACAAGAAATTTGAATTTTGAACTCACAAAATGGCAACTTTCATTAACATAAAATGGGGGGAATGGGGTCCTATATATAGGCAACCCACATTTTACAATAAGTCACCGACTCTTGATACAATGACAAATAACCAAGGGGTAGGGGGCGCCCTTGGGCCTAGCCCAATGAATTGGGCCCATTAACCAACTAACCAACCTAATAACACTCAAACTTAGGTAAATAAATCAAAGACCTAGGGAAATGACTCAAATAAAAGAGAAAATACATCAAATGACTCAAATAAAAAGCTAAAAATGGATAATTGGGCCCACATAGAGTGATGCCCGAGCTCACACAACTCTAGAGTGTGACGACGACCCGAGCCAGAGAGAGTCGTAGGTGATGCCTCCATCAAATCCCCTGGGCTGTGAAGAGATCGACTCCGTCGAGTAGGGGTCCATCCTGCTATGGTACTGCTCAAGAAGGTCGGGATCCAGCCGCTGGAGATCTTCTTGACTCACCCACGAATCCTCCGAAGGAGGTCGATCCTTCCACCTGACAAGATAGCACTCGTACACCTTGCTCCTGGTGGTAGTGACATGTCCATCTAATATTCGTTCAATTCGCTCACGCTGGGCTCTCCGGGCTAGTGGACTCTCCTCACGGGCGGGTGCTCTCTCAATGGGGGAAGTAGGCTCAATATCCTCACTAGGCACCACCGTGGGACCCCTATATGGAACTAGGTCGGCCACGTTGAATGTGGGGCTCACTCCGTACTCCTTGGGAAGATCTATCTCATAGGCGTTAGTGCCAATGCGCCTCAAGACCTGGAAGGGACCAGCCCCACGAGGCCTCAATTTGGAGGTGGCTCTGGGGGAGAGCCTCTCCGTCCTTACCATCATAAAGTCACCCACATGGAATTCTTGGTGGCGCCGATGAGAGTCAGCCTGCCTCTTATAAGTCTCATTCTTCTTGCTGATGTGCTTGTGAATTTCTTCATGCAACTCACGAATGTGTTGGGCAAATGACTCAGCTGAAATAGACATTCTAGCATGCTGGGGAAGGGGAATGGGGTCAGAGGGTTTCCTTGACTTGTACCCATGTACAGCCTTAAAGAATAATCGGGCCACTCGGGAGGCATTGGAGGTTTTGGAGCATGGGATGAAGTGGGCCATCTTAGAGAATCTATCCACTACCACAAAGATGAAATCATGTTTCCTTTGGATCCTGGGTAGGCCTAATACAAAGTCCATGCTTAAGTCTTGCCACGGACGGTCGGGGATGGGGAGAGGGGTATAAAGGCCGGTGTTTTACTTCACCTGTTTGGCTGAAACACATGTACGGCATTGGCCCACTATCTTGGCTACGTCTCTCTTGAGACTTGGCCAAAAGAATTGACCCTTAACTAGAGCGATGGTTTTATGAACCCCAGAATGACCAGCTAGTCCCCCGGCATGTAACTCTCAAACCAAGAAGTCACGGAGTGAGGTCCGTGGTATGCAAAGCTTTGGCCCCTTAAAGAGAAACCCATCCTCCAAGATAAAACCCTCATGTTCCCTACTAGAATGGGTGGTCAATGTGATATAGATGTGCCCAAAGTCGGGGCAGCAAGGGTACTCATCCTTGAGCCTCTCAAATCCGGTAACCTCCACTTGGATAGTGGACAACAAATAGACCCTCCTACTGAGTGCATCCGATGCACGGTTCTCACTTCCTACCTTGTGTTTGATTACAAATGTGTAGGATTGGATGTACTCAACCCAGCGGGCATGTCGAGCATTCAACTTTTACTGGGAGTTGAGGTATTTTAGGGTCTCATGGTCGGAAAAGATGACAAATTCTTTTGGCAACAAGTAGTGCCTCCAATGTCGGAGGGACTGAACCATGGCATAGAACTCCTTGTCATAAGTGGAGTATCTCGTCCTAGCATCACATAGCTTCTCACTGAAGAAGGCCACTGGGTGCCCTTCATGGCTAAGGATCCCTCCTATTCTTATCCTGGATGCATCACATGTGACTTCGAAGACTTTGGAGAAATCGGGTAGGCATAGGACCGGGGCTTGGGTCATCTTCTCCTTAAGCTCTTGGAAGGCTTTGGAGGCTTGTTTGGTCCACAAAAAGTCCCCTTTTTGGGACAATCAGTGATAGGGGCGGTGTTGGCACTCAAAATATCACTCGCGGCGATCAAGCCTCAAAGACGAATGACACGGCCCACTGAAGCATAGAAGCCGATAAATATCAACGTATTGAAGCCCTCTCGAGCTGCCAGAGCTTCAGGTCACCCTATATGAACACCGGGGACTTCACCTCAGGGGAATCGAGATGAATTCACAACCAACCGGCTGTGCAACCAAGCCTGCCCAATGAACTGGCATCGACTTCGTCGTGCCGCATACACTACACCCGTTGTCCGACCAAGGACAACGGTCTACCCGGTGGCCCACCACCTCATGAAAGACTCTCCTGAGATGAAAAAATACCATTGGCTCTTCAGAACGGAGGACCGGAGGCTCTGTTGCCAGAAGGTTCCGGTCACCCGGCACGGGTAGGGCTTCCCGCCAAGTGGGGCTCGTTAGTGGCCGAATGATCGCCCGGCCTGGGCGAAACTATCGCGGGTGTTATCCCACCCTCCAAGAAGCCTTGAGCACAAGCCATACCGAGCCAGCGGCACGAATCATAGTGCCGAAAGTCGTGTCAGCAGGGAACCCCCGTGTTCAAACAAAAGATACTCAAGGTTCCGAGAAGGGCCATACGTCGTCCTGAGAGCTTCGACAAGGCATCCCGTCAAAGTTTCGAAGAACGGTGACAAGATGAATGTTCACGGTGATCCTTGGAATCATCCCTGAACTCACCGGCTAGCCCGCAACGGGTCAAAGATGCTAATACGGCGCGCCCTAAACCGGCGCGCCCCCTTATCCGGGGCCCTCCTATTCCGACGTGCTAAAGGCTGCGGAGCTCCCTTCCTCGGCGCGCCATTCCTCACGCCGGATTAGGATTCGAGCTTGCTCCTATATATATGTGGCTGCTCGAGTGAAAGGAGAGAAGAGAAGAATTAAGAGGAAGAATTAAAAAAAAGGAGAGAGAGCCGGAGAGCCAATCACCTTCGAGGGGGAGAGGGTTTCCTTGCGAGAGAAGCATGGTTCTCACCGAGTGTTCCCCTCGCCACCGTCTTCCTCTCTGCCTGAAGCTCTCCGAAGCTAGGGAAGAAGAATAGAGTCTGCTACTCTGGTTTTGCTGGTGAAATTTAGGTGGGTGTAGCAGATCGTTTCTCGAAGACCCCTCCTCTGTTTTCTCCTTTCTGCCATCGTGTAAGCGAGGGGGGGAGGGGAAGGGGCGATGATACTAGCCAATCCTCCTCCCCCCTCATCATATGTTCGTCTGCTTTCTGTACTCCTTTGTAATTTATTCTTTGAAATCAATGAAGTGGCCGTCGAGCGACAACGCCGGCGCACCGAATGTTTATAACATGCCTAATCCTTTTGTCTCCCGTCAATGAGCTGAATGATGTTATGTCTTGTATGCTTCTCCTGCTCTGTGCTTAGCCTGCATGCCCGATTACTCTGTGTGTGCGATTGCCGAGTTCTGCTTCGCAGAGTCGAACATGCCCGAAGCTGCGCGGGCTATATTGATATCATTTCCCCCCCTCCCCGGGGCTCTTCCCTTCGAATGCAAGGGTCGTGCCTTGTCGTGTATATATATTGTGGGTTTCATGGTTAGAGACATGCTCATGTGTGTATCTCTACCGATTTCTGTTCTGAGGTCGACCCCATCGACATCCCTCTGCACTTCTTCATAGTCCAGAGCGAACAGGGTCATCTCTACAATCCCCGCATCCATTATATGCTAATGATTCTGATGTTTCTATACCTCAATTGGTGCAATGCGCAATGCTAACCCACTAATCCACTGAGCATTAATCTGCAGACTTTCTTATCCTACGCATGATTCATGATCGCCGGGTTTCCCCGTTTCCGAGAACATTAGTTTCAGTATTCCGGGGAGGAGGGGGACATACCCCGTTGGTATCTCAGAGTCACCATTTGGTCAAAGGGCCCCCATCTTCGAGTGGTGAGGGTCCCTAAGGGCCATAAGGTGAAGATTGATAGGGCTTAGCCGAACATTAAACCCACTGTCCCCAGGGACGTTGTGGTGGTCACGGGTTGTGTGCCCCTCGTAGGCCAATCCTCGGGGCCTCTCATCCCTATGAACCGTCCCTTTGCTAGATCCTGAGTTAACTATGGGCCGTATACCCCTTGTAGGCCAGTCCTCGGGGACCTCACCCCCTTATTAGTTGCTCGCTCCGCTTGTTCTAACCCACGGAACTATGGTGCCCCTCGTAGGCTAGTCCTCGGGGTATCCTGTCCGATTGGGGTTTTGCTGGCTGGCACCTTACAGACCGTCTGTTTAGGGGGCTTACTCCACAAGTGAGTATGACCCTGTTTCTCCCCTGCAATCCTTCAGGGACGGGGGAGATGCTGCCCAATTTTTGACAGAATTCTTCTAACTTATGAGTTTACTCATACAAAGATGGCTTCAATAAAACATTTGTTCTAAGGCTAAGGACCCTAGCGCTCGAGTATGAACCTCGCACTAGCTCATAACTTCATCCCTGGGGGCTCTGGACTCCAATTAAACAAACAATCACCTCAATGAACTTCAAAACTCTCAACAGAATCTTAATAAACTTAAATAGTTTCAAAATTCAAAAAATAGAAGCTAAAACGGCGCAGTCCTAAACTGGCGCGCCTTAATACGGTGCGGTACCCCCCCCGCGCCGGAATAACGTCACACTCATAAAACTTTGTTTTCAAATGGCATGTGCCCGGCGCACCCTAAACCGGCGCGCCCCCAGCTCACCGCGACGGATTAACAATGGTTATGGTCGCGCCGTATTAGAACCATTTATTTACTCTTGGCCGCGTCGGGGAAGCCTATCCCTAAGTGCGGTCGCGCCGATTTTGAAGCATTGTAATGTTCTAATCACTCACTCGCCCTCAGAGCGATCCTCGTCTCCCGCAGTCGAGATTAATGGCCCTAATCAATGATAAATTGAATAAGAAAGGGCTATTCAAGTCCAAACTTTCTTGTTATCATGCTTTTACTACCATGTCCGATAGCACTCTGCTTTTGTTACTATGCTTATGCTACCACTTTCGTTCCCCCTTAGGGGAGGCTAATAAATTTGATTGATCACTGATCATTATTATAACTCTACTGCCATGCTTAGCATAATCATGAACATCATGCGTGCATGCCTGCATAGACCCTCGGGTATATCAAATGGCACTGACGGAAGCCCGGGTTACGCCCAACCGGAAGTCTTTGCTATGCGCGATGGTGGTCCTCGGACCTACTCCCTCCGCCATGTACTAAGGGTCTTCAATTTAATGAACTATGCTTCTCTTGCATGATAGATAGAAACATCTCGTGCAACCTCGTCACGTTCACACCTTCGCATCTTCATTCCGGCTTCGACAGCCCACTATCTCGGCAATTAATCAAAGATTTTCCCTCCTCGTAGGGGATGTAATTAACGCCACAGCCTTTATGGTGTGGCGGACTGCTGGTCCCGACCGAATCTCACTCTCGCCCGTGTACGGGTCAGAATGAGCGCATAATAAACTCGTCACGTACGTGACTGGCACGCCCGCTCAGTCAATCAGTCAGTTAATTACTGGTTAGTTAATTGGTTGATCGACGTGCAAATAAACCAAATAGGCCCAATAAGAAAAATATAATTTTTAATAAAAAGAAAATAAAATCAATAAATCCCATCAAAATAGTCTGGAACGCTCGGTGGGACCAGTGTCACCTTTCATCTCTTTACCGAGATACTTGGGCTTCGAGGCCCTCCCAAAAGTTGCTAATTGTCGGCTTGTTGGTCTTTTCAGGCAAACGATGACGACAACAACTGGACTGACTGGCGTCGGCTTTGGCCCTTCAATCGTGACCGGTCATGCGCAAGGGTACCTGGCGGTGCCCATGGTGTTCGGCACCTTCCCTGCTGCTGTTGGCTTCCCCAACTTCTTGGGGTTAGCCTTCGTAGATATGCTGGAGGTGGAACCCTCAGAGCCCGTCGAGGGAGCTGCAAAAGAGATGGAGCCTCTGAAGGCTCAATGCTGCGACAACTCGCCAAAGAGTCGACTATGGTCGCCAGCTTCCTGGTGCACCACGCTGTCCCTAGGGTCTGCCCCGATGCTGTTAGCAAGAACTCTGGAGGGCGTCAGCGCAAACAACTCCGGAGAGGTACTGCCATGGTTATCGGATCCCTGCCGCAATCCGGTAAATCCATGATGGTCGGTGGCATACGCGTCTTCCTCGACGGGCGTGACGCACGGATAGTCCCAGACCAGGTCGTCCCCGCCGTCCCCATCTACAACTCATACCAAGCCCTCACTGGAAGAAGGGCGGAAAGAGAAGAAGCTAGCTGCTACAGCCGAGAGAAGTTGGCCCCCAGGTCAAGGAAGTTTAAAAAGGTGTGGGTCCCCAAGAGGGTCCAACCTATCACCAACCTGTACCTGCCCGCCATCGCCCTACCCGCGACGGAGCGGAAGGAAGGGAGGAAAGGGGCCTGGCCCCGAGATAAGAAGAAGGGGTTGCAGACCCTCCGTGCCGCGAAAGCTTCCGGGCCTACGCCCGCCAAGCCAACGTCCCTGCTGTGGGATGAAGATTCCAGCAACCTGTCGACAGAGTTCAGCTAGCTTATATCCCTCCCGCGGGAGGTTGACAACTGTCCCCCGTGTTGCAGCATGAACGGGGTCAAGAAGAGATGACCAATTTGGTCAAGAACTATTTCCGAGGGCTAGGCAACCCCTCGCTTGGTCAGCAGCGGCTGATGCAAGCAGCCGCAGCCAGTGAAGACTTATGCCTACTAATGGCAGTTGAAGAAGATGAAAGAGAAAAGATGATGATGTCGTCAGTCGACGACAATGACTATGATGACGGCTTTGAGATCGAAGCCGATAAAGCCACCCTTAGACGGGAGGATACAAGAAGGACTTCTGTGTTCGAGAGGCTGACCTTCCTGGATCGGGCTAAGAGAAGGGTCCATCGACAGAGAAGAAGGATGCAGGTCTTCACCTGCAACATGGCCAGCATACTCGGCCGATACAGGGGACTTCCTGAAGACCCCTGCGAGTTGGCTCAATTGGCCGCAAGGCCGGGGCCGAATACTCGAAGAACAGAAGCCGCAAGGTAGCTCCTAGCGATAGCTAGAGGAAAAGAACCCCTGGTCTCCCACCAGTGGGATGAGGAAGTTGCTATTCTAACCGCCAATGTGGTGACAGCGGAAGAAGAAGATGACGTCCTCCTTGACATCCTGCCCGAGGGTCTGTCCGGGCAAGCAACAGAAGCCATTCCCAGCACTGCAACTATGGACCCATCGGTCCTGATACTACTTCAAAGATATCGGCAAGAGATAGACTTGCTGAAGAAACAGATGATGGAGAAGACTGAACAGTCATCAGCTTCCAAGTCGCCCGAAGTCCAGGGTGAATCATCCCGGGGAGCGGTTCGTCATGTCGACCCTCCGCCACTCTACACCTTGCCTCAGTCGTCAGAGCGAAGCATGGCGACAACTCAACAGTGGCCACCACAATCACAGCCGTTGATGCCGCCGGTGCTCCCTCAAGTGCACCAGGCACCCCCACTACTGCGTCCTCCACAGGCGACCACTCTGGTCACCCCATACCTGCAGCCGGCACACTTCTATCTGGACCCAGTCGACCCCACGGTCATGAACCGGGTGATGGTGGAGAGGATGATCGAGCTAAAGCTCGCAGAAAGAAGTGAAGGCGACTACGTCACATTTGATGCCTATCGGGTGCCATACCCGTAACACCATGCTGCCAAGCGGCTTCCCCCAGGAATCAACAAGCCGCCCAAGTTCGACAAGTTCAACGGGAAGGGATCCCCGAAGGAACACGCCGCATATTATATGACTGTCATGGGTGATCTGACCACCGATGAATCATACTTGCTAAAGTTTTTCGGGTCCTCACTGATATGGCTCGCATTTGAATGGTACTCCAGCCTCCCGGCCAGGTCGATCAGCGACTGGTCGGATATGCAGAGGAAGTTCAGGGAAAGATTCCATGTTACAGAGAGAGAGGTTATAATGGCCGAACTCTACTCGATAAAGTAAAGGGCAGATGAGACAGCCCTTGACTATATTAAGAGGTGGAGGAACCTCAGAATGAGGTGCAAGCGGCCCCCACATCAGGAGGACGATGTGCAAATATGTAAACAGAACCTCAGGAGGGAGGTTCTAGAAATAATGATCGAAATGGAAATACGGTCGTTTGACCAACTAAACAATATCGTGGCCGAGGTGGAAGCCTTTCTGGCCAGACCTGCTCCTGCATCAACTGCCGGCACAACCCAGAAGGGCAAGGCAGTGGAGCGGCGTCCGACGCCTAATGAAGCGAACGCCCTTGATATCAAGGCGTTCGAACAATAGAAAGATAAGGGCAAGAAGGCGGTCGCCCCACAGCCTGCAAAAGTCCTAGACGGCAAAGAAGGTCCCTCGCTACGAGACAAGATGAAGAAAGCCCACTCCTTTCCGAAGGACAAAACTAGGATTTTGTTCGACTGGGTAACGGAGTATGGCATGGTCACCCTGCCAGAGCCAAAGAGGCCGGAGGACCTGAAGAAGAAGGACAGTCCAAGATTCTGCCCCTACCACCAGATGTTGGGGCATCCAATCGAAGACTGCTATGTTTTCAAGGACATCATCGAAGGGATGGTGAAGAAAAATGAAATAGAATTGGGAGAGTACAAAGTGGACCCTCCTCAGTCACATGAAGCTCCTCTTAGAAGAGCAAGAGTCAACATGATCTCCCTATATCAGGCATTACCCAAGGAGATCTCTAAAGCAAGTACACGGAGCACTTATGAAACTCATTTCTTGGGGCCCGCAAAGGGACAGCAGGGATGGCAGCAAGCCCCTGCGAAGCACAAAAGGAAGAAAGCACCCCGCCCGAAAGTGGGGGCACATATCCGTGGTGTTACACCATGACCCGCTCCGCCGGTGGCAGCACCTGCATGGACCACTCCAGCTGCAACCATCAGGATACTTACACACAATCGGGGGAGACAAACTCTACTGCTGGTGGTCAAGGAAACCAATCCTAGGGTCCGCTGACTACAAAACCTTATCGAATGGCTAGACGAGTACGTGCAGCCTGAATTGAAGCCTTTGCTGGTGCGGGACCATGTCCCATGGTAAGAACTGGAGCAGCTTTCACTCGAGAAAAGGGAGGAACCTGACGCAGCACCCGATAAGGAGGGTATGTTGTGTAGTGGACAGCTGATCTAGAGGGGAGGGGTGAATATATCTGTCCCTCTTTTCGTAATGCAACCCTCTTTAAAGCTAGATGAAGAAATAAGCAGCGGAATATAACTAGCTTGACGAAGAACACAAATGATTTGCTTGGCAAGATGATTACGCAATATAGATATTGAACCTAAGCATGCATCTAACACATATCAATCGCACAATCAAACCACAACACAAAGGATTTTAAGGTGGTTCGGACTGAATCCCCAGTCCTACGTCCACCCTCACCAAATCCGGTGAGGCTCCACTAGTTCCACGCACTGAACCGTAAATCGGAAAGACCACCGATTGCCTTCCTACTAACCACCGGTAGGGACGTCAACACCACAGATCGGACAACTTCCGATTGCCTTCCTACTAACCACCGGTAGGGATGATCTTCAGTTCCAAATGTTTGAATGAAATGGAAAAGAGCAAGATATGAAAACACGCAAACAAGATATGAAATGTGTTCAAAGAGAAAAGATCTTATCTGAGTTTGCTGGAGCTTGAATCTGATGCTTCACTTGGCTTGGAGTTGATCTCCTCTTGAAGTAGCTTGAATCACTTGGAGATATGATGAAGAACTTCTTCCCGGAGTACTGTTCATAGCTACAGTACTCGAACTCCTCTCCCTTGAACACACCCTTGCAGCCTCCTTTGATCTCCCTTATTAGCCTTGCTTGCTTCTGCTCTTCCTTGGAGGTTGCTGGATTGAGATATGAACTTGAATCACCTTGAGTTGATGGAGAGAGTGTTGGATGTAGCTTTGATCTTCCTTTTGATCCTCTTGAGTTGATGAAGAGGAAGAAGGATGCAGTTTAGATCACCTTTGAACCCCTTGATTGCTTCTTCTTCCTTGGAGGTTGAGATGGCTTCAGATCTGGACTTGAATGCCTTGGAATGGATGAAGAACTCCTTCCCGAAACACTATTCACGGAGGTGCTACAGTACCTCAAAAATGGCCTCCCTTGATCTCTCTTGAAGCCTTGAAGCATTAGGGTTTCTAACCCCTCAAGTGTTGGTTTTATAGACCTTGAATGGTCCATAGACACCCTCCAAACCAGATCCATAAATCATGGAAGATTAGGTAAGGTTTGATTAAACAAATCCATGGAAAGGGGCTGGCCACGAGGTGGAATTCGAAGTCAAACAGGGCTGCATCGGGGCTGGCGGTCGACCTGCAGCTCCTGGCGGTCGACCGCTATTGTGAAACCTGTAAACTGGCGGTCCCTGGGATTTCCGGTCGACCGCCAGCCAGTGGCGATCGACCGCCAGCTGAAACACATGTAGACTGGCGATCCCTGGCTGGGGCGATCGACCGCCCCTGTGCTGGCGGTCGACCGCCAGCTGGGCAGAACCAGGGCTTGCCCGGGTCGCTCCGTTAAGTCTTGAACTTCGTCGTTCAACTCCATTAGTAGCCCGTGCATAATTGTGGTATCGCCCTTGATAGTCTAGAAGATATCAACTGAGTCTTTAACCTTGGATTCTCTTGGCTATACTTCTTTGTGCATTGACCTTGGATGAGTGACGAGCCGAATATGAAATGTCAACTTTTGCTTGTAAGAGAGATGAGATTTGCATCCTTGCTTGGGCGCGATCAATGAGCTTTCACTTTGGCCATTGCCATTTGATTCCTTGTCCATTCATTGGCATATCTGTCATGAATAAAAATATCACGTATGTCAATCACATGAGAGTGGAAGATATCAATGACTAATCGTGTTTAGCCATTATCAAAACTAAGAAACTCATATGACTATGGAATGATGTCGAATGACCCAAGTGACCACAGAATGACTCAAATGACCTCACGGACACAACATTCTCCCCCTTTTTGATGATGACAACATTGTGAGTCATTATGTGATAGAAATGTCTAAAATGACACAAGTTATAACAAATGCAACATATGCAGCTCAAGATCCATGATAGTAATAGCATGTGAAGGCAAGTATGATATGAGTGCGTTATAACAAATGCAACATATGCAGCTCAAGATCCATGATAGTAATAGCATGTGAAGGCAAGTATGATATGAGTGCTATGCAATTATGCAAACCTCATCACATACACATATGAGATGTAAAGTGAACAATGGATTCTCCCCTTGGACTCTCCCCGTACACCATTCACACATCCCCCATGACAACTCACAAAGCACATAAGCTCTCCCCTTGGACAATGCGATAACGCATATAGCTCTTACAAAGAACTCACACAAAGAATTCTCCCCCTTTGCCAACAGCAAAAAAAGGAGTGATAATAGTAAAATGTCTGTGAGACCATAGCTGAAAGGAGTGGAGAGCAAGCCATTATATGCAAAGCTGAAGCATGCCGTGAGCAACATATATGGTTCAAAGTTAATAAAATCCGAGATCATCAACAGAGTTCGAAAAGTAGCTACATCCAAAATTTAATAGAAATGAACCAAAGGTGCATATCATGGCAGTGTTTAACCTTCACTTGTCTTATATATCCATATTCAATAACGACAAAGGTAATAACACAAAAGCATGTATTGAGACTAAACAATCATGACTAAAGCATGGAATTTTTAGGAATTCAACAAGTTTGATTATCAATATCATTTGCATTTGAAGGCACAAGACTCATATTTTACGAGCAATCAAGTCTAGTACATGCCTCTAAGCCGTAAGAATACACGTTGTTTAGACGCCAGTATTCCTAGGAATTTGGTAAGACTGACTGTCATGTTTCAAGATGAACAGAGATAGCAAAGTCACGTCATGACATATCATGTCTCAATTCTTTGATGAGGAGATATATTTCTCAGCAATCATGCCAGTGCTCTGCCTAGAGTCCAAAAGTTTTAAGACAGAGATAACAAGGGCACATCATGACATATGCATTTGTCACTTGATTTGATGACATGACATGTTTCTCCGTGCAACAATATCATTGCTCTGTCAAATTGATTTTCAAGAATTCCAGCTCATCAAGATGTTTAAAAACAACACTAAGCCTGAGTGTATCACCAAGATGGTCATGAACTTTGAATTTTTAGATATCAGGATAGTCATTCAAAGCACAATATGCAATCTCTAGTTAAGGTCTATTAAAACCATAGAACATAGATGATTTCATAACAGATATTTCAGAACGTCAAGGAAATCATTAAATCTAAACCATTTTCATTGGATGGACAATCATTAGGGCATATAATAGAAAGCTCTTACACCATATGTCCATCTGTCTCATGAACTCAAACCAGACTGTAAGCCACTGAAGTGCAGTTTGCAAGAGGTTAAGAGAATCAACAAAACTCCCCCTAAGGATATGCAATGGATACGCGAAGGGGTTATGTTTGCAATCAAGTGGAATGGCAAAGGAGGTTGACCTAGTCACTCATGAAGGTAGCAGAAATGAAATGTATGACCCAACACATGGTTGTACACTTATTAAATGCCACAGAATGAATATGCATGAATGTTGCACAAGGACAACTCCCCCTTACTATATGGCCTATATGCGACATTGACACATGGTATTTGGCGGAGGTGAAACCTCACGCATATTGAGTGCTTCGAGACAAGCATAACCTGTCCTTCCATACATCAACATTTGATATACCATGGCCATGCAAGAATGATGCGACACAAACCATACAATACATTATGAACATGAACTCAATTCATTATTATGCATCTACATGCAATGCAAAATGACATATTGACATATCAACAATGCATGAAACACCAATCTTCAAAAACACACACTAAATTGAACATGATCATCATTTCAAATTCTTATTGGCCTGAGGTCGGCAAAGACCAAGCTCCCTTCTGAGTGTTGAAAACCTGTCATTACACAAGGGCTTGGTGAAAATATCAGCAATTTGATTTTGAGTATCAACAAAATGCAGTTCAAAATTTTTCTTACCGACCTCATCTCTAATGAAGTGATACCTAATCTCAATATGCTTAGTCCTAGAGTGTTGGACTGGATTTTTTGAAAGGTTGATAGCACTAGTGTTATCACATAGAATCGGGACACAACCAAGATCCACCAAGTAGTCTTAGAGTTGGTGTTTAATCCACAACACTTGGGTGCCACAGCTCCCCACAGCAACATATTCTGCCTCCGCGGTTGAGAGGGCAACCGAGTGTTATTTCTTGGAGGCCCAAGAAACTAAACACCCGCCTAGAAACTGGCAGTAGCCACTAGTACTCTTGCGATCTAGCTTGCATCTAGCGTAATACGCATCAGAATAAGATATAAGAGATAAATCACATGATGACGGATACCATAATCCCAAATCTTGAGTGCCGGCAAGATATCGAAGGATACGTTTGACAGCAGTCAAATGAGATTCTCTAGGACTAGCTTGAAATCTAGCACAAAGGCATACACTAAACTGGATATCTGGTCGGGATGCAGTCAAATAAAGCAAAGAACCAATTATACCTCTATAGACCTTTGCATCCACCAATTTACCATTTTCATCTGAATCCAGTGAAGTTGAGGTGCTCATCGGAGTTGCAATGATTTTGATGTTTGCCATGTCAAATCTTTTTAGCAGCTCCTTGATGTATTTGGCTTGGCTTATGAAGCAACCATCTTCTCCTTGGTTGACCTGCAAACCGAGAAAGAATTGAAGTTCTCCCATTAGGCTCATCTCAAATTCGCTAGTCATGAGGTTAGCAAATTCCTCACACATTTCAGATTTTGTAGAACCAAACACAATGTCATCGACATAAATTTGAACAATCAAAATGTTCTTACCTTACTTCTTGGTAAAAAGTGTTTGATCTACTTTACCTCGTGTGTACCCTTTTTCAATGAGGAACGAGCTTAGTCTCTCATACCAAGCTCTTGGTGCTTGCTTAAGTCCATAAAGCGCCATGTCTAGCTTGTATACAAAATCTATATTTTTAGAATTCTCAAAGTCAGGGGGCTGCTCAACATAGACTTCTTCTTTGATCAAGCCATTCAAGAAAACACTTTTGACATCCATTTGATAAAGCTTTATTCTAAGGGAGCATGCAAAGGCAAGTAAAATTCTGATGGCTTCGAGTCTAGCAACTGGGGCATAAGATTCATCAAAGTCTACCCCAAACTCTTGATTATACCCTTGAGCCACCAATCTAGCATTATTTCTTATTATCTTGCCATCCTCACTTAGTTTGTTCTTAAAGACCCATTTAGTGTCTATGACAGATTGTGATGAAGGTCTAGGAACAAGATGCAAAACTTTATTTCTCTCAAACTGGTTTAGCTCTTCTTGCATAGAATTTATCCAGTTTTCATCTTTTAGAGCATCATCAATATTTTTGGGTTCATGCTGCGAGACAAGAGCAAGTTGATCTAATTCTTCCACAATTTTAAAATGTGACGTAGTTCTAGGTGGGTCATTCAAGCTACCAATGACATTCTCCAAGGGATGATCCTTAAGAATTCTAATATTTGTAGAATCGTTACCTTCTCCTGGAACTTGATCCCTTGCATTGCTTGATTCAGCTAGGTCACCATCTTCTTTTATTTCTTCCTGTGGAGGATCACTCTTGTCCTTTATGCTTAGGAATTCCCCATCTTCATCGTTTTTCCTACAAGAGTTATCATAGTTAGAATCATGATATTCATCAAAGGAAACATGGGGTGATTCTTCCACAGTTTGACTTTTGATATTATAAATTCTATAAGCCCTAGATCTATCAGAATATCCAAGGAATATACCTTCATCGCTCTTGGGCTCGAATTTATCTAAGTCTCTTTTGTCACTGTTGTGAATGAAGCATTTCGATCCAAATACTTTCTTATGTGAGAGAGAGGGCTTTTTACCTTTTAGCAACTCATAAGGAGTCTTTTTGGTGTGTGACCTTACTATAGAGCGGTTGATAATGTAACATGCCGAGTTTACCACTTCAGCCCAAAACCTCCTTGGAAGTTACCGTTCAGCAAGCATGGTTCTTGCCATCTCTACAAGTGTCCGGTTTCTCCTTTCAACCACACCGTTTTGCTCCGGCATTATTGGTGAAGAAAATCGGTGTGAAATCCCTTCGGCCCTGCAAAGGTTATAGAAGTTAGCATTTTCAAATTCACCACCGTGATCAGATTGAATCTTGGAAATTTTAAACTCACCGTCCTGCTTTATCTTCATGTAGAGTGCCTGAAACTCATCAAAAGCATCATTTTTGTGTGTGAGAAAGAAAATCCATGTGAACCTAGAAAAATTATCCACCAAGACATATCCATATTTTCTACCACTTAAGTTAGCAGTTCTGGTTGGGCCAAATAGGTCCATATGAATTAGTTCGAGTGGTTTGGATGATGTATTTTCATATCTTCCTTTGAATGATTTTCTAGTTTGTTTACCTATGGCACATGCATCACACAATTTGTTTTCTTGTTTAAAGGATAGTTCAGGCAAACCTTTCACCATTGAATACTTCAAGAGTTTATGCAAGACATTGTAGTTAGCATGTCCTAGTCTACGATGCCATATCCATGCTAGTTCAGATTTTGGTACAGCAAGACAAAGATTTAAATGAGCAGGATCATCTAAGTCAATCATGTAAACATTGTTAACTCTCTTACCAAAAATTTTACTTTGTCAGATTTTGGTTCAAGAATTCTGCATTCATGAGAGTCAAACAACACTTTGTGACCCTTATCACACAATTGACTTATACTAAGCAGGTTATATTTCAATCCTTCAACTAACAACACGTTACAAATGGAGTTGGAGAGGTTCTTACCTACATTACTTGTTCCAATGATTTTTCCTTTATTGTTTTCTCCAAATGTGACATATCCTCCTTCCTTTTCCTCCAAGAGACAAAATTTTGATTTGTCTCTAGTCATATGTCTTGAACAACCGCTATCAAGGTATCACCTATTATGCATGGCTGCAAGACATTCCTGCACAAGCAATTAAGCAATGGTGTTTGGAACCCAACCAAATTTGGGTCTCTTCAAGCTTTTCAGAATTTCAAAACATGAAACCATTTCTTTTGGAATCCAAACCTTCTTAACATTCATGCTTTGTTTGCTTAGAGCAGTGATTTGATTTTTCTTTTCCATCTTGACATTCATTTTTTGTTTAGAAGCTCTTTGTTGGATTTTGTGGAAGTTTGAGGAGGTTTGCTTCTTAAACCATTGAGGCCGTTGGTTGGTTTTGGATTGAAACTGATTGTTTTGCCACCTATGGGATTGATGAACACAGAAATCATAATTTTCCCAAAGATATGGTGATACTGGCCTATATGAGTGTGCAATCCAATTGTGGTGAAATCTGGAAGGTTGAGCATGCAATGGCCAAGGAAGTGTTGGCCTATGTTCTGGGGAAGGTCGACATTTCTTAGATTTTTGGACAGGCTTTATGGGAATGTTGGTGACTTCCTCTTTAATCTTTTCTTTTCCTTTCTCCTTTTGTTTTTGCTGGTTTTGTGTGGGAGTTATGTTTGAGGTGGAGGCTTCGGAAGATGAAACAAATGTGACTGTTTTTAGCCCAATTGACCTTTTGTTTGTTGGTTCAAAACCTAACCCTTCCTTGTTGAAATTCATCCTAGTACCTAGCAAAGCATCTATGTTTTCTTTTCCATCCACAAAATTTTTCAAGGATTGTTGTTTACCCTTCAATTCTTTTTGTAAGTTTTCAATATTTTACAAGAGTTGAGTGTTGACATGTTTGACGGCTTCATATTTTTCAATACTCAATTTGCTGTTCTTTTCATAGGTTTGCATTTTTAGCTTAATGCTATCAATCTCATTTCTCAAATTTTCATTTTCAGTTTCCAAGTCAGCCATTTCTTTTCTTCCTTCCTCCAAGTTCTCAATCATTTTCTTGAGATCTTCAATTTCAGTTTCAAGTAGAGCATTCTTATCATCCTTGTTATGATCATGCACAAACGAATTGATTTTCTTTTTCAATGATTTATTTTCTTTTTTGTACATTTCATATTTTTCCATGAGTTGTATATATGCATCCTCACAATCATCAATTGTATAATCTTCAAATGGAGAATTTACCTCAGTTTCTTCATCACCTTTGGCCATAAGGCAAAGATCTTCTATTTCTTTGTCCGAGGAACTGGTTCCATCATCACTTTCCTCTTCATCGCTCCATGTGGACACCATGGCCTTGTTCTTCTTCTTGCCCTTCCACTTGTCACCTTTTCTGAATCTGTCGGGACAGTCATTCTTGAAATGCCCTGGTTTGTTGCAAGAATAACAAATGTTTTTGTCAGATTTCTTAGAGTTTTCAGAATTAGATTTGACCTTCCTCTCATGAATCTATTACCTTCCTTTCTCAGGAATTTCTTGAACTTACATGTGAGCATGGCTACGTCATCCTCATCTCTCTCACTTCCTGAATCCTCACCTTCATCAGAAGTATCTTGACGACTGGGTCCTACTTTAAGAGCTAGGGACTTCTTCTTAGGTGTCTCAGCCTCTTTATTCTTGAGGTTGATCTCATAGGTCATCAATGACCCAATGAGTTCATCTACCTTAGTCGTTGCGAGATCACTGGATTCTTCAACAACGGTTGTCTTCGTGTGCCATGCTGGAGTTAATGATCTGAGAATTTTTCTTACAAGTTCTTGCTCTGAATATTTCTTTCCCAAATCAGTTAAACTATTAGTAAGCACAGTTAAGCGAGCATACATATCTTGAATTGACTCATCAGGCTTCATGCGGAACATTTCATATTCAGAAACTAAAATATTGGCTTTTGTTTCTCGTACCTGAGAGGTTCCTTCGTAGATTACCTCTAGCTTATCCCACATTAGTTTCGCAGATGCGCAGGTAGCCACTCTTGAGAATTCAACTAGATGGAGTGAGCATTGCATGATATGTTTAGCACTCCAGTTGACAGTGGATTGCCTTATTTGTTCTTTGGTCCACAAGTCCTCATTATCCGTAAGCTCATACGGACCTTTGCTGATCACTCGCCAAAGTTCGTAGTCTTGGGCGCGAATGAACACCTGCATACGATATTTTCAATATGGATAATTAGTTCCAGTAAAGTAAGGAGGCCTATTCACAGAATGTCCTTCGGGTAGAAAACCCTTGGACGTTGATCCACCAATTCCCTCAATGTCATTGGACCCCATAATGAGAGATTAGGCTCCGATCCCACTTGTTGTGTAGTGGACAGCTGATCTAGAGGGGAGGGGTGAATAGATCTTCCTCTCTTTTCGCAATGCAACCCTCTTTAAAGCTAGATGAAGAAATAAGCAGCGGAATATAACTAGCTTGATGAAGAACACAAATGATTTGCTTGGCAAGATGATTACGCAATATAGATATTGAACCTAAGCATGCATCTAATACATATCAATCGCACAATCAAACCACAACACAAAGGATTTTAAGGTGGTTCGGACTGAATCTCCAGTCCTACGTCCACCCCTCACCAAATCCGGTGAGGCTCCACTAGTTCCACGCACTGAACCGCAAATCGGAAAGACCACCGATTGCCTTCCTACTAACCACCGGTAGGGACGTCAACACCGCAGATCGGACAACTTCCGATTACCTTCCAACTAACCACCGGTAGGGATGATCTTCAGTTCCAAATGTTTGAATGAAATGGAAAAGAGCAAGATATGAAAACATTCAAACAAGATATGAAATATGTTCAAAGAGAAAAGATCTTATCTGAGTTTGCTGGAGCTTGAATCTGATGCTTCACTTGGCTTGGAGTTGATCTCCTCTTGAAGTAGCTTGAATCACTTGGAGATATGATGAAAAACTTCTTCCCGGAGTACTGTTCACAGTTACAGTACTCGAACTCCAATCCCTTGAACACACTCTTGCAGCCTCCTTTGATCTCCCTTATTAGCCTTTCTTGCTTTTGCTCTTCCTTGGAGGTTGCTGGATTGAGATATGAACTTGAATCACCTTGAGTTGATGGAGAGAGTGTTGGATGTAGCTTTGATCTTCCTTTTGATCCTCTTGAGTTGATGAAGAGGAAGAATGATGCAGTTTAGATCACCTTTGAACCCCTTGATTGCTTCTTCTTCCTTGGAGGTTGAGATGGCTTCAGATCTGGACTTGAATGCCTTGGAATGGATGAAGAACTCCTTCCCGAAACACTGTTCACGGACGTGCTACAGTACCTCGAAAATGGCCTCCCTTGATTTCTCTTGAAGTCTTGAAGCATTAGGGTTTCTAACCCCTCAAGTGTTGGTTTTATAGACCTTGAATGGTCCATAGACACCATCCAGACCAGATCCATAAATCATGGAAGATTAGGTAATGTTTGATTAAACAAATACATGGAAAGGGGCTGGCCACGAGGTGGAATTCGAAGTCAAACAAGGCTGCATCGGGGCTGGCAGTCGACCTGCAGCTCCTGGCGGTCGACCGCTACTGTGAAACCTGCAAACAGGCGGTCCCTGGGATTTCCAGTCGACCGCCACTGGCTGGCGGTCGACCGCCAGCTGAAACACATGTAGACTGGCGATCCCTGGTTGGGGCGGTCGACCGCCCCTGTGCTGGCAGTCGACCGCTAGCTGGGCAGAACCCGGGCTTGCCTGGGTCAGTCCGTTAAGTCTTTAACTCCGTCGTTCAACTCCATTAGCAGCCCGTGCATGTTTGTGACATCACCCTTGATAGTCTAGAAGGTATCAACTGAGTCTTTAACCTTGGATTCTCTTGGCTATACTTCTTTGTGCATTGACCTTGGATGAGTGACGAGCCGAATATGAAATGTCGACTTTTGCTTGTAAGAGAGATGAGATTTGCATCCTTGCTTGGGCGCGATCAATGAGCTTTCACTTTGGCCATTGCCACTTGATTCCTTGTCCATTCATTGGCATATCTGTCATGAATAAAAACATCACGTATGTCAATCACATGAGAGTGGAAGATATCAATGACTAATCGTGTTTAGCCATTATCAAAACCAAGAAACTCATATGACTATGGAATGATGTCGAATGACCCAAGTGACCACAGAATGACTCAAATGACCTCATGGACACAATAGGGCAGTCTGTTCTGGGGGCAGATGCCTGCTGAAGCAAGAAAGAGGAAGAAACAAAAGAAGAAGAAAGGAAAGGCCGCTAAGATCGATAAAGTGCAGGTTGTCTCCTTTAATACTCTATCAACACTCTTCAACCTACCCGGAGAGGAGAAAGAAGAGGAAATTTGCTTCACACCCCATGCTGGAGAAGGCAAGGCCGAGGCCGCAACCGCTGCACATGTCACCCGGTCAGGCCGAAAATGGGGGCGCCAGCCGCCGCCCAACCACAACATATTCAGGGGACAACATCCCTACAAGACACCTCCCCCAGAGGTCAAAGGGGTCCAGATCCCTCCTCCGTCAGGATTATATAACAAGAGTGGGGGCAAGACAGTCCCTTCATTCCTTGAATTTATGAAGATGTCTACGGGGAAGCTGTCATGCCCGGAGGCTAACCCTGCACCCGGGGATGTTCACCCGCAGCCAACACAATCTGCCGAAGCTCCAAATACAGATGGAGCTTGCCCTACAGCAGCTAATGAAGAGTGCCAAGGATCCGGTACCAGCCAGAAAGGCGTCGAGTCCGAAGCAGATGAACCAGGTCCGTCAGGGGCCGCAACTCAGGACTCTCTCAAGCCCAGGTGGGCTGAAGAGATGAAGCTTTCCAATGTCCGAGCTGAGAGCCAAATAATGAAGCTACTCATAAATCTCCCTGCTCGATTTACAATCTAGGAGATCCTCCCTTTGAGTGAAGAAACTCGACATGCGATCATCACTGCTCTGTAGACGCCTGCTCATTTTGAGACATGCTTGGCTGAAGCAATGTCGGAAGCTAGCATGACCTTCACTCCAGAGGATATGCTGCTACCTACCATCAGCCACAACAGGCCGATGTATATGACGGGGCACCTGAATGGAAGGGAGCTGAACAGGATTTTCTTGATCCTGATGCAGTAGTCAACATCCTGCCCTATAGAATATACGAGAGGCACCACTTCAATGTGCATCTCGAGAAAGTCGGGGATATGCGCATCGCCGGCTTCAATCAGAAATGTGAAGTGTCGATGGGGGTGGCAGAGTTCACACTCACCTTGGCGGATTTCACTACGACGGTGTAGTTCCATGTCATCGACTCCCGCACCTCGTACAAACCACTACTCGACCGCCCATGGCTGTATGAGAATATGGTGGTGCCCTCCACGCTCCACCGATGTATCAAATACAGTCTCCAGGGGAAGGAGCAGAGAATATTTGCTGACCTCCACCCATTCGAGGTATTTGAATGTCACTTGGCGGACGCCAACCTATATGCGGGGCCTTCTCAGAAGACCTCTGAAGCTAAGACCCCTGCGGGGGCATCAAGAGGCGCATCCGGCGATGATTGGTATCCACCACCGCCGCGCGGATATGTCAAGCCCAAGGTGGTCTCCCATATCACGGCATCCGGGGACGTGGGCAGAATAGCACCTCCAGCATTATAGGTCGAAGCTAATGAAGTGCAGGTCAATCGGCAGCACAATTACATTGGAGTCCCGGACGGCCTCACCAAGCCGATTCCCGGCCTTGATAACCCCACTGTCGAGCCTTTCAAAACTTGGAAGGTGACACAGGAAGATGGACCCAACAGCTTATTCTATACGGCTGAAGAGCATCCTACTCGGGAAGACACATATTGCTGCCTCCCTGAAGATATAGACAATCCGCCAGTCCCCGTCAAGGGTCTGGCATTCACAACCAGTCGAATGGCCAGGATGTTTCAGAAGTAGCACGTCCCCTCCGATCAGTCTCAAAAGTGCGAGGAAGCTTTCCAGAAAATGTAGTATCCCGCAAGTCTGGATAAGGAAATGAGACACGTCTCTCAGCACCTGGGGTTGGGCTTCACCCTGGAAGAATATTACTATAGTGGGTGATACGAGGTGGACACAATCTCCGCCTTCTACCCTACTGAAGATAGCCCACCGGGGGCAACTTTTGATGAATACCCATCGGGAGCTGAATATGCTAACCCGGCTCAGCCCGAAAATCAAGAAGCGGAGACCGTGATTCCGTGCCGATGTTGGGAGTAGGTCTGTCCAGGAGAGACGGCCCTTCAGGCCGAATTTGATACGGCTAGCAGCAGCGAAGCCGAAGATGTTGAAGAAACCGGGACCTCTCCCTCCAGCAGAGTCCTACTGATATTGACCTCGGCACATCTCATGCCAATCGGGGAAGCCTCAGCCGACTACGACCAAGAGGTATATGCTGCCAAGGAAGGGAGTGCTACTTCTATTGAAGATACAACTACCTCAGAAGGCGAGATCTCCTTACCCTCTGCTACAAGGTTGGGATGCTATCCCAGCCCAACGACAAGCAGCCATCAGTCTGTCACGGCTGCAACCCCAACTACAACGGCTGAAGCTGCTCTCTCGCCCTTGAGAACTGCAACGGCAGTGGATTTGCTGAAAGAGCAATATGCACGGCCGCTATTAAATGAAACAGAGGACTCCCGAGAAGCTCTGATGATGTCAAATGAGGAAGTTGAGGTCCTCGACCCTGAAGATGGTATTCCAGATTTTGTCGACCTCCAACCGGCACCTCCAGAGAAAGAAGATGGAGGCCAAGCTACAGTTGACGAGCTGATAGAAGTCAACTTGGGAAGTGAGGAAGACCCTAGGCCTACCTTTCTCAGTGCCCAATTATCGTCAGAAGAACGGGAGCTGTACATCCAGCTGCTGCAAGAGTACCGAGATTACTTTGCCTGGATGTACAAAGAAATGCCAGGTCTGAGCCCCGCAGTTTCGCAACATGAGTTGACAATTAACCCTGAAGTCGAGCCGGTGAAGCAACCGCCGCGGCGCATGAGGCTGGAGCTCATCACTCAAATTTGTATAGAAGTCGACAAGCTCATTGACGTGGGATTTATCGAAGAAAATCTATACACCACGTGGTTGGCGAATATCGTCCTCGTGAAGAAGAAGAATGGACAGATCCAGATATGTGTTGACTTCCGAGATCTGAATAAATCCTACCCCAAGGATAACTTTCCGGTCCCAATAACGAAAGTCATGATTGATGCTACAACCGGCCATGAGGCCTTGTCATTTATGGACTGGTCGTCCGGCTACAATCAGATATGGATCGCGGAGCATGACCGGGTCCACACCGCCTTCCAAACCCCTAAAGGCATCTATCACTATAAGAGGATGCCATTCGGACTAAAGAATGTTGGCGCAACTTATCAGCCCGCAATGACCAGAATATTTGATGAGTTGCTCTACCACAAGGTCAAATGCTACATAGATGATCTGGTGGTCAAGACCAGAAGAAGAGAAGACCATATGCAGGACCTCCGAACTTTGAAATGCACGTTCAGAGTGTCGAGCGGGAAGTTCTTGGGTTTCATCGTCAGATACTGGGGAATTGAGATAGACCCTGCAAAGATCAGAGCAATTCAGGAGCTGCCTGTGCCAAGGAACCTCTCTGAGCTGAGATCACTGCAGGGCCACTTGGCTTATATCCGGCGTTTCATTTCCAATTTGGTAGGGCGATGCCAGCCTTTCCACAAATTGATGATGAAGGATGCTTCCTTCTACTGGGATGAAGATTGCCAGACAGTCTTTGACAAGCTGAAAGACTATCTGAAGACTCCTCCAGTGCTGGGCGCACCGGTGAAAGGATGGCCGCTGATATTATATATAGCTGCCACAAACAACTCTCTGGGGGCAATGCTGGCCCAGGATAATGAAGAAGGGAAAGAACAAGACCTATACTACCTCAGTCGGAGACTGGTCAGGACTGAGGAGAAGTATACTTATATCGAGAAAACCTGTCTGGCACTGGTCTTCGCGATCAAGAAGCTTCGACACTATATGTTGTCGCATGAAATTCGCCTGGTATCCAAGGAGGACCCGCTGAAAAATATTATGTCCCAGCCAGCACTCAAGGGTCGCTTAGGCAAATGGGTGGTCATCCTTATGGAGTTTGATATCTCCTATGTGCCACGAAAGGATGTTCAAGGTCAAGCTATCGCAGACTTCTTCACCGAGCACCCGGTACCAGAAAACTATCCGCTAGAACCAGAACTTCCTGAAGATGAAACCTTGGAAGCCGCTCAAGTGCAGCCCTCCTTGTGGCAGTTATATTTTGATGGTGCCTCCAAAATTGATACCTCGGCCACTGGGTCAGCCAGGGTCAGAGTGGGAGCAGGCATAGTCTTGAAATCTCCAGAAGGAGAAGTTGTGCACACATCTTGCTCGATAAATAAGCCTTGCACGAACAATGAAGCAGAATATGAAGCCCTAATAATCGGGTTGCAGATCACACTGTCCATGGGGATTCAGATGCTGGAAGGGTTTGGAGACTCCATGCTAGTTATAAAGCAGCTGGAAGGAGAATTTTCGGTGCGAAAGCAAGAGATCCTCCCCTACCATTAGTTGGCAATCCATCTGATGTTGAAATTTTACTTCATCAGCGTCAAGCATGTCAACCGAGGATAGAACGCTCAGGCGGACGCCCTCACTAAATTGGCCAGTTCTTTGACAGTCCCGCCTGACACAAGCCTGAACATAACAGTGATCAACCGCCGACAGATTCCCAATGCAACGGAGGTCTTGGTCGACGAACCAGAGAATGAGGTGGCAACCATTGAAGAGGTTCAACAACCCGATTGACGAGAACATCTCTTACAGTGGTTTCAGCACCCGCAGCTCCCAAAAGAGAAAGAATAAAGAATGAAACTCCTGAGGGTCAAGGACTCTTACTAGATGAGAAACGAAACCTTGTTCCGAATAATGGCAGACGCCCGAAGAAGAGTTCTACTTCGTTGCTTATCTTCAATAGAGGCTGGACAGGTGATGCAAGAAGTCCATGCGGGTCCAGCTGGGGCGCATCAGGTCGGCCCGAAAATGAAAATCGAGATAAAGAAGTTGGGTTACTATTGGCCCACCATATTTTGATGACTGCTGCAAGTTCGCTAAAGCTTGCCAGAAATGTCAAGAGCATGCCAATGTGTCAAGAAGACCTCCAGTGCCACTACATCCTACCTTACCAAGCTGGCCATTTGCACAGTGGGGCACAGACGTGGTAGGGCCACTATCAGCATCTTCATCAGGGTGCAGATACATCTTAGCAGCTACAGACTACTTCTCTAGATGGGCGGAAGCAGTTGCGCTAAAATATGTGATGGGAGAATTGGTTGCAAGATTCTTCCGGAAGAACGTAATATTCTGGTTCAGAATTCCCAGCCGAATTATCTCTGACAATGGCAGCCATTTCAGAAACCATAAGGTTTATCGGCTAGCTGACAAATATAAGGTTGACTGGAGGACGTCGTCCCCCTACAACCCTCAAGCCAATGGACTTGCAGAAGCCTTCAACAAGACACTATGCACATTACTGGCAAAGATTGTCAGGTCCAATAAAAAGGACTGGGAAGAAAGGATGTACGATGCTCTCTGGGCCTATCGTACCGTCTATAAAACCCCAACCGACTGTTCACCGTTCTCCCTCGTGTATGGGTCTGAGGCTGTGGTGCCGATTGAATTAGAAGTCCCCTCGTTGCGAGTTGCCATCCAACATGGACTAGTCAGCGGTGAATAAACTAATGCAGAAAGAAGATTGGAAGAGCTCACCGAGCTCGAAGGAAAGCATCTCCGTGCGCAACAAAACATTTAACTCTACCAAGCTCGCATGGCCCGTGCTTTCGATAAGCTGGTCAAAGGTCGAGAATTCAAGAAAGGAGACCTGGTAATGGTCAAAAGAAGAGAAGTAATGGCCTCCAATCCCAAAGGGAAGTTGGTCAAAAACTGGGTCGTACCATATATTGTCCACCGAGTATATAAAGGGGGTGCCTACATCCTGGTAAACCACAAAGGAGTCGTCCAGTTCTCTCCCCTCAATGGAAAGCATATAAAGCTGTATCACACGGCGCAACCGACATTCCCTCAGTGATCGGAATACTCACCTTGGTCTAGTGGCACTCCGCCCTGACCGATCTACCCTTACCTTGGTCTAGTGGCGCTCCGCCCTGACCGAGCTACCTTTACCTTGGTCTAGTGGCACTCCGTCCTGACCGAGCTACCTTACCTTGGTCTAGTGGCGTTCCGCCCTGACCGAGCTACCCTTACCTTGGTCTAGTGGCACTCCGCCCTGACCGAGCTTCCTTACCTTGGTCTAGTGGTGTTCCGCCCTGACCGAGCTACCCTTACCTTGGTCTAGTGGCACTCCGCCCTGACCGAGCTACCTTACCTTGGTCTAGTGGCGCTCCGCCCTGGCCAAGCTACCTTACCTTGGTCTAGTGGCGCTCCGCCCTGGCCGAGCTACCTTACCTTGGTCTAGTGGCGTTCCGCCCTGACCGAGCTACCCTTACCTTGGTCTAGTGGCACTCCGCCCTGACCGAGCTTCCTTACCTTGGTCTAGTGGCGTTCCGCCCTGACCGAGCTACCCTTACCTTGGTCTAGTGGCACTCCGTCCTGACCGAGCTACCTTACCTTGGTCTAGTGGCGCTCCGCCCTGACCGAGCTACCCTTACCTTGGTGTAGTGACGCTCCACCCTGATCGAGCTACCTTCACCTTGGTCTAGTGACATCCCGCCCTGACCGAGCTACCTTACCTTGGTCTAGTGGCGCTCTGCCCTGACCGAGCTAACTTTACCTTGGTCTAGTGGCACTCCGCCCTGACCGAGCTACCTTACCTTGGTCTAGTGGCGCTCCACCCTGACCGAGCTACCTTTACCTTGGTCTAGTGGCACTCTGCCCTGACCGAGCTACCCTTACCTTGGTCTAGTGGCACTCCGCCCTGACCGAGCTACCTTACCTTGGTCTAGTGGCGCTCCGCCCTGACCGAGCTGCCTTTACCTTGGTCTAGTGGCACTCCGCCCTGACCGAGCCACCCTTACCTTGGTCTAGTGGCGCTCCGCCCTGACAGAGCTACCCTTACCTTGGTATAGTGACACTCCGCCCTGACCGAGCTACCTTCACCTTGGTCTAGTGGCACCATGCCCTGACCGAGCTACCTTACCTTGGTCTAGTGGCACTACGCCCTGACCGAGCTACCTTTACCTTGGTCTAGTGGCACTCCGTCCTGAACGAGCTATCTTACCTTGGTCTAGTGGCGCTCCGCCCCGACCGAGCTACCTTACCTTGGTCTAGTGGCACTCCGCCCTGACCGAGCTACCCTTACATTGGTCTAGTGACGCTCCACCCTGACCGAGCTACCTTACCTTGGTCTAGTGGCACTCCACCCTGACCGAGTTACCCTTACCTTGGTCTAGTGGCACTCCGCCCTGACCGAGCTACCCTTACCTTGGTCTAGTGACGCTCCGCTCTGACCGAGCTACCTTACCTTGGTCTAGTGGCACTCCACCCTGGCCGAGCTACCCTTACCTTGGTCTAGTGGCACTCCGCCCTGACCGAGATATCTTTACCTTGGTCTAGTGGCACTCCGCCCTGACCGAGCTACCTTACCTTGGTCTAGTAACACTCTGCCCTGACCGAACTACCTTTACCTTGGTCTAGTGGCACTCCGCCCTGACCGAGCTACCCTTACCTTTATCTAGTGGCGCTCCGCCCTAACCGAGCTACCTGTACCTTGGTCTAGTGGCACTCCGCCCTGACCGAGCTACCTTTACCTTGGTCTAGTGGCACTCCGCCCTGACCGAGCTACCATTACCTTGGTCTAGTGGCACTCCGCCCTGACCGAGCTACCCTTACCTTGGTCTAGTGACACTTCACCCTGACCGAGCTACCCTTACCTTGGTCTAGTGGCACTCTGCCCTGACCGAGCTACTTTTACCTTGGTCTAGTGGCACTCCGCTCTGACCGAGATACCTTACCTTGGTCTAGTGGCACTACGCCCTGACCGAGCTATCTTTACCTTGGTCTAGTGGCACTCCGCCCTGACCGAGCTACCTTACCTTGGTCCTTGGTCTAGTGGCACTCTACCCTGACTGAGCTACCTTCACCTTGGTCTAGTGGCACTCCGTCCTGACCGAGCTACCTTTACCTTGGTCTAGTGGCACTCTGCCCTGACCGAGCTACCGTCACCTTGGTCTAGTGGCACTCCGCCCTGACCGAGCTACCTCACCCCGGTCTAGTGGCACTCCGTCCTGATCGAACTATCCTTACCCCGGTCTAGTGGCACTCTGCCATAACCGAGCTCGCATAATATCAACAGCATTGCCAATGCAGGCCTTACGCCTGAATCGGCTCAGATCTATCCTTTGCGTCAGCATTGTTTCCGTACTAACGAATAATCCCTTTTTCTCGGCGCAAGACTTCGTGTCCTAGCCAACCCTTATACAACATTGCCGTTACGGGCCCTACACCCGAATCGGCTCAAATCTATCCTTTACGTCAGCATTGTTTCCTTGCTGACGAATAAGCCATTTTTCTCGGTGCAAGACTTCATGTCCTAGCCGACCCTTATACAACATTGCCAATGCGGGCCTTACGCTTAAACCGGCTCAGATCTATCCTTTGCGTTAGCATTACCTTCTTGTTAACGAATAAGCCCTTTTCTGGCGCAAGACCTCGTATCCTAGCCAACTCTCTCAGCATCCTCCTGTTATATGAAAAAAAAAGTAAAAAAATAGGGGTTAAAAATAGAGATACCCCATCGGACTTATTCCTGTATTCGGAACAAGGGCAAAAATGACTATAGCCCGGCTATGGCGAAAACCCGAAAGGGCGTCGCAGGTAAAATCGGGTACCCCTCCACGTGAAAACCCGGAAGGGGGCATGGGAAAAAACAAGAGGGGGCTGGCCTCGGCGAAAACCCGAAAGGGCGCTTATGTCAGTAAAGTGGTAATCTAAAAACTTCCTCTTTATTCTCCTCCTAATGAGACTCCTAAAGGACAACCATCAAGAGTCCCACAGGAGATCCCCTTTACCAAGCCTGTGCTCGACCCTCGTCATCATCGGTGAGATCGGTCGGACTCTACCCTTGACTCAGACCTTCCGTCCTTGTCAATGAAGATACCCTTGCTTCGATACGTAACCCATGTCGATGAATAAACCCATGTTCGACCCTCGTCATCATCGGTCGAACTCTACCCTTGACTCGGACCTTCCGTCCTTGTCAATGAAGATACCCTTGCCTCGACGTGTAACCCATGTCGATGAACAAACCCACGTTCGACCCTCGTCATCATCGGCGAGATCGGTCGAACTCTACCCTTAACTCGGACCTTTCGTCATTGTTAATGAAAATACTCTTACTTCGACTTGTAACCCATGCCGATGAACAAATCTGTGCTCGACCCTTGTGATCATCAACAAGGCCGGTCGAACTTTACCTTTAACTCGGACCTTTCATCCCTGTTAAGAAGTATATAGTCTTTGCTTCGGCATTCGACCGATGTCGACGAACCGAACCTTTCCGGTCCTTGTCATCATCGGCAAGGCCGGTCGGCATTCTAGCAAGACAAGTTCTCCCATGTTCCAGATTCTCCGTGGAATAAAAAAAAAGAAAAGGCAAAAATGGGGTTAAAAATAGAGATACCCCACCGGACTTGTTCCTGTATTCGGAACAAGGGCAAAAATGGCTATAGCCCGGCTGTGGCAAAAATCCGAAAGGGCGTCGCAGGCAAAATCGGGTATCCCGCCACGTGAAAATCTGGAAGGGCACGTGGGCAAAAGTAAGAGGGGGCTGACTTCGGCGAAAACCTGAAAGGGCGCTTGAGTCGGTAATGTGATAAAAAGAAAAAAAATGAAATAAAAATGATGATGATGATGAAGTAACGAGGTTACCCTCGTTCATCATTCCATTTCTATCTACCCTTCCGATCCTTATCACCATCGACAAACCGGCTACCTTCTCGGCCCATGTCACCATCGGCAAGACCGGCCAGCTTTTCGACCCTTGTCATCATCGGAAAGATCGGTCGCTACCCCTTCCGGTCCTTGTCACCATCGGCAAGACCGGCTACCCTTCTCGGCCCTTGTCACCATCGGTAAGACCGGCCATCTTTTCGGCCCTTGTCACCATCGGCAAGATTGGCTGCTACCCCTTCCGGTCCTTGTCACCATCGGCAAGACCGGCTACCTTCTCGGCCCTTATCACCATCGGCAAGATTGGTCGCTACCCCTTCCGGTCCTTGTCACCATCGGCAAGACCGGCTACCCTTCTCGGCCCTTGTCACCATCGGCAAGACCGGCCATCTTTTCGACCCTTATCACTATCGACAAGATCGGTCGCTACCCTTTTCGGCCCTTATCACCATCGGCAAGACCGACCATCTTTTCGACCCTTGTCACCATCGGCAAGATCGATCACTACCTTTTCGGCCCTTGTCACCATCGGCAAGACCGGCTACCTTTTCGGCCCTTGTCACCATCGGCAAGACCGGCTACCTTTTCGGCCCCTGTCATCATCGACAGGACCGGTCAACATCCCCCTAACCTGGACCCTTCATCCTCATTAAGTAATCAACTTCTTTTGCTTTGACATATAACCTCTGTCGATGAATAAACTCTACCCTAAATTTCTGTCAGCGTCAATGAGTCCGGCTGACAAGCCGTCTGACCTTATTTCCCAGCCCTATGGGGCCTCTACACTTTTTGGTCCTTCGAACTTTTGGTCTACGTTAGCCATTGCTTGGTCTCGAGAATGGTCACGGCGCGGTGGTGCAAACACCTCACCCCTTTGCTGAAGGCGTGAGCACTCTCCTGCCCTAGTGACTCACATACTCGGACTAGAATTGACTGGCGAGTGGAAAGGGGAAGGAAAAGAATAATGAAAGAATGGAGTCGTCATTTAACAGCAAATGAGGAGTTTTCATTCATATGAAATAAAAATATACATGTTACGCGGGGCATACCCCAGAATGCATAAAGTCCATCGAACAGGGAGAGGAATAGAGGAGACTATGGCAGCGGGCGTCGGAAGATGTCCTCCAGATCCGGAATACCCAAAGAAGGATGGCGGGTCAGTTCTTATAGCCGAGACTCGGTGACCTCCAGCTGGGACAGTTTCTCCTCCTGGGAAGCAGCTTGTCCCTCGGCCATTTCTGCTTCCTCTATCTGCTGGACTTCCAGACGCTCCATTTCTTGAAGCTCAGCCTCTGCCCTTGAAAGTTCGGCCTGTAGCTCTGCTATCCGGGCCGTAAGGAAACTTCGACGCTGCAAAGAGGCACTGGCATCATCCCTCATCTGCGTCGCAGTCCCTTTCAGAGAGACGAGAGTCGCTCGACATTCAGCTCGCTCCAATGTTATGGCCGTCAGCTGGTCAGTTACCTCTCGGCTAAGAACTCCCTTCTGTTCACATATTTCAGCAGTAGAATTACCTGTGGAGTCCAGTCGTCCATGGGGCAACCGAAAGCCAACAGCGAGCGGGACAAGTGCTCTATCAAGCCCCTCAGCTGAACATAAGTCAAATCTCTGTTGGCCGCTATGGTCTACTGAAGGGTCCCTAAGAACTGCCACACGAGGTCACTCGATGACTGGGGACCGAGCGGTGACGTCTCGGGTAGTTCGAACTCCACTCTACTGTCCACGGTGGCCCAGATATCGTTGCTCATCCCAGAAGACGACGACGGCATGATCTGCAGCACACTTGCATGGGGAACAATTGTAGTAACTGATATGGTAGTTGGGGTCTCGATGACGGCGACTTCCCTGCCAGCCCCTTGGGATGAAGCTGCAACAGGGACATCAAGGGCCAAGGACATCTGCTCCTCACCTCCAACTTGACTGACCCCCATATGGCCAGTTTCAGCAACAAGATCCAGGGCCCCAGTAGTCCCGGCTTCCTCTTCAACGATCTCTCCCGCCTCTACCTCGGGGGGGCCACCCTTCTCTGAAGCTGACTGTCGTGCGACTTCCAATGGACAGGAGTCCTCAACTGCCACCGACTCGTCAGCCCTCACAAATACTCCAGGTCCTGCTGGACCCACTGCCGCTGCATAGTCCTTGGGATATCGTAGTGCGATAGGCCGTAAAACTGGCAGGAAGGTTGCATGACCCGCACCTAGAGCTGGGAGGGGTATTTGCACCATTATGGTTGGCAGCACCACCTCAGTCTGCACCATAAATATATATATATCAGAGAGCTGAAAAGAAAAAGTAAGGAAGGGCAACAAGCACCGATCACGGGGGGTTCCTCACCTCAGCCGGCACTTGGCTCAAATCTCCAAGGGCGACCTCTGTAGCCCCAGCCCCTTCACTTACAAGTGATCCTGATGGCCCAGGACCGCTTCATGACAACCGGGGTGAGCTGAAAGTCAGATGATCACTTTCATAAGCAAAAAATGCCCTGGCATCCTCAATCTCTATGTCGACCGGTGGGAACTCCTCGTCACTAGAGCCGCCACCGTAATCGACCTGCTCAGAGGAAGAAGACTCCTCTGCGCTTTCTGGATGCTCCACCATCGGAGCAAGAACCTCACCAAGAGGAGCATCACCCTCAATAGGGACTTCCTCCATGCACTTTGCACTAGGAGCAGCAGTTGATGGGATCTCAGGGGCAAGCTTGCCCTGCTCCCCAGCAATAGCTTCCTCTGCACCCTCAGCTCCCGGAAGTAATGACGGTTGCATATCAACTGAAATTTATGGCAAGAAATAGTCAAGCCAACTGAAGACATGAAGACTCGCGGTGGTGTCATGATTAAACTATAAATTACCTTCCATTTCCTATCTGGGCATTGGAGAAGGCAGATCTCTCTCTACGGGAGCAGTAAGGATTTTTTTTGCCCCTTCCCTAGCCACGGCGCCTACCGTCGCCTCCAGCCCGACGACCACAGCGACTGTGTCGGCGGCTGTCAACACGGATTAGCCGAAGCAGCCAAAGTGAGCCAATGAATTCTGAAGAAATGAAGAGGTTACCTTCATCTTCTGGCCCCTGCACGCGGGAAGCCTCGAACTCTTCAAAGGATACAACCGGAGGAAGAACGGTTGCTGGTTCCTTTTCTGTGGCCTTCCTCCGGCATGCCCATGTCACTCGGGTCACTGCCGCCTTGGCCTTCCCAACGGCCTCCCTCAACTGGGATCGGGTCCTCTTTCTCGAATAGCCAGGAGGCAGTGGCTTCGTGGTCGGGGCCGGCTCTAGAGCCTTAAAGTATGCTGGCTTCTGAGCTTTTATTATTAGCTCCCTAGAGTGCCGAGTCTCCTCCAAAGTGGGTCGGACTGCATATGCACGAAGGTGAGAATAATACATGACAATGAAGAAAAGAAGTTGGCCGACGGGCCTGAATAACGAGATAGAACATACTTGCTAGCCCCGTGTAGAAGGGGAAGAGAGGCCAATAATACAGCGAGGGCACTTTGTCTCTCGAAGTTGTCTCGCGAATAAGCCAACATAAATCTTCTATCTTTTCACTCGGCTCGTCCAGCAGCGCCAGGTCCTCGTGGCCACGAGAAGATAGATGATAATATAAGCTCAGGTGGTCCAGCCTCCATCTGTCAGCATACTTGAATGAGATATGAAGGGGCCAGTCCAGAATGGCTTCGCTAGGACCACCCACTGAAAGACCATGCGATCGGAGGAGCGTAAATAGCCAAGGGGTGTTATCATATAGAGCATCCCACCTGTCTTCCCTACTGATGAAAGTCCGATAGGGGTGAAGCCTATCAACCTCGGGGCGCTAGTCAGCCACCGCCGAGATGGGTTCCTCCACCGGCAGAGGGAGTTGCTGAAGAACCACTCTCTCGCTGCTTACCTGGCATAGACCCCGAAGGGTTTTCACATAGTCATCCTTGCTGATTGTGTGCAACTTCGGGTCGACTTTGGTCCTGCGGCTTTTCATGGCTTTTCAGACCTCAAGATAGGCCCTCACTTCCGTGTTGGTCCAAGATTTCAGCTTCTTCAAATAGGAGGGATCAATATCAAGGGTTGGCTCCGGCTGGGAGTCTAGAAATCTATGCTCTGGTACGGCCCAACACTCTCGACGGGAGCTCCTGTAGAACCCCGTCCTCGCGTTCCACCACTTGATATACTCAGGAGTAACGCGGGGGAAGCGGGCAGGGGTTGGCACCCTGAAAGAAACATCTTCTCGGTGGTGGAAGAAGTCCCACCATATCCGGGCATCATCATTTGAAACTTGCCCGGCTCTGTGCCTATTGGGCAATGCAAATTGTGAAGAGGAATGCGGAATGTGCTGGTCATAGCCAAAGTTCCGGCTAAAGTGAAACGGATAATACTGCTCCAACCACAAAATGCCGCTCTTTCGTAATACAAGGACGCTTGGCCTGATAGCCAGCGCCCAGTCAACCAACTCCTGCTCAAGGATGGGCCTTGTACAGTTGGCCCCAGAGATTGGATGGATATACTCCTTTGTCTCGAAGAGCTTGCACTGCCTCGTCCTGTTCACCAGCAGGCTGGAGTGGGCAGCTAAGCTCCAGAAGTGAAGGACCCCGGGTGAATCTGTGGGAATCCGGGCCAACTTGCCCCGAATGGCGAAGAGTTGCTCCGCTAGTGAGGACGGCTCGACACTCGCGAACTCTATCATTCGCGGGATAAGATGAGCTGACTGTAACGCCAGAGGGGCAGCCTCCGGAAAAAGGGTACAAACCCAAGCATTGAAGAAGTGTAATGGACCAACCGTCCGAAAAAAGGGTACAAACCCAAGCCTCCGGAAGACGCGTCTTGTGCAGGTCTCCCAGCATTTTGTAAGTGAGGCACAAAGCCACTGGGCAGAGGGACAACTTAGTACCCCAAGCCATGAGACAGGCGGAATAGATAGCCTCTGCTCTAATCACGCTCTCGTCACCTTGTGGGAGAGCGAAGGAACAGTTCCAATAGACCAGGTATGCGGCACAGTGTGTGACTGCGTCGACACTAGTGGGGTTCATGTCCTCCCTCTCCCCTCTTCTTGAAGATGATGCTTCCACCTGCCGTCGGACTCTCTTCTTCCTCTTCAGAGCCATCAGCACTATTGGGGGGAAGTCCTCATACTTCTTCTTCCCACCAAAGAAATATTGGAGCCAGGTGCCCATCCGCACCCTCCGCTTCTCGCCCGGCTTCCTAGCTTCCCTCGTGTCATGTGACGAGTGGTAAAGTGTGTGGTACGCCTTCATCAGATAGCGATAAGCGTGGCCCGCCAGATACTGACCCTCACCGTCGGTCTGATCCTTCAGCCAGTCAGGCCAGTAGACTTTCTCGTACGGCTCTCTGTCGATGGGTAGACCGCTAAGCTGTGAGAGGCTCCATAAATCCATAGAAGTTTCTCCTTCCGAGGTATAAAAAGTGTTGTACTCGGGGCAGAATACTTCGATCATGCCACAACATAAGCCTCGGGAGATGGGGTAGCGGTATCTTGAGGCGTACACGCTGTGATAGTGGTGCGGACACCAGAGCACGCGAGAGGCACGAGCCGGCGAGTCATCAGTACCGTACACGGAGCACCACTTGAGCTACAGCAGCATCTCTTTGGCTAGGCGATAGCCTGGAGTCCCCACTTTGATTTTTAGTCACATTTAGCATTTACTTGCATTGTTTAGCAATTGTTTGCTTTGCCATTGGGTTGTAATGAGTGTTTTATGTGGGTTTTTCATATTGGGTTCAATGTAAGGCTCTTAATAAGCTAAATGGGTGCCAAATGGGTGAGTCCTTTAGGGTCCATTTAGGGTTAATTGCCATATTGGGTAATAAGGCCTCATTAGGCTTCATATTGGGTTCTTAAGCCACTTAAGGCCCAATTAAGCCTCCCCTCCACATGGGCCTCCTAGATTGGAGTAATATGGACTTGTGGAAGGCCTTATGAGACTTGAAGCAATTTGGCCCAAGAAGGGCCCAAGCTTGGGGCGCCCCCTCTTTTGGCCTTATTAGGCTAGGTTAGTTTTTTTTTCTTTTCTTTCCTCTCCTTCTTTGACCACATGGGATAAAATTATGAATTGGTTTCTTTTAAATATTTCTTTTTGTGGTTGGTCACATCAATCCAAGCCATCCATTCCCCCATACCTAGATCTAAGGGTGGATATTGGATTTGGCATGTAACCTATAAAGAGTTGTATTTTTTCATTTTAGTGGAATTAATGCCATTTGAATCAAACTTAATGTTGGAGCAAGGCCTAGGCTGCCCCCTTCCTCTCTCCCTCTCCCCCTTGCAGCTGTGAAGGCTGCCTCTTGGTGGTGTGACTCCACCCTATCAGTTCCGGTCGCCGCCGCCGCCGCCACGAGCCGCCATCGCCACCGCCGGAGTTCTGTCCGTGTAGTACCACAGCAGCTTCTACGAAATTTCAGTCTCCGCCACGGCCTCAGATCGAGCTGGGAATTTTACTGGATGTTCCAGAGGTGTCCAGCACGTCCTCAGAATTTTGGTTGGTCATAAAGAGCTCATTTGGTATTTTTTTATTTTCGTCCAATCCCAGTTTTCAGATCTGTCTCCTATCTGTTTCCATTTCCACCTGCCCTGCGTTTTAAGTCTTAAGTCCACTTTTTGATTTTTTTTAGTTCGCCCAATTTTACTGGGCATTCTGTCCACGATCCCCTCTATCCCCAAATTTTCTTGAATTTTTGTGAGTCCATCTTATATTTTACAAAAATCGAGTTCTTCCCTAGCTACAGTACTTTCTGCCAGTTCCCAGATCTGACCACCAGACACTCTAAAACTCCTATAAAATCACCACCACCTCGAATCCAATTCCAAAAATTGTCCCAGCTTCTTGGTTTAAATATCAATCACTTCGAAGAAGAGCTTAATGTCTGAATCCCACTGTAAGTAGGCGGTCAATGGCCGTTTACAGGGAACTAAGGTACTGATCTGAGAGTTCTGGAACTGTGTAACAGAGAATTGAAAATTAGTTAAGGTCCAGGTCCACAGAGGTTCAGAAGATTCTACAGGCCCTAGGTTGGAGGATTTTGAGTCCTCTTTCCAACGGCGCTGGTCTCGTCGCATTCCGGCGACGGGACCGACCGCAGCGGCTGTTTTCGCCGGAGCGCGCGCAGGGAAAACAGAACTGAAATCCGTGGGCAGCCATTCCACAACTTGAAGATCGGACCCGACCGGCCACCAATCGGTGTCTCCGGCCGACCGCCGTCCGTGGAGGCGTGCCACCAGGGGTCTCCATCATAGTGGGACCCACCTCCGCAGATCCGGAGGACAGCGCCATCCGTGGGCCCCACGGGCCCGCAGAACCCGCCGTTCGGGAAGCACGAAAACGCGGAGTTCGGCGCGTCGAGTCGACATCAAGATGCTGCCTGTCAACCTGATTTGCGTGATCCCCGGGGCCCACATGTGACCTTTTACCTCCCTGCGTGGAGTGGGTCGAATCCTTTTGTACTGCTGTGAATTATGTTAACCGGGGGTCCGTAAGTCAGCCGGGGTGTCTTCGCCACGCCGGGTGCGTGGAGGTAAAGGTCTTAACTTCTTGGCGTTACATTGCTTAGCTAGTATACGGTCTTAGGCCGCTGCCGAGAGTGTAGGTTCCTAGCCCGTGTGTCCATGTCACCGCTGTGAGCGTGAGAGTGACCCATCCCGCGACTCGATCCGAGTCCGGAAGTGAGTCTGACTACCTTGAACTCTGCCGGTTCCTTAACCGCGCACGATCCACGCTTTCCCTCGCATGGGACGCCGAGTGAGCTTGTACTTCTGTTAGCGATGTTTTGCCACTAGGAGCTCGTAGTGTCGGGCTTAGTGTCTCCCTGGTGTGTATTGTTGGTCGCGTCTTCATCTAGAGTCCGAGGGTGGCACTGTATAGTGTCGTCTCCCGTGTCCGTCCCGCATCAGTTTGGTATAAGAGAAAGTCGAGTCTAGGGTAGTCGTTGCATAAGTCTTGCATAGTCTAAGGTTACCCCACACACACCTTCACTCGGTATATCCAAAGGTGTTATCCGACCGTTAGGCTTCGCCTACCGGGAAGACCACACACTTGCGCGAGTGACCTTCGGGTCGATTACCTCCGCCGCGTACCGAGTCTTGGCCGTGTCTAGGGTGTAGTCGAGTCTCATTCTTTTCAAAATAAAAAAAAAGTGTTTTAAATTGCATTCTTTCAAAATACCAAAAAAGGAGTGTTTTCAAATTGCAATTAGGTCTAAGTGTATCATTTAGTGTGTTTGCATTAGTCGGTCGTTGTCACCTAGTCCGTACGTCTTTGCATGCCCACCCGTCGAGGCACCCAATACTCGCCACCACCACCTATGGCGGACTCCCGAGCCCGTAGTTCCGATGAGTCTTCCACGGCCGAGATGTTCCGGGCCATCATGGATCGTTTAGACACACGTATGGATGGTCTTAGTACGCGTATGGATGGCATAGGGACGCGTCTAGAAGGGAGGATGAAGGTCCTCGAGGATCGGGCCGGGGTTTCGGAGCAGTCCATTCAAGACCTTGTTGGGAGGATTGCCATCCTAGAGAGGGGCCCAGTAGCGGCGCAACCCGCGCCGACGAACGGCCAACAAGAGCCGGTGCAGCAACCCGCTGTGCCAAGGGCTCAGGTAGAGGATGTCGGGAGGCAACAGGCGCCTATAGTGGATGATTATGCCTCCGACAATGATCACGGGGGTAACGGTCGTCGTCATCAACGACGGAATCGTGATGACGAGGATGACGACAGCATTCTTAGGGGTGTGCGTGCGGACCCTCCCACTTTTAGCGGGTCCTTGGACCCTAGGGTGTATCTAGATTGGGAGGCCGGTATGGACCGGTACTTCGAGTGGTTTGAGATGACAGACCACAGAAGAGTCCGATATGCGAAGATGAAGCTGCAAGGGCAGGCCCAAACTTATTGGATCAATGTGGAGAGCCTGCTCAACCAGCGACGTCAACCCCAAATCGGTACCTGGGATGATATGAAACTCAAATTGAGGGAGAAGTACCTTCCTGCCTCATATCGCCAACGTCTTATAGACAAGTGGCAAAGCATCTCCCAAGGGAACCGATCCGTGACCGAGTACACCGCCGAGTTCGATGAGTATTATTTGCGGTGCGGGGTCACGGAAGAGAGCACCATGACGATATCCCGCTTTCGGAGAGGTTTGCGGCCTAATTATCAATATGAACTCTTTCGCCGCAATGCCACCACTTTGGAGCAGGCATATCAGATTGCTCTCGAATTGGAGCAGTTCGAGGCCGAGTTCGAGTCACCCCATCTGTTGGGCTCCTTTCCCCTTCGTAGTGTCGAGTCCCGTGGCTTATCTGGCACATATCCGAGGGCCCCCATGGCTCGACCTCAGGAGCCCGCTCGCCACGAGCCCTTTGCTCCTAGGCCTCGCCCTCCACCCCCGAGGGACCTTCCTCGTCCCCAGCATCTTACGGCCCCACCCATAGCCCGTCCCCCGGCACCCGCACCACCCGCACGTCCTTTGTTGCCTACGCCTCCTATCCGTCGGGAGGATAAAGGTAAAGGACCTATGATTGGGGAGCCTAGTGGATCACGGCAGCAGTGTTATCGCTGCAATGGGTTTGGCCATTTTGCCAACCAGTGTCCCACCCGCCCATCTCTTCACATTGGGGACACACAGGCCGAGGATACCACCCCTGCGGGCCTAGAGTTAGTCAGCTATGAGGCAGATGAAGAGCTAGCTGACGAGTACTATGAGATGGGAGGTGAGGCCCAGGATGCCCAGCAGTTAGACGATACCCATGTGGGGGTCGTCAGATGTATCCTCACCCAGCCATAGGTCAGTGATGACTGGCGTCGGACCACTATCCTTCATGTATTCTGTAGGCTGGGAAAGCAAATTTGCAAGGTGGTCATCGATAGCGGGAGTTGTATCAATGCAATCTCCACGAACGCTGTCACTCGTCTTGGTCTCACACCCGTAGACCACCCTTGCCCCTACCAGGTATCATGGGTGGATACCACTTCCATTTCGGTCAGGCTGCGGTGCTTGGTCCCGCTGCAGCTCCACTCCTACCGTGACGAGATCTGGTGTGATGTTCTTCCCATGGAAGTGGGAAGTATCATTCTTGGTAGGCCGTGGTTATTCGACCGAGATGCCACACTCCATGGTCGGTCGAACACCTGTACCTTCGACCATGATGGCCAGCGGGTCACCCTCTAACCCGTTCGGCCCAGGAGCCCATCTGTTAGGGGTCCTACTGGCCCTAGTACTCCGAAGCCTTCCGTTCCCGGGCCTAGTACCCCATCCCCAGCTCGGGCTATGACCGTTACCTCTGGCCAAGGAGAGCCCTCGACGAGGAGATTGATGATGATTAGCTCCCGGGAAATGGAGCAGGAGCTTAGTCAGGGCTGTCCGGTGTTTGCCATTACGGTCCGAGAGGTGGAGCGGGACTCCGAGGGTGAGCTCCCACCCGAGGTTGTTCCCATTCTGCAGGAGTATGCTGATGTATTCCCCGATGAGCTTCCCGAGGGACTCCCACCTATGCGGGATATTCAGCATGCCATCGACCTTGTTCCGGGCTCTTCTTTGCCCAATCTTCCTCATTATCGAATGAGCCCCACGGAGCATGCCGAGCTTAAACGGCAGGTCGATGAGCTTGTGCAGAGAGGATCTGTCCGGGACAGCATGAGTCCATGTGCTGTACCCGCATTACTCGCCCCGAAGAAGGATGGCACGTGGAGAATGTGCATTGATAGTCGTGCCATCAACAAAATCACCGTGAAGTACAGGTTCCCTATTCCCCGCCTTGATGACATGCTAGACATGATGGCAGGTGCCACTATCTTTTCGAAGATCGATCTTAAGAGTGGCTACCATCAGGTGAGGATTAGGCCAGGTGATGAGTGGAAGACCGCATTTAAGACCAAGGACGGTCTATATGAGTGGTTGGTCATGCCTTTTGGGTTGACCAATGCCCCTAGCACTTTCATGCGGCTCATGACTTAGGTCCTTCGACCTTTCATTGGAGTCTTTGTAGTGGTGTATTTTGATGATATCCTTATCTATAGCCGCACCACAGGGGACCACTTAGACCACCTTCGGCAGGTCTGTCTACTTCTTCGGCGAGAGCAGTTATTTGCAAACCCACAGAAGTGTGCTTTCATGACACCTCAGCTTACCTTCTTGGGTTTCATTGTGTCTAGTACTGGGGTCTCCGCCGATCCGGAGAAGGACCGGGCCATTGTTGAGTGGCCGGAACCCCGTACGGTTCATGATGTCCGCAGCTTTCATGGCCTTGCGACGTTCTATCGTCGCTTCATCCGCGGATTTAGCTCCGTCACTGCCCCGATCACGGATTGCATCCGGAAGGGCACATTTGTATGGACGAAGGCCGCATCTGCTACCTTCAGGGACATCAAGGAGCGTATGACCCAGACACCTATCCTTCGACTGCCTGATTTCTCGAAGGTGTTTGAGGTCTGTTGTGATGCGTCGGGTGTTGGGATTGGAGGAGTTTTGAGTCAGGAGTCCCACCCGATCGCATATTTCAGCGAGAAGCTGAATGACGCGAAACTGCGATATTCCACGTATGATAAAGAATTCTACGCAGCTGTTCAGGCTCTTAGGCATTGGAGGCACTATCTTTTACATCAGGAGTTTGTCCTATACTCCGACCACGAGGCATTGAGGTACCTCCATTCGCAAAAGAAGCTTAATTCACGTCATAGTCGTTGGGTCGAGTATCTCCAGCAGTTCACCTTTGTGCTTAAACATAAGGCTGGAGTGGAGAACAAGGTGGCTGATGCCTTGAGTCGGCGAGCATGTTTGCTTACCACCATGAGTGCCGAGGTCATAGGGTTAGAAAAGATGAAGGAGGCCTATGTTGATTGTCCTGACTTTGGTCAGATTTTTACCACCCTCCAGCCCGGACCCTCGAGAGACCTTGATGAGTATGTGCTTTAGGAGGGTTACCTCTTTCGAGGTAGCAGGCTATGTGTTCCCCGAACTTCAGTTCGAGATTTCTTAGTGTGGGAACTACATGCGGGAGGTCTAGCCGGCCACTTTGGTCGGAACAAGACTATTGAGGCAGTGGAGCATCGTTTTTATTGGCCGAGCTTGAAGCGCGATGTTGCTAACATCGTGGCTCAGTGCCGTACTTGTGCTACGGCCAAGATGAAGAAGCAAAGTTCGGGTCTTTATACGCCTCTCCCCGTGCCTGATGCCCCGTGGCAGGATGTTAGTATGGATTTTGTTTTGGGATTGCCACGTACCTCTAGGAAGCATGACTCGGTCTATGTGGTGGTTGACCGTTTCTCGAAGAAGGCCCTCTTTATCCCCTGCTCGAAGACTTCGGATGCTTCTAGGGTAGCCCGCCTATTCCTTACTCATGTGGTGTGCAAGTTCGGGTTGCCTCGCACTATAGTGTCTGACCGTGATGTTAGGTTCACTTCCTTTTTTTGGAAGACACTATGGCATATGATGGGTACGCACCTCAAGTTTTCCACTGCATACCATCCCCAGACAGATGGTCAGACCGAGGTGGTCAATAGGAGTCTGGGTGATCTTTTGAGATGTCTTGTTAGGGACCGCATTGGGGATTGGGATCTCATTCTACCTATGGCTGAGTTTGCATATAATGATTCGGTGAATGGGTCTACTGGCATGAGTCCATTTGAAATTGTCACAGGTCGTAGGCCTAGGAAACCCGTTGACCTTGTTCCCATGCCTGTCCATGCTAGAGTGTCGGAGTCGGCCGAGTCATTTGCTAGGCATGTTAGGAGTTTGCATGACGACATCCGTCGTCACATTGAGTCCAGCAATGCACGGTACAAGGAGTTAGCCGATGCCCACCGACACCACCGAGAGTTCCAGGAGGGCGAATACGTCATGATCAGGGTAAGACCTGAACGGTTTCCCTCTGGAACCGTTAAGAAGTTGCAAGCTCGCGGAGCCGGTCCCTTTAGAGTGTTGAAACGCGTTGGATCCAATGCGTATGTTGTGGACCTGTCCGAGGAATATGGTACAAGCTCTACCTTCAATGTATCGGATCTTGTTGCATATAGGGACCCAGCGGTGATCCCTAGTGAGCCTTTTGAGCCATCTCCTCCCCTTGAGAGTGATCCCACACCTGAGTGTCCACTTCCATCTCCAGCCCCTTTTTCACGGCAGCGTGAGCATATAGATCGTATACTGGACGAGCAGGTGACAGTTACCAGGAGTGCATCTTACCCACGCTACCTAGTGCGATGGAGAGGACGGCCCGCTACTGAGGACACTTTGATCACACATGGCGAGTTGCAGCGGATCGATCCGGACCTTTTGGAGCGATACAGGAGCGATGCAGACCCTTACTCGACAGGGTCGAGTTTCTCCCACCCGGGGAGAATTGGTGCGGACACCAGAGCACGCGAGAGGCACGAGCCGGCGAGTCATCAGTACCGTACACGGAGCACCACTCGAGCTACAGCAGCATCTCTTTGGCTAGGCGATAGCCTGGAGTCCCCACTTTGATTTTTAGTCACATTTAGCATTTACTTGCATTGTTTAGCAATTGTTTGCTTTGCCATTGGGTTGTAATGAGTGTTTTATGTGGGTTTTTCATATTGGGTTCAATGTAAGGCTCTTAATAAGCCAAATGGGTGCCAAATGGGTGAGTCCTTTAGGGTCCATTTAGGGTTAATTGCCATATTGGGTAATAAGGCCTCATTAGGCTTCATATTGGGTGCTTAAGCCACTTAAGGCCCAATTAAGCCTCCCCTCCACATGGGCCTCCTAGATTGGAGTAATATGGACTTGTGGAAGGCCTTATGAGACTTGAAGCAATTTGGCCCAAGAAGGGCCCAAGCTTGGGGCGCCCCCTCTTTTGGCCTTATTAGGCTAGGTTAGTTTTTTTTCTTTTCTTTCCTCTCCTTCTTTGACCACATGGGATAAAATTATGAATTGGTTTCTTTTAAATATTTCTTTTTGTGGTTGGTCACATTCAATCCAAGCCATCCATTCCCCCATACCTAGATCTAAGGGTGGATATTGGATTTGGCATGTAACCTATAAAGAGTTGTATTTTTTCATTTTAGTGGAATTAATGCCATTTGAATCAAACTTAATGTTGGAGCAAGGCCTAGGCCGCCCCCTTCCTCTCTCCCTCTCTCCCTTGCAGCTGTGAAGGCTGCCTCTTGGTGGTGTGACTCCACCCTATCAGTTCCGGTCGCCGCCGCCGCCGCCACGAGCCGCCATCGCCACCGCCGGAGTTCTGTCCGTGCAGTACCACAGCAGCTTCTACGAAATTTCAGTCTCAGCCACGGCTTCAGATCGAGCTGGGAATTTTACTGGATGTTCCAGAGGTGTCCAGCACGTCCTCAGAATTTTGGTTGGTCATAAAGAGCTCATTTGATATTTTTTTATTTTCGTCCAATCCCAGTTTCCAGATCTGTCTCCTATCTGTTTCCATTTCCACCCGCCCTGCGTTTTAAGTCTTAGGTCCACTTTTTGATTTTTGTTAGTTCGCCCAATTTTACTGGGCATTCTGTCCACTATCCCCTCTATCCCCAACTTTTCTTGAATTTTTGTGAGTCCATCTTATATTTTACAAAAATCGAGTTCTTCCCTAGCTACAGTACTTTATGCCAGTTCCCAGATCTGACCACTAGACACTCTAAAACTCCTATCAAATCACCACCACCTCGGAATCCAATTCCAAAAATTGTCCCAGCTTCGTAGTTTAAATATCAATCACTTCGAAGAAGAGCTTGATGTCTGAATCCCACTGTAAGTAGGCGGTCAATGGCCGTTTACAGGGAACTAAGGTACTGATCTGAGAGTTCTGGAACTGTGTAACAGAGAATTGAAAATTAGTTAAGGTCCAGGTCCGCAGAGGTTCAGAAGATTCCACTGGCCCTAGGTTGGAGGATTTTGAGTCCTCTTTCCAACGGCGCTGGTCTCGTCGCATTCCGGCGATGGGGCCGACCGCAGCGGCTGTTTTCGCCGGAGCGCGCGCATGGAAAACAGAACTGAAATCCGTGGGCAGCCATTCCACAACTTGAAGATCGGACCCGACCGGCCACCAATCGGTGTCTCCGGCCGACCGCCGTCCGTGGAGGCGCGCCACCAGGGGTCTCCATCATAGTGGGACCCACCTCCGCAGATCCGGAGGACAGCGCCATCCGTGGGCCCCACGGGCCCGCAGAACCCGCCGTTCGGGAAGCACGAAAACGCGGAGTTCGGCGCGTCGAGTCGACATCAAGATGCTGCCTGTCAACCTGATTTGCGTGATCCCTGGGGCCCACATGTGACCTTTTACCTCCCTGCGTGGAGTGGGTCGAATCCTTTTGTACTGCTGTGAATTATGTTAACCGGGGGTCCGTAAGTCAGCCGGGGTGTCTTCGCCACGCCGGGTGCGTGGAGGTAAAGGTCTTAACTTCTTGGCGTTACATTGCTTAGCTAGTATACGGTCTTAGGCCGCTGCCGAGAGTGTAGGTTCCTAGCCCGTGTGTCCATGTCACCGCTGTGAGCGTGAGAGTGACCCGTCCCGCGACTCGATCCGAGTCCGGAAGTGAGTCTGAATACCTTGAACTCTGCCGGTTCCTTAACCGCGCACGATCCACGCTTTCCCTCGCATGGGACGCCGAGTGAGCTTGTACTTCTGTTAGCGACGTTTTGCCACTAGGAGCTCGTAGTGTCGGGCTTAGTGTCTCCCTGGTGTGTATTGTTGGTCGCGTCTTCATCTAGAGTCCGAGGGTGGCACTGTATAGTGTCGTCTCCCGTGTCCGTCCCGCATCAGATAGACACCAGCCCTGGTCAGGAGGGGAGCGTAGTGCTGCAGTACATAATCTGTGAACTCCACTGCTCCAGGTCTTAATGCATGGGCGTCGGTGGCTCTCAGCTCGGTAAATCACCCCACAGATATTTGATGCTTAAAACGGACTGCCAGGCAGTCCAGCAGAAAAGATTCTTCTCTGTACCCCCATTTCAACGGGGCAAGAAACAAATCAAAGATCGGCTTCTCCCGGTCCACCCTGCCTGCGGAATCATTCCACCGAGCGGGTACAAATTCAGGGGCCCTGGCCAGCATCCCATCTTCTGGAGCCAGATCTTGCACTCCAAGCACGACGCTCCATTTCCTGACTTCGCCGAGAAGATAAATAGGCCTTCCCTGCACTACACAGTCTGTTAGACTATCCCTCTCCACTAGCAAGGCTTGCTCGGCTTTACGAACAAGGAACATGTCTCTCTTTCCCTGAAGGTTGAAGCGCCGGAGGAAAGACATCAGATGTTTGTCCTTGGGGTGATCCCGCCTGACAGTGCCTTCCCGGTCATAATGAAAAGAATCGCCTCTAAGGATGAGGAGATGGCTAGTGTCCACAGTACCGGTCTCCGAATCCGAGGACTCTGCAACTACATCAAGTTGATAGTGCCCCCGATCAAGGGAATGGACGTTCTCCCACGTTACCACGGCACGGGAAGCAGAAGAAGAAGAACCAGATGCCATGTCAGCTACAAAAAGCAAATCAAATAATAAACAAGGTCAGAAAATAGTTGATCAAGACAAATTTATGATGAAATTTCGGCAGAGTCTCCCCAGCACGGGAGATTGCCAAAGAAAAGTGGGAACACGTCCACTAAGGGAACGGCCCCTAAACGCAGCCATCGGCATTACACCGAGGCCAAATGGGACACACGGGGGAATAGCTCCGAGGGCAAGCCCTACTAGAAGCCTCCCGGCGCCCAAAAGAACCGGTTCAAAACCCAAATGAACAAGCACTCCGCTCACCCGCTCGAAGGAGACGACCGCGGTCGCTCACCACTCACACGGCGCCGAAGCTGGAGGGGTGGGGGGGGGGGAGCAGGAAGAGAGAGAAGATTACTGTGCGAATGAGGAAGAATGAAGTAAAAACCAAAGGCGAAAGAATATATAGGGAGGCCTCCCCTTTGGCTAAATCGGCGCGCTATTTAGCGCACCGAATTAGCACTCTCCAACAGAAAGGCGCGCTAGAATTGGCCTCGCCGGATTAAGGCCCTTCCCAGCCAAGGGGCGCGCCGGATTAACAGCCAAATGCCCGGGACCACACTGTATTTAACATCCAAACGGCACCGGATTAGCGTCCGCGCCGAATTAAGGTCCGTTCCAAGCTTCCGCCAACCGAAGAGGAGATCATTCCGGGCGAAGCTCATCCGTCGGTCTTGCTACTGTTGACACCCGTTTTATACCCAATAAGTCGGGTCATCTCCTTATTCATTCTATATGATGTTCCAAGTCGTTCACTCTTCATTGAGTCTCTTGATTGGTTGAAGCCTATTTCTTGGGTCTGAACTCTTTGATTGGATATGGCTCTTGGTGGCGTTTCATTGGATGAATCTTAGCAAGCCCCTTCATTTCATTTTTTTGAACCTCAATGATAATAACGGCCGGTCCTAGGCGCGTTGTTTAATTCTGACGGATGGGTACTGGACCGTTACTCTTTGAAGAGTCCTAAGGCTTAAGGCCTCGTTTTAAAGCTTATCCTTTTGATTACACGTTGATAATAACGGTCTGTCGTGCAACCGTTGTTTCATTCTGAGGCCCTATGCCTTGGCCGTTGCTTCCTTGAAGAGTCCAACTTGTTGGGTCTTCTTCCCGTTGATCTTATCTTTTAGGGATAAGGTTGATAGTAACGGATGTTCCTTGGAGCGTTATTTCTAAGTGGCGGTCTGTCGTGTAGTCGTTACTTCCTTCAGAGAGTCCTGGCAGTTCAGGCCTTTTCTCTGCTACTCCGTGGCCGAAGATAAGGGTTTGGATTGACGATATCTCTTTCAAATCTGATCCTCAGAACCTTCTGTTTGATTCTATGGACTCTTGGTGATATTATCTTCGAGGATTTGCTAAGAGTTATCCCTTTATCTTGCTGGATTATCCTCTGCTCGACCTAAGAGTTTGAGGGTCTATAAATAGAACCCTTGACTTCATGGCAAAAGGGGGAGGATTTTGAAATTCACGACGAAGTGCTGCCGAACTCAGGAGCCATCTTCATCCAAGAGGAACTGCTTCCCACGTTCATCCATCTCATAATCAAGGGAGTACTTTGGTTTTAGTCTTTCAAGTTCATCATTGCATGCTTAAGTTCTTCCCTGGTTTTTCCTCAATCAAAGCATTGTCCCTCCTCTTTCTCCACGTTTTCTCACTGTTCTCTAAGCATCCAAACATCCTCCTAATCTTTTTAAAAACGCCCAGAGGGGTTAAAAAACCAAAAAACTCCCCGGTAATCCCCTTTCTTTTTGATGTCCTTAAGTTCTTTGAGAATTGATGCTATATTATTGAAAGGGCTAATTTGGGTTGTTTTGTTCTTGTCTTCTACATCTTTGGCAGGTTTACAGGTCCACCAGTACGAGGCCCAAGTCTTCTAGCCGGCTGGAAGAGTTGGAGTTAAAAGAATCTACACTTTGCTACTGCAGGTTATCTAACGGTCTGGTGCAGGCGCGTCATCTTCTCCTGGCGGTCTATCGGGTGGCCGTTACTTTCGAAGTAATGCACAGGGTCCTGGCCGTTATTTCTAGCTAACCTGCAGGTTCTCTTTGGTTTTCTCTCCCGTGGGCTGGTGCTTCATCCACCTATTTCCAAGGTATTTACAGGTCTTTTGCTTGTTTTTACTTTGGTGGCGATCACATCTTTCCTTAGTCTTGGGCATTAGCTTTCTCGTTCATCACATATCTCTTTTATTTCCTTGCTTGCTCCACCCCTTGTGGTGTGTTTTATCTACTCTTTTGCTCCACGCCCCGGCGTGTGTTTTCTTCTTTTCCTTTAGCGTAGTTTGAGCGAGATAGCATGCCCATGCTAGAGCTAGCTTTGATTGCCTAGGTTCATGATCACATGTTCATAGGTTAAGAGTGGATCTTTGATTACTTGCTCGTCATTTCATCATTCAAAACCCCCAAAGAAAGGATAGATAGGCAAAGTAAAATCAACAGATAATTTTTTGGCGATCACGGTGGGACAACTTGTGCCAATCGTGCTTTTGATTCCTGTTTGAACCTGCCATCATCTGCCTATTTGGTTTCCCTTGGATTTCTCTCTTATTCTTGCTGATTCTAGTTTTCTGGGTGCTCCGACGGCCCTGTGGCCCTGCGTTACAGTCCTCTGACGCAGGGGCATTAGACCGCCACTTTTGTTCTGCTGTGTGAGCTTCCACGGGTTTTCCTGTTATTTCTGTCCGATTTTGGCTCTGGCTCATTTGACGGACCCATCTCCCGGCGTTATATCATTTCTGGCGGTCTGGCATTCGACCGTTATTTTACTCTGACGCAGGGTTCTTCGACCGGCATACTCCTGGCAGGTACGCATCTGAGGTGCATTAATTTCCGCAGTTTCTGCTGTGATTTATTGCTTGGGTGGTACTTGACTTCCTCCTTGTTTTGTTCATATCTTCATATCATTGTGTGCATCATTGATTGCTAGATTTTAGGCTAGACTTTGCATGCACTCCGATGCACATAGGGTCATTCATCTTGTCATATCTTAGATTGCATTTTCCTACCTTGTTGTGAGGACCTCTCGTCTCCATATTCCTTGGAGCCGACCAGGAAATCATAGCAGGGACCTCCATAAGTCCCCGCGAGCCGTGGATTCCCACACGGACGCCGGGCCGGTTGTACCTTTCCTACCCCGCGTCTAGGGTTGCATAAGTGAAGGAGTGATTACACTTAGAGTCAAACCAAGTCCCATATCCATCTCCTACTAGGAACCCATTGTTGAGAGCACATATCAATCGAATCCACTAAAGTTCCAACGGAGAAATCATAAGAACCCTGTCGCATCATTCTAAACAACTTGGTTGCCTTTGAGTGCCTTCATCTTTTATCACTTGCATCTTGCTAGAATCATCTAAGTTTGGTTGCTTATTGTGTGTGTTTTTTGGTTGTTTTTGCATTTTGTCAAGGTTGTTCGTTGCATGTGGAGTTATTTTCGTCCATCCGAATCATCTCCTCAAGTCAATTCCTTCTTCACATTCTATTCCAATCCTCTTTTCGAGTCCACCATGGCATCCTTTAATCCTCCCCGCTCCCAAGGGGACTCCCTTCCTCAAGGGCTCCTTGAGAACCCTCCTAGGGTTGTTACCTTTTCCTCCGGGGAGGGGACTACCCCTCTTCCGTCCTCCACTTCTATGGAAGGTGGTCAAGTTACCCCTTCTTTCACCACTCCTTCCGCGGGCTCCGTCCTTCAGATGATGGCCCAATTGGATCCGGCCCAACTCCAAGTTCTTTATCAGACCATGCAAGGGTCCAACGCATCTCCTTCTACCATCATCCAAAATCAATCCAATCCTTCCACTGTTGGGCTCCCCGCTCAGCCCATTCCAATTGATCTTACTCTGGTCCAACCACGGACCATCACTTTCACGAGCATGGAAACGGGCCAGTCTTCCAATTCGGCCAAACAATCTTTCGATAAGGGAAAGTCGCCCATCCCTTCTTTCATTCAAATGGATCATCACCTATCTGCTCCGGTAGCTCCGCAAGTTCTCATGGGCCCTTCCGAGTTCTTGCGCTCTCAGCAAGGGGCGGCCCAAGCTTATCCTAATCCGGGTCAACCTTATGCCCAATATCCTTCTCACGGGCCCCCCATCCCTACTGTTTATCCCTCCACTCCTTCCTATGGGCACCCACCTTCTGCTACAACCGTTCCATCTGCTCCCCACATTCAACCAGGATCTTTCACCGCCCCTGCTCCCTCTCGAGAGCAGGACTTGCTCGACAAGTGGGCCGCCATGCAGCAGCAACTCGATTTCCTCCAGAAGCGGGTTGGCCCGCAATCTTTGGCCGATATTCCTGTTCCAAGCTTCCAGAATATCCGATTCCCTCCTCAATCAGAGCTCCCTAACTACCGCAAGTACGATGGGAACAGCAATCCCTTTATTCATGTGAGGGATTTTCTATATGAATCGGCGCAATTCCAGTACGATGATCGCCTTATGGCGTATTTGTTCCGCCGATCTTTAGATGGTGTCACTCTGGAATGGTTCTATTCTCTGCCACTGGAAGAGGCTGAGAGTTTCAAGGTAGTCAAGGACAAATTCATCTAGCGGTTTCAAGACAGGGTCGGCCCAGAATACTCATTCACCGATCTAGTGGCCGAGAAGATGAAACCAGACGAAGATTTTGCCACCTATGCAGACAGGTGGAGACAGATTGCCGCCAGAGTGCTTGGGCACATTCCGGAGGAAGAAAAGGTCAAACTGCTGATTTCCAATGCCACCCCAACCTTTCGCAACATCCTGGCAATGAATGACATAGCTAATATGCATCAACTCTATAGCCGGGCGCGCTTCATCCAGACTCAATTCAAGGACTCCCCAATCCATTCCCTCTTCGAAAACCAAAATCCCAAGTACCACAAGAAACCACAAGGGCCAGTTACCGAGGGAGTCCAAACAAATGAGCAAGTAGAAGCCGTTGCCTTCCCGTTTCAGGCCGCACCATTCCGCTTCCCCCAAAACCCCCGCAATTCCCAAAACCCCGCTCCACAAAACTTCCAGGCAACCCCACAAAACGCTCCGCCTACCTTTGTCACTCCACAAAATGCCTTCCCCAATCCACAACAACCACCACCTCCGCAATACCACAATGTCCCTCCACCTGACGGCTACAACAACAACAACCCTAACAGTAAGCGCCCGGCTCCTAGGAGGGCTCAATACCCTCCATTGCCAGAGACACTTACAGATATCTTCTCCGCCCTCATGTCAGTAAATGCGATCCAACTTCCTCCAGAACGGCCTACTTGGAACCCAGCCGTTGATCAGACTAAATATTGTATGTTTCATAGGCAGCCGGGCCATACCATAAAAGGATGTTTCCAGTTCCGGGATCTGGTGTATGATCTCCACGAAGGGCAAAGGATAGATTGGGCCGCAATGCATCGGGCCATTGTTGAGATCAAGGAGAAAAGAGGGCAGCAGCCGAGGCCGCAAGGGCAGCAGCAACAGGCACCGCAGCCGCAGCAGCTACCACAACAGCAACCACAGCAACCACAGCAAGTACAGGACCTGGGCATCCACCAGAACCCGATGCCGAATCATCCCCCCGCTCCTCAGCAGCAGCCGCCAGCACCAGCACAAGTAAACGTGGTCCAACCACCGGCTCCCAATGCCGGGTGGTCTTTTGATGATGACAGTGCCGCACCACAAGTCATGGCCCTCCACCATAACCACCGCAATCCTCTCACTCCCTCCTTCGTCCTTCCTGCACACCCAACATCCCCTCCATTCATCCTCCCGATTACACCCGCTTCAGCAGATTCCTTACCACCCACTGTTCCATCATACCCTCCACCACTTAACCCCGTCACCGTCATCACACCACCATCCAACCCTTCATCCATCTTACCCTTCCGCTAACCTTTCCTCCACCCGCGTCGACACTCATCACCACCCTGCCTTCCACCAACCCTTTGCCCATCATCCGCTCACCGCCCACTACCACCACCAACCTTACACTCCACCAAACAGTCTCCCCCGCACCACCTGTTCCACGCATCCACCCCGCAGGGCCCATCATACTATCTTCAGATGCTGCAGCGAATTGTGCTATGAGGAGCGGGAAGATGTTCCATCGGAATTACCCCTCTACTTCTAATCCCCAGTCCTCCCAACCAACGGCTGAGCAAGAAGAAACTGAACCGCTGCCAGGTACTCAATATGACTTGTTACATCATCTAGACCGGGTGCCCGCTAAAATATCTGTGCTAGAGCTGATCAAAAGGTCTACCCTTCATCAAGATGCACTAAGAGACTTTTTGCAGAAGGTAATGGTCAGTGAAGATATGGCAGTCGACAGCTTACCGACCGCACTAGCAACCATCTCCAAAGGGCCGACGATTACGTTTTCAGAAACTGAGCTAGCACCTCCAGAAGCTTGGCAAATGCCGCTCTGCATTACAATCACTCTGAATAAGGTCAACATTGAAGCAACGCTGGTTGACACAGGGGCTTCAATTAATGTCTGCCCACTTAGCACCCTCCGAGCATGCAACATATCTGAAGAGTTATTACGGCCTACCCCCACCACTATAGCAGCATATGACAACTCGAGGCGAGCGTGTCACGGGGTGATCACCATTCAGGCAGAGCTCGGGCCCCTTACAATGGCCGTGGAATTCTATGTGCTCGATATCGACCCTATGTTCAAAGCTATCCTGGGCCGTCCGTGGATTGATACGCTTGGTGCCGTGCCCTCCACCGCACATCAGTGCGTCAAATTCCCCTTCCAAGGGAGGGTCGTCAAAGTTAAAAGCCTATCCGCGGTACATACAGTTAAGGCCATATCAGAGCAGGTTCTTCCTACACTTTAGCCAAGCAGCCGGCCCGTTATATCAGTGCTGGATCTGAATTTTCCTTGGGCTTACACAGCTCCCAAGCCCATCACTACTCCAGTCAACATCAAAGTGAAGCCGCGGATTCGAGATTCCAAAGGCTGGAACATCATACTGAAACTAGGTTATCAACCGGGGAGAGGCCTCGGTGCGCAATTACAAGGAATGACCAAGCCCGTACCCAAGGGAAGAAGAATGGGCAGGAGAGGTCTCGGCTACAAAGAGACAGCATTATCAATGATGGGTGATTCTGGGCCACTCACCTGGGATTATCGTCAACATTTTGTCAAGGGGCCTCTCCAGACCGGTACATTAGCTTCAGAACAAGTTCAGCCAGAAAAAGATGCAGTCTGTCCGATTACCAACCCGCCCCCATTGCCGGGAGGGTCAGATGATGATATGCTCGACTATGGTCAGGCCTTGCAGGGGCTCTTTCATGAGGAAGAATGTCAGAAGAAGCAAGAGGTTCGGCTTGTGCAGTGGAGGCCGAAGAAGCAGCCTATTATTGATTTACAAAAGGAGGGGAGCTCTCCAATTACCTTTTCTTGGTCTCCCTCACGCCTCCAATCTATTTTCCAGCAAGGGGACTTCATACCCCGCCTTCCTCCCATCATAATCAATCCATCCTTTATTGATCCACCTGAGATTCTATTTGTTCCTTGTGCTTGCGGGAAGTGCCCACCCATTGATCTATCCACTCTCTTCACTCCTCCTCCTCCCAACGCCCAACTCCACGAGATGTGGTTCTCTTCTTCCGATCCTTTCTTTGACTGCATTTTTCCCGAGCTGTTCCCTATGCAGCTCCCACCTCCTCCATCTTGCTGTGTAGTCTCCGCTGATCTCCAAAAAAAAACGTCAAATTTGAAATGGAGATTTCAGTGGAAGATTACGCTATCCTGCCGCCATCCTCCTCCCAGGGGCACGAGTCCCCTGCTCCTTCCCTTCCACTAAGCTTTCCCTTCCCTAGGTTAGGATTAGGGTCCGTCGAGTCTAGGGAATTAGAGTCAGTTAGATCTAGAGAAGTAGGGCCTTGTTCCAGGTCGTCCAATCCTTCCCCTGTTGAGCTGCGCTCGCTGGCGCATCCTTCCCGATCTGTTCCCGATAGGTTCTTGCAAGATTTAGCTCAGCGTTGCCGTGCTCTTTTGAAGTGCCCGGAATTTGTTGCTACGACAATTGTAATTGAAGACGACGAGGAATTAGAAGGGGTGTGGAGCGATGATGGATTAGGCGTCTATGAGATTTTGGATGAGAAGGATCCATCTAATGAAGACAGCGATGTAGATGACACCGCCGACTTATACGCACAAGCATTGAAAAAATTTGACGAGCCGTCGACGTCGGTGGATGAACCTACAAAGGAAATCAATCTAGGAACCGAAGAAGATCCAAGGCCCATCATTATTGCTGCTAATCTCCCTTCACAAGTAGAAGAGAAATTGATTAAGGTCCTAAGGGAGTATAGCGATTCCTTCGCCTGGTCTTACGAGGACATGCCAGGTCTTGACCCCTCTTTGGTGGAACATCGACTCGTGCTTAAACCAGGGGCAACACCTGTGAAACAAAGGTCAAGAAGATTTCACCCCCACATGGCCTTGAGGATCAAAGAAGAGGTCGACAAACTATACAAAGCTAGATTCATCAGAGTAGTTTTATATCCTCAGTGGGTGACAAACATAGTCCCTGTTCTTAAGAAAGATGGAAAAGTGCGCATATGCATTGACTTCAGGGATCTTAACAAAGCATGTCCCAAAGATGATTTCCCGCTACCCCATATAGACGTCCTAGTAGATAATACAGCCGGGTATGGAGCTCTATCATTCATGGATGGATACTCAGGCTATAATCAGATCCGTCTCGCTCCGGAAGATCAAGAGAAAACTTCCTTCACCACGCCCTGGGGCACGTATTGTTATGTGGTTATGCCATTCGGTCTGAAGAACGCAGGTGCCACCTATCAAAGGGCGATGATGGCCATCTTCCACGACATGATGCATATCTATATGGAAGCTTACGTGGATGACATCCTGGTGAAGTCAAGAACTAAGGAAGAACACCCCTCTATCCTGGCTAAGGTGCTGCAGAGAGCTAGGGAGTACAAGCTCAAGATGAATCTGAAGAAGTGTGTATTTGGAGTCTCCTCAAGGAAGCTGCTAGGGTTCATAGTAAGCAAACGGGGGATCCAGAATGATCCTAATAAAACACAGGCCGTCATGGACATGCCTCCGCCAAAGAATATTACGGAACTTCGAGGATTGATTGGTAGATTGCAATTTATCAGAAGATTCATATCCCAGCATTCTCAAAGGTGCCGTCCGTTTTATGAATTGCTTAAGGCGGGGGTCAAGTTTGAATGGAATGAAGATTGTCGGAAGGCCTATGAGGACCTCAAGGAATATCTATCCAATCCCCTGGTTCTGCAACCTCCTGTCCCTGGGAAACCCCTAATCCTATACATCTCGGTTATTGAGGACTCCCTAGGGGCGGTTTTAGCACAAGTAGATGATGAAGGGAAAGAGCGGGCTGCATACTACCTTTCTCGGTTGTTTAATCCAGCTGAATCCAAGTACACCGCTATGGAGAAGACTTGTGCCGCCTTAGTATGGGTAGATCAGAAGCTTAAACACTACTTCCTTGCCCACCCAGTTAGGTTGATCTCTAGAATGGACCCGATCCGCTATCTCTTAGAAAAGCCTGTCCTTTCTAGTAGGTTAGCTCACTGGCAGAGCTTCCTCTCTCAGTTCGACATCACCTTTGTCGTTCAGAAGGCAGTCAAAGGATATGCCATTGCTGAGCATCTTGCCCATCTCCCCATTCCTCGTACCGATTCCATTCAGGACGATTTCCCTGATGAGCATCTTTTCTGTTATCTCTCATCACCCCTTCTGGTCTCTGCACTTCGATGGTGCGCTCAACTCTCAAGGCCGAGGGATCGGTGGTGTTCTGCTTACCCCAGAGGGGGTAACCATTCCATTTGCTTATCAACTTTGGTTTCCTGCTACCAATAACATCGCTGAGTATGAGGCGCTCCTGGCCGGCTTGAAACACGCCTACCTCTTAGGTGCGCGTTATTTGAACATCATAGGAGACTCTCAGCTCATCCTACGGCAAGTTCTGTCCACTTACCGTACTCGTGACCCCAAGCTCAAGCCTTATCAAGATTTGGTCACGCTTCTCGCTAGGCAATTCCGTAAGCTGATCTACATTCACACTCCCCGTTCTCAGAACATTCTAGCTGATGCTCTGGCATCTCTTGCTTCCTCTTTATCTTTCCATCTCAGTCGTAGTACTGAGACTATCGTCGTCCAGAGATTGGACGCACCCTCTCTTCAGGATCCTTGGTACCTTAACCTTAGGAAATCCGTAGAGGCGAAGGCTGAGAAGGAAGATCTCAAGGAAGTTTCACTAGCAGAATTAGAGGAGATTCTGGACGAAGAGGAATTACCTTGGTATCATGAAATCGAGTTGTTTTGCAAAGAGGGGTCGTTCCCAGAAGGGGCAAAAGCTGAGCAACGCAAGTCAATCAGAAGAGCCGCCGCAAGGTACACCATTGTTGCAAGAGAATTGTACAGGCGCGCTACTAACGGAATGCTCATGAGATGCTTAGATGATGTTGAAGCTTGGAAGGTGGCTGAAGCAGCCCATTCTAGTGAGTGTGGAGGTCATATCAATGGCCAGGCTCTAGCAAAGAAGATCCTTAGGCAGGGCTACTACTGGCCCACTCTAGAGGAAGATTGCTCCCTCTATGTCCGGAGGTGTCTTAAATGCCAACTCCATGCTGATAAAATTCATTCTCCAGCTTCATCTCTCCATCCCATGATCGCTCCTTGGCCATTCTCTATGTGGGCTTTCGACGTTGTCGGCCCGCTCGGTGATCCTAATTCTCAGATCAAGCAGAAGTCCTTTATCCTTACCGCCACTGAGTACTTCACCAAATGGGCCGAAGCCGAGGCGTACGCAGAAATCAAAGCTACAACGGTGTGCCGCTTTATTATGAAGAATATCATCTCACGGTTCGGAGTGCCAAGCAGCATCATCACCGACAACGGGCCCCAGTTCATCTCCCAAGAGCTTAAGGACCTCTGTAAGAAGTTCAATATTGCATTACATCATTCATCTCCATATTATCCTCAAGGCAACGGTCAAGCCAGAGGCCACTAATAAAACCCTTCTTAAAATCATCAAGAAAACATGTGAAGCTCATAAGTTTTCTGACTGGCCAGAAAGATTAGTAGAAGCTCTGTGGGCTTACCGCACCTCCGTCTGTACCCCTACGGGACAAACTCCCTATTCTCTTACCTACGGGATGGAGGCGGTGCTCCCATATGAGATCCTGATCCCTTCCTTTAGAGTGCAGCTCGATAAGGAACTTAATCTCGATGAACGTCGAGAGGCGTTACTAGTCCAGCTGGAACTCTTGGATGAGAAGAGGATGAACGCGGCCGATCACGTATCCATTTATCAAAAGATGGTTTTGTGTTATTTTCAAAAGAAGGTAATCGAACGTAAATTTCAAAAATGTGATATGGTTTTGAAACGTAAATTCATTCGGTCTGCAGGCCCAAGGTCTAAATTACAACCTAACTGGGAAGGGCCGTTTGTCGTAAAAGAAGCTTATCCAGGAAATGCTTATCGCCTAGTAAATGCGGAAGGTGAGGAGCTCTCTCACCCGTGGAATGGGTTGTATCTTAAGCGTTTCTTTCCTTAGAGTCTAAGCCACGTGCTTCCCCGGAAGCAGGATGCTCCCTCCTGTTTTACTAAGAAGGGTCCCGAGTAAGGCAATCACACACTACACGACATCCCTGGTCAGGTTTTCCGATTCTAAAAGACACCGTTTTCTCCTCGGCCATGCTTTAGGGGAAAATCGAAGTCCCTGTCCGCTTCATTCTTCGGCTGAATCCAGGGGCAAGAAGTGAATAATGAGGCGACAACTAATCCAAACACCCTAACGAGAGGAGGTCTCAAATAGGGGCAAGTCCGTTATGACCTGACGCCACAAGAAACGAAAGGAAAAGGATAGGGGTCATCTCTGCGACAAAATTAAAAGCATCATCTCAAAAGTCTACTGATTCTGAACTCCAAAACTCCAGGAATGCAAAAACAGGAAAACTAGGCATGACAAGAGTGGCAGCATAGTTCCCCGCGGGACGTCATGAGCCCGGTCGAATGCATGTCTAGAGTGGACGAAGGTTCGATGACGGACACAAAGCCCCGGCGCAACAGACCAAATCTCTAACAGGGTTGTACGGTGAAGAAATCAAGTCCTAAAAACTTCCATATCTGGCCTAAGCTTACCCCCGTGTTCCTTTTTTTCTTTTAGGACCAAGATTAGTACCTTGGGTATGGCCTTGTTAAAAACACCGTCATGAGAAGTGGGCCTTGGCCAGGGATTGTCACCCATATTACACACCAACCTCGGGACTTCTGATTCTGAACAAGGAAGGGATCGTGTTACTGGGCAGGCACTGGTTCTTCAAAATCCAAAAACAACAAATATTTCCAAAATCCAAAAACATCAAATATTTTCAAAATCCAAAAACATCAAATATTCTCAAAATCCAAAAACATCAAATATTTTCAAAAATCCAAAAACGCCAAATATTTCCAAAATCCAAAAAAACCAAATATCTTCGAAAATCCCACAAAAATTAGATGGTTTTCAAAACTCCATCATGTGCATAGCATGCATTGCATTTTCGTTATGCTTTTTCGCCTATTTAATAAGGCTCCACCCCTTGACCAAATATCAAGAAACAGTCATTATCTAACTCGCTTCGAGGCAAGGGGTTGAGTCTAAGAACAGATCTAACTTGCTCCATATTTTAGTATGTGCAGAACGCAGGACCAAGAACAAAGCTGAAATCTCACAACTATGCAGGTTCAAGGCTGTGACGCGCCCAGTACAGGCCGTCACATTCGTTTAACGGTCCATGCTAGCCCGTTACATCTCTTCAGGCCTTCACTTTGACTCCCTCAGCAGCTCTCTCTCTAACGGCCTGGGGCACGACCGTTACTACTCCTAACGGTCCATCGTTGGACCGTTACTTCCTCCAGAGGATTTAGTTCTCAGAGCATACACTATAACGGCCTATCTCCCCACCGTTGTCTCCTTGTAACGGCCCTGCTCAGATCCATTACATTCTCCAGAAGCCCGGTTCTGCTGGTCGTTCTAACCAAATCAAGCCACAAGTTCATGTCCATTCAATTAAGGCAATCTTATCTTATTCACATGAATTTAATGCAACATGAGATTGATAAAAATTCCAACTCTGATTGTCAAATCACATCATTCATAAAAAGAAAATCAAACTACATTCAACATCTTATCCGCAAAAGGGCGGATCTTCCTCAACTCTTTCAGGTAGCCACGGCGTGCTTCGTCGTTCTGTTCTACTTCTTCTTGCCACGAGCGCACCTTGCTGATCTCCCACATGGTCAGCGCGTTCCGGACTGCTCTCTCATCGTCCTCGGTCCCCATCTTCCTAGGTAGAAGGGGAGGGTAGTGTGATAGTGCAGGAGCTTCAATCCGAGGTAGCCCGATCTGAAGATGGCACCGGTGTGGGTTGTAGATCGCCATGGTAGTATTCCCCACTAGCTGGAGGTCCAGGCCTTGACGCCGCGGTATTCTAAGAAGAGTGCTCCGAAGGATCCTTGGTCGCATGATGAATTTGTCCGTTGGCAAGGTGTTGAAGAAGAGGCGCCATTCATCCCGTATTTTCTTGTCCGCCGTCTTGCATTCAACCTGAGAAGAGTATCCAAATGCCCCTTCAATGAAGAAGAGAGGGTGGCTCCCGAAGATTCGGCTAGATGAAGTAATGTCCTCCTTTGATTGGAATTTAATTCTCACTCCCATCCAACATTCAAGGAGTATCATGGAGTCGAACAAAAGTCCTCCTAGGCAAGCCGAGCTAAGTCCTTCATAGAGGTATGAGAGGACCGCTTGAGAGATGGGTATTCCCCGCCACAGCCCGCTAATAACGCTAAGATTTTGGATGTCTAAAAGGTGGTCGGTCGTGGTAAAAAGAAAGACTCCGCATAAGCAAACCGCCACCGCCTTGGCTATTGCCTCATGTCTCTCCCACTTGTTTTTACAATGAGACACTATCCATTGCGCCAAGGGTATCAAGTGAATGTGGTGTGGGCTGATCATGGTCCTCACGTCCTTTTGATTATGGATGAAATCACTCAAGATCAAGGATGGGTCAATAGGCTCTATTGTGTAGCAAACCCGGTCTTCATCCCCCGCCTTAGTCTTAGGAAGGGCTAGATAGGTCTCTACCTCTTCTAATAGGACTGTTGCTTCGAAGGAAGGGAAGATAAAGGTATGAGTTTATGGATGCCATAGTTCTACAAGAGCTGAAATACTTGGCCAATCTAAGGATAATTTCTGGAAATTTTTGCCTAAAACCAAGAGAGGTTAAAGGTGCCAAGCTTTAAGGATGGATGTGACTTCTATAGGGAGGGCCTTTACCATGGGAGCCACCCACTTCATATTAGAGTAGCATCTTGGGCCAGGAAGAGGCTTGAAGAAAAAAGCAGAAGAAGAAGTCATAAAACGAATTGAAGTGCAGAATTTTCTGAACTTGCATGTGTTGTTGAGGGACTTACCACCCTTTGAACATTGGAGCTTAAGTGCTTGAGAATTGATGTCAACCGTTGGAGCTCTCCATGTTCTCTTCTGGCAGCTTTAGGTCCGGTATAGACCTTCTCCTCCGTAGCCATCACCTCGAAGCTTCTCTTCATCTTGATTTCTGCCCTTAGGAGAGGTTCTTCAGCCCTAAAGCAAAGGTTTTCAGCAAAGATACGATTTTTGGTTGAGTTTCCAAGTCTTAAAGGTTTAATTTTGGCTTTGAAAGGATAAGACTTGAGTGGGAAGGCTTTATCTTCAATCTAGATAAGTTCTAGTAAGAGATTAGGTGGCTAAACCTCGGGTTTAAGTTCTCACGGCTCAATCCGTCTCGGAATACAACCCAGGATCTAACGGTCTATCGTACGGCTGTTATTTCACTCCGACGCGCCAACCTTAGGCCGTCGCATTTTCCTGTGGGTTTGATTTCCCCGATCATGTTCTGTGGACATTAACGGTCTAGGGGCTGACCGTCGTTTCTTGTAACACACGAACCCTGAGCCGTTACAATCTCAGCCACTCAATTCGTTCTACTCTGGGCTAAGCACTACCTGACGGTCCTGGTAGTGGCCGTTGCTTCATTCTGACGCGACTACTTTAGGCCGTCGCATTTTCTGCTAGTCACGCTACAAACTATCGTTCTGCCATGATTAACGGTCCAGCTTTAGGCCGTTATTTACCTTTGACGCACCTTCAGTTGGCCGTCATTTTGCCTGCAACCTCAGCTACAGGATGGGCCTCCGTTATGATTAACGGCCTTTAGCTAGCACGTCGTTTGATTATGACGGTCTGAACATCGACCGTTACTTTCTCTGTTGCTGAATTCAGGCTATTCCTTCTGCCCTTGCCTAGACCTGGCGGTCTCTCGCATTGTACACCTCATTCTCTCTACATTTTCACATACATACATTCCTGCAAATAACTCATGCATACATTCATTCCTGCCTATGTCCCATACATTCATTCATACACGCCTCATCCGCGCATTCATTTCAAACACATAACCATTCATCCATTCATTTCATCCGTCCCCGCACATTCAAACACGCATCCATTCATTCACGTTTCCACAAAATAAACAGAAAACCCAAAAAAGATTTCATTCCATTCCATAAAGTTACATACAAGTAATAAGAAAACATAAAAATGCATCATTCGGCCGGCTTATCCGCTGGACCACCATCATCCTCTCCATCCTCGGGTCTCCTTGCGGGTGGTGGCGCTATCGAAGCACTCTCCTCCTGCTGTCCCTGCTCCGCCCTCTCATTCCTCCGTTGGCCGGAGGAGCTGACAAGAAAATCCCCTACCGAGCCGCTCGGGGCAGCACTCCTCCGTGCCCCACTCTGGGAAGCACTCCGCTCCGGTCCTCGGCCCATCATCCGGACAGTCCGCTCCAGCGTCCGCAGCTCGATCTTCAGCGTGAAGATCTGACGCAGCGTCTCCCGTGCTTCGGTCCGGTAGCGATCCAAGTCCACCGTCCCGATTCGGAGCTTCTCCACCTCAGCATGAGCCAGAGCTAACTCCGTCCGTAGTCGCTCCCCCTCCGCCTCATCCAAGCGTCGCGGGGTCTCCGCTCTCAGTCGAGCCATCTCTGCCCGTACAAGCTCTGTCTCCGCTCGGGCTCGATCAGTCTCAGCCCGGCTTCTTTCTGCCTCTATCCTCGCCTGCCTGGCCTCGGCCACTGCTGTGGCTAGCTCTCTCACCTGTAGATTGCATTTCATATAGTTAATCATAAGGCATTTTTTAGGCAAGATCATAAGCATGAGCATTTTTTAGCATCTTACCCGCTCCGCGAGGGTGGCCTCCGCCTCCTTGGCCCGGGCAACCGCCCGAGTAAAATCAGCCTCCTGCTCAGCCCTGCCTCCCGCAGGCTGTGAGGAAGACGATGGGGCATCCGGTCCAGCTCGTTGGGCTCTCTCGGCCCGCTGCATTTAGAAGACAAGGTTAGGGACCATGGTTAATCAGCATGTGCATCATAAAACATCAACTTTCATAAGCATAATCATTTAAGTTTAAGTTTAGAGTCTCACCAGGAGCTCCAGGGCGGTCCGGTACCCGTCCCGCTGCTAGATGGTGGAGTGGAGTAATCCCTCCAGCTCAGCTATCCGTCCCTCAGGGTCTAGCTGCATGTAGAAAGCGTGAGTCAGTACATCTATCACATTGCATTTTTTTGCATATAGAAAGGGTTTAGAATTGCATACCGGTCGTCGGGTACCTCGGTACACCCGGTCGCCGTAGAGTCGAGCGAAGGCCTTCAGATATGCCTCGTCACTCTCATCGCGTTCCTTCACCGCTCGGCCCCGCCTGTTCCAGTCATGGACGTACTTCGCCTTCCGGGCGCACCAATCCACGTTGCCACTAATGCCCCTCGCTGACTTGCCGGGGTGGTCATCGCTGTGGCGTGGAAAGGTCACCTCGGGCTGATGTAGTCCCCGGGTCCGCAGGATCAGCCTGTAGTGCAGAGGCTCGATGATATGGATGTAATGCAGCCATATGTCTCGTCCCCGGTACGAAAAGGCCGCCTCTACCCACGGCTGTCCCGTGTAAACCTCGCCGCGGTATGGGGTCCATCTCACCTGAAAGCATTTAGTTCATTCATCAGCATTAGCGTATAAAAGCATTAAAAGCATTAGAGGCATCTAAAAAGCATTAAAAGCATTAGAGCCATTTAAAAAGCATTTAGAAGCATGTAGAAGCATATAGAAATCATTTTGAGTTCTGGACTCACCGACGTATGTGGGAAGGAGTCCAGGCCATCCTGGACCATCCGGGTCAGTCTGATGATCGACCCTGTGTCCCTCGCCACCGACCAACGCCTCGCGATCGGTATGCGGCCGGGATGGAGTAGCGCGCCTCTCCCGATGCCCGGGAGGTACATATAGCTCCAGATCTGCATTTTTAGAAATCAAGTCAGTCGCATGGCATATCATAAACATTTTTGCATAAAAAGAAAGCATTTAGAGTGCATCTACCTGTAAGAAAGGCGAGAAGCCGCCCAGCGTCGTCTGCCGGTCCGTAGTGCTCAGGGACTCGAACAGGAATGCAAGCACTGCTGCTCCGCAAGCATATCTCCCAACTCTGTGCAAATTCTCTATCATCGGCATTAGTCTGCAGCTAATGACGTCTGCCCGAGTCACGAAGAGGAGCTTCCCGAATAGCAGCATCAGGAAGCGTCTGAGCACTCTATCTCCCTCAGGTCCTGCCTCCGCCGCCACGCGAGGGCGCACCTGGTCTATCACTCTGCCCAGGTGCTCCTCGGGTAGCTCTCCTATGGCTATCGCCGCTCCTCTCAGTCCCAGGCTCTCCTGCAGTACTGATCTCGAGAGCTGGGAGGAGGACTGTCCCGGCCTGATCAAATCTAATCCAAGCAGCTGTTGTGCCACCTCCCGGTAGTCGCCGTATGTCCATCCGGTCACTGCGGCTCCATGGACTCTCAATCCTGTAATCCTCGCTGTATCTTCCAGCGTGGGGATCATGTGGCCCCACGAGAAGATGAAAGCTTTGCTGATCGGGTCCCATCTCTCGTGCAGCGCGTACAGCAGGGGCGTGTCCATCCGGATCACCTCGATGCTGAGCACCTCGGCGAATCCCATGCTGGCTAGTCGCTCCCTCTGGTAATAGGGCAGTGCCTGGTACACCGCCCGAACCTGCAGCCAGGAGATCCTTGATCTTCCCTTTCCCTGCATGTTATTTAGATCATAAGTTAGTTAATTGCATCATAAAATCATTGCACAACATTTATAAAAACAAAGACAACAAAAAACTGAATAATTAAAAACCTAAAAAATAGTTCTAGCCTCTGGTGCATGTAACGGCCCTGGGATGGGGCGTCATATGGCTCTAACGCATCTAGGGTGGCGCGTTAGGCTTGTGACGGTCACTGGAAGGACCGTCACATTCCCTGCTAGAGGGCGTTTTTTCCCTTGTATCCCCGTGGCTTCCCACCTTGGCCGAATAGCCTACAATTGTCTCTAGGGGGTTCGTAGACCCATTTCTACCCTTATATCCCACATGCATTCATAATAAAAACACAAAAAAATTAAAATTTGAAGTTAGGGCGGAAGGACCTACCTCGCGGTCCATGCCTCTCTTCCTCTTCTTCTCTGGTTCTTTGGGTTCCTCTGCACCCAATGGGGCTTCCCCTTGGTCCTCCACGGCCGTGGGAGCTTCTTCTTCTTCTCCTGGGCTTCTCCTCGCCGTTTCCTCTTCCGTGACCGGCGGGATCGCTTCCCGTTCGAGACGGCGGTGGAACCGCTGTATGGCCATTCGTTTCCCTCTCTCCCTCCTCTGTGGTGGTGGCTGGGGAGCCTCGTCGCCAGCCATTACGGTGGTGGGGGCGGTGGTCGCCGGTGGTTTCTCTCGGTTTGGGTTTTGGGGCGTTGAATGTTGAATGAATGGGTCGTGACCGTTCGGTTGTTATTTTTTTGAACGCTCAGGAAATGTGACGGTCTATCGTTTGGCCGTTACATCCTTCTGACGCGTCTGGATATGACCGTTACATATGATTGGACTGTTTTATTGAAGAATGTGAACCGCCTGGTTTATGACGAACTAAGGATGGTCCGTTACTTGATGTAACGCCCTTTCATCAGACCGTTAAAAACTTGCAAGTTTCTTGATGAATTAAATGGTCTATTTGATGTCAAAATGGTTTTATATTCTGTCAGAATATTCATTGTTGATGCTTCTCACACGTACAAATGGTTACGCCTTGATTCGTGTTCATATTTATTTTTTGCTAACCTATCTTTTATGAAGGAAGTTGTGAATGAAATCATGCTTTACTGTCCGTCCGGAAGGTGAGTCAGGTATTGTATTTCTTATCCCTTATCCCTTAATGCATTACTATATGTTATCTACGATATTATCTCGAGAACCGGCTGGTCATTCATGTGTTCCAGGATCTGATGTTCCCCTTAAACAAAAATGATGATGATCTAAGTTCACATGTTTAATCGTTGGATAGGCCGTTAGATTGGAATAAGTTTGGGGACGATGGTTCTGTCTTGCACGCCGTGGTTGCAGATAGTGTCCTGACCTAAATTTCTCTGGTCTAGCAATATTATTCTCGACTATTTGCTATTTTATCTTTCTTTGCATTCGCTTTGATGATTTCTTTTCCTTTAGCCCAGCATGCATCATGCGCATTCTTTGAGCATTCATGAAGCTTCATCCGTTCAAAGTATCTCAGTGATGGTGAATAGCTGTGTTCTTGATCTCAGATAAGGAGAATTATTCCACTCTGAATTAGAAGGTTTTTCTTCGATCTGCTCACTTGATCTGGTTGGCTGAAGATCTCTGTCTGGAGTTTAGTCTCTTGTTCTTTCCGTTGCCTCCGGCGGCTAGCCGTGTTTCCTTTCCTTAGTTATTAGCTCCTCCAGACTTGCGTCCTTTGGTTGGCTATTTCCTTGTGATCAGTTTTGAAGCTTTCTAGAAAATTCCTATCGCTTGTTGGTTAAGAACGGGTGTCGTTTACCTTAACGCCCTCTTTTTGATCCACTTCGCTTCATTCCCGCTACATCTCCATGTTCCATTTCGCTTTCGCTTCACCTCCGCTTGTTCCCCTGCAAAGAAGACGTTAAGGAGGGGCATCTGTTGACACCCGTTTTATACCCAATAAGTCGGGTCATCTCCTTATTCATTCTATATGATGCTCCAAGTCGTTCACTCTTCATTGAGTCTCTTGATTGGTTGAAGCCTATTTCTTGGGTCTGAACTCTTTGATTGGATATGGCTCTTGGTGGCGTTTCATTGGATGAATCTTAGCAAGCCCCTTCATTTCATTTTTTTGAACCTCAATGATAATAACGGTCGGTCCTAGGCGCGTTGTTTAATTCTGACGGATGGGTCCTGGACCGTTACTCTTTGAAGAGTCCTAAGGCTTAAGGCCTCTTTTTAAAGCTTATCCTTTTGATTACACGTTGATAATAATGGTCTGTCGTGCAGCCGTTGTTTCATTCTGACGCCCTATGCCTTGGCCGTTGCTTCTTTGAAGAGTCCAACTTGTTGGGTCTTCTTCCCGTTGATCTTATCTTTTAGGGATAAGGTTGATAGTAACGGATGTTCCTTGGAGTGTTATTTCCAAGTGGCGGTCTGTCGTGCAGCCGTTACTTCCTTCAGAGAGTCCTGGCAGTTCAGGCCTTTTCTCTGCTACTCCGTGGCCGAAGATAAGGGTTTGGATTGACGATATCTCTTTCAAATCTGATCCTCAGAACCTTCTGTTTGATTCTATGGACTCTTGGTGATATTATCTTCGAGGATTTGCTAAGAGTTATCCCTTTATCTTGCTGGATTATCCTCTGCTCGACCTAAGAGTTTGAGGGTCTATAAATAGAACCCTTGACTTCATGGCAAAAGGGGGAGGATTTTGAAATTCACGACGAAGTGCTGCCGAACTCAGGAGCCATCTTCATCCAAGAGGAACTGCTTCCCACGTTCATCCATCTCATAATCAAGGGAGTACTTTGGTTTTAGTCTTTCAAGTTCATCATTGCATGCTTAAGTTCTTCCCTGGTTTTTTCTCAATCAAAGCATTGTCCCTCCTCTTTCTCCACATTTTCTCACTGTTCTCTAAGCATCCAAACATCCTCCTAATCTTTTTAAAAACGCCCAGAGGGGTTAAAAAACTAAAAAACTCCCCGGTAATCCCCTTTCCTTTTGATGTCCTTAAGTTCTTTGAGAATTGATGCTATATTATTGAAAGGGCTAATTTGGGTTGTTTTGTTCTTGTCTTCTACATCTTTGGCAGGTTTACAGGTCCACCAGTACGAGGCCCAAGTCTTCTAGCCGGCTGGAAGAGTTGGAGTTAAAAGAATCTACACTTTGCTACTGCAGGTTATCTGACGGTCTGGTGCAGGCGCGTCATCTTCTCCTGGCGGTCTATCGGGTGGCCGTTACTTTCGAAGTAACGCACAGGGTCCTGGCCGTTATTTCTAGCTGACCTGCAGGTTCTCTTTGGTTTTCTCTCCAATGGGCGGGTGCTTCATCCACCTATTTCCAAGGTATTTACAGGTCTTTTGCTTGTTTTTACTTTGGTGGCGATCACATCTTTCCTTAGTCTTGGGCATTAGCTTTCTCGTTCATCACATATCTCTTTTATTTCCTTGCTTGCCCCACCCCTTGTGGTGTGTTTTATCTACTCTTTTGCTCCATGCCCCGGCGTGTGTTTTCTTCTTTTCCTTTAGCGTAGTTTGAGCGAGATAGCATGCCCATGCTAGAGCTAGCTTTGATTGCCTAGGTTCATGATCACATGTTCATAGGTTAAGAGTGGATCTTTGATTACTTGCTCGTCGTTTCATCATTCAAAACCCCCAAAGAAAGGATAGATAGGCAAATTAAAATCAACAGCTACACTCGTGCCTTGCTCGCAACACCCACGGCTGGAGGGCAGGTGTTGGCACTCAAAATATCACTCGCGGCGATCAAGCCTCAAAGACGAATGACACGGCCCACTGAAGCATAGAAGCCGATAAATATCAACGTATTGAAGCCCTCTCGAGCTGCCAGAGCTTCAGGTCACCCTGTATGAACACCGGGGACTTCACCTAAGGGGAATCGAGATGAATTCACAACCAACCGGCAGTGTGACCAAGCATGCCCAATGAACCGGCATCGACTTCGTCGTGCCGCATACACTACACCCGTTGTCCGACCAAGGACAACGGTCTGCCCGGTGGCCTACCACCTCATGAAAGACTCTCCTGAGATGAAAAAATACCCTTGGCTCTTCAGAACGGAGGACCAGAGGCTCTATCGGCAGAAGGTTCCGGTCACCCGGCACAGGTAGGGCTTCCCGCCAAGTGGGGCCCGTTAGTGTCCGAATGATCGCCCGGCCTAGGCGGAACTATCCCGGGTGTTATCCCACCCTCCAAGAAGCTTTGAGCACAAGCCATACCAAGCCAGCAGCACGAATCATAGTGCCGAAAGCCGTGTCAGCGGGGAACCCCCCATGTTCAAACAAAAGATACTCAAGGTTCCGAGAAGGGCCATACGTCGTCCTGAGAGCTTCGACAAGGCATCCCATCGAAGTTTCGAAGAACGGTGACAAGATGAATGTTCACAGTGATCCCTGGAATCATCCCCGAACTCACCGGCCAGCCCACAATGAGTCAGAGATGCTAATACGGCGCACCCTAAACCGACGCGCCCCCTTATCCGGCGCCCTCCTATTCCGGCGCGCTAAAGGCTGCGGAGCTCCCTTCCCCGGCGCGCCATTCCTCACATCGGATTAGGATTCGAGATTGCTCCTATATATATGTGGCTGCTCGAGTGAAAGGAGAGAAGAGAAGAATTAAGAGGAAGAATTAGAAAAAAGGAGAGAGAGCCGGAGAGCCAATCACCTTCGAGGGGGAGAGGGTTTCCTTGCGAGAGAAGCAGGGTTCTCACCGAGTGTTCCCCTCGCCACCGTCCTCCTCTCCGCCTGAAGCCCTCCAAAGCCAGAGAAGCAGAATAGAGTCTGCTACTCTGGTTTTGCCGGTGAAATTTAGGTGGGTGTAGAATATCGTTTCTCGAAGTCCCCTCCTCTGTTTTCTCTTTTCTGCCATCGTGTAAGCGAGGGGGGGGGGAAGGGGCGATGATACGAGCCCATCATCCTCCCCCCTCATCATCTGTTCGTCTGCTTTCTGTACTCCTTTGTAATTTATTCTTTGAAATCAATGAAGTGGCCGTCGAGCGACAACGCCGGCGCGCCGAATGTTTATAACATGCCTAATCCTTTTGTCTCCCGTCAATGAGATGAATGATGTTATGTCTTGTATGCTTCTCCTGCTCCGTGGTTAGCCAGCATGCCTGATTACTCTGTGTGTGCGATTGTCGAGTTCTGCTTCGCAGAGTCGAACATGCCCGAAGCCACGCGGGCTATATTGATATCATTCCCTCCCCTCCCCGGTGCTCTTCCCTTTGAATGCAAGGGCCGTGCCTTGCCGTGTATATATATTGTGGGTTTTGTGGTTAGAGACATGCTCATGTGTGTATCTCTGCCGATTTTTGTTCTGAGGTCGACCCCATCGACATCCCTCTGCCCTTCTTCATAGTCCAGAGCGAACATGGTCATCTTTACAATCCCCGCATCCATTATATGCTAATGATTCTGATGTTTCTATACCTCAATTGGTGCAATGCGCAATGCTAACCCACTAATCCACTGAGCGTTAATCTGCTAACTTTCTTATCCTATGCATGATTCATGATCGCTGGGTTTCCCCGTTTCCGAGAATAGTAGTTTCAGTATGGGAGACGCTTCCAACGATATATGGTATGCCCTCTGAAGCTTCTAGGTGAAGACGTGGCAGCCTCTGCAACTGGGCACTCCTCTGCTGCATGTGAACTGAAAATTGTAGGTTGAAGATGATGGGGGGAAATGGGTATATGGGAGGGGAAGTGGGGGTGGATGAGTGTGGGGAGAGCCCTGGCTGTGAGGGGGTCTAGGAGGGGGTGTTCCAAGGTGTGGATGGGGGAGAATGGGGTCTGGAAGGTGGTGTTTGCAGTGGGTGAGAGAGGTGTTGCGAATTTGGTCTTGGAGGGAGAAAGGGGAAGGTGAGGGGGCACAAGTGGGTGGAGGGAAGGTGAGTTTGAATTTCCCTTAATGTGGGGTGATCAATGTTGGTCTTGGGGATGGGAAGGGGTGCCTTGGGAAGGTGGAGTGATGCTTGGGGAAGGGAAATGGGTAGTTGGGGGTTGGAGGGTGGGGTGTGGATTGGTGGAGGGTCTCTTGGGACTAGGGGGAAGTAATGATGGCTTGTGGGAAGTTGTAGAGGATTTAATGGAGGTAGGTGGGAGGGTGGAGATGGTTGGGAGGGGAAGAGAGAGAGAATTGATGATGTGGAGGAGAGAGAGGGAGGAGAGGAGAGAGAAAGGGGCGCCCTCCTCCTTGAAGAGAGAGAGAAGAGAGAGAAGTGAGATAGAGAGAGAATGGGAATCCACCCCAATAGAGAGAGAGAGAGAGAGGTTTGGAGGATCCACTCCAATATGACACTAGAACTCACTTGATTTAAATTGATCATAAAAGGTTGTTATAAATGAGAGAGGGGAGGGACTATTTATAGACTCCATACTTTTCCTAAGATCAAAATAGCCCTGACAAACAAGTAAATGACCAAAGCAGTCCAAGGGAGGGGCGCCCCTGGGCCTAGCCCATTAGTTGGGCCCATTAGCCTATCAAACCAACCATATGACAACTAACTTAGCAAAATGACTCACTAACCTAGGTACATGACTCAAATAAAGGGAAAATTACAATGACATGACTCAAGTAAAGTATAAAAATTACATGACTCGACTCAGAAAAATATGACGGACACAATGGAGCTATGCTGGCGAGCAATCGAAGCTGTGGAAAAATGTGAAGGGCAAGAGATTCCCCCATCGTACCCCCGGGGTGCGAAGAACTCGACTCCGTCGAGTATGGGTCCGCCAGGGGAGAGGTCCTCCAATGCAGCTCCGGGCAAGCCACATCCTCCAAACTCAACCTCGCATCCTTAGCCGGGGGACGACTCTTCATCCTCTCAAGGTGGCTCGGGCACACCCTCTTGCTGGCGATGGTACCCTGCTTGCCTAGTATTGCCTCCGTGTGCACACGTCGGACTCTCAAGCTGATATGTGGAGGTTCTCTGAGTGTGTCACTCACAAAGGTGGGGGTAGGCTCAAGGTTCTCACTGGGATCCACCGCGGTGCCCTTAAAGAGTGCTAGATCGGCCACGTGAAAAGTAGGGTATATCCCAAAATCCCATCGGTAGATCCAACCCGTAAGCTAGGGTGCCAAAGTCACTCGGAACATGGAAGGTCCAAGTCCTCGTGCCCTCGGTTTGGAGATAGCCCTAGGGTAGAGCCACTCCAATGTCACCATTACCAAGTTGCCTACTTGGAATCCCAAGTGGCGCTTACGAGCTATTGCCCGCTCAATATGAACCTCACCGTTCGTTGCAAAATGCTTGCTTGGATACACATGCCATGCACTACGGGGTGGTGTGTGTGTGGAAATGTGTGTGGATAAAGGTGGACCAGGACAACCATAAATTAACCTATCATGCTTTGATGCCATGTGGACCTTGATGAACTTGGGTGGACCGGGGTAGCCACAAGTGGCCCTATCATGCATAGACTTCATAACAATGGTTGGAGGACCAGGGCATCCGTAGGGGAATCTATCGCGCATGGATATAGCAAATGCCGGGGGTCCCGGACATCCGTGAATGTTCCTACTATGCTTAAAACCCATGATGAATGAAGGTGGACCATTACATCCGAATATGGACCACTCATGCTTCCTACTTGGCATGTGGGTGACACGAATTAATGGACCCAACATAGTGTTCATGCCAAGTGGTGTGGTAAGCCTAGACACATGCACACTTATCCCAAATGTGACTTCCTTGTGTATAGGTGTGGGACAGCCTTTGAACTTCCATGTGAAAGGGTCGAAGGGATCTAGGAAGGTGGATATTGGGTGGGGCACTTCCTCAATCTCTAGACGGGTGTTGTCTAGGGTCATTGTTCCTAAAGGAAGGGGTCAAAGGGATCATGGAAGGGGCCACATAGAGAGAAGAACTCTATATCTTCAAGGTTCCCAAATGGTGAGTCATCATCCTCCAAGGTAATTGGGCCAAGGTCTCTAGTGGGTTGGCCAATCAAATCAATTGGAACCTCAATGGGTGGGGAGTGGGCCAAGATGGGTTTCTCATCCTTGAGAAGAAAGAGGGGGATTTCACTCGTATAATGGCCACTAGTGTAGATAGAGGTGATGGAACCGGTGGTGGGGTATGCTAGGAAGATGGTGCTAGACTCCAATGGTCCTATGGCTAGCATATTGGTCAGGTAGACTTGCCATTGTAAGCAGTCTCCTAAGTCTTCCACAAGATAGGAGGTTTGAAGTGTGACATGGGAAGACCGGGTGGGCACAATGTGGGTTTGATATCCCAAGGGTGAAAGGTAGGGTGGTGAGCTAGGAACGGTGGGGCCCTGCTTGAGCCATTGGAGTATGGACTCATTCATGGCGAGAGTGTGCGGCTCATGAGGACCCAGACTAGGAGAGGTGGGTGGAAGTGGGGGGTCTAGGATGTTCTCTATGGTGGGAGGTGGATCCGGATTGACATCCATCTCCACTTGGGTATGTGTGTGGGCCACAACTTCCAAGGATAATGGGGTAGGATAGTCTATGGTGGGTGGAGTGATAATGGTCAGTGCATGGTACTCTCGGGGTGGTGAACATGGGTGTACTTGGGTTGGGTTTGGTCGGGGAAGTTCTTGGGTTGGAGTTGGGGTCGGGGGTGAAAGATCGGTTGGTTGAAGAGGTTTGGGTTGGGGTGTGTAGATCTTTCTAAGATCGGCCCTCATTTCATCCCAAGATTCAATGGGTGCTTCCCCTTTGGCTTCTCTCAAACCTACAATGTTCTCCCATTCTTTCCTATCTTGGCGCCAGAGCAAACTCTTGGCATAGTTGACTTGGACAAGCCCTGACAGGGTAAACCTCCCAAAGTGTTGGTCTATAGACTTCTCCCATTCTAGATATATGCTAGGGCGGGATCCATCAAACACAAAGGCTTCTAATGGGCCTAAGAGTGGCGAATATGCCAAGTATGAGGTAGTCATGATAGTGGACAAGGGTGATGCATGCAATGGCCCTAGGACAAGACTTAGTAGAGACAAGTTTAGAACTTGCTCTGATACCAATTGATGTAACACGAACTGGGACCTAAGTGGCAAGCAAATGCAATGACTAGGCAATGTCACATAAGCGGACTCACTCGCATTTGGCACACTCGGGTCCGTAGGTGGACCGGCAATGGGGTGAGGGTCCGAGGTTGAACCGGTGGTTTCCAAGGATATGACTGACTCGGGGAGGACCCCTAGGGGCCAGGGTTGCCCAAATTCACGGGCGGTCAGCACGTCGAAGGCATGGGTTGAAGGGTCACTCTCACAACTCACCCGCGGCGACCACTCAAACATAAGCAAGTTTGGAACGGGTGCTCACTCACCGTCCAACGGAGTTAAGAAGCAATACTAATTAAGCAAGATCTACCAAAAAGGGAGGGGTCCAGAAGCTCACCTGATCAGCATGAAGACGTCGATCCCGGCCGGAGACGATGGCGAGCGGGGAGGCGTGGGTATGCACCCGAACGCCGCACCGATGAAGCTTCAACCTGCTTAAATGTTTACAAAACTACACCCCATGCAAGGGGGGGTGGAATCGTGGGGAAGGGAAGACAATGATTACATCCAAACACTACCTCCACACAGGGAGGGGCCTTCAGCCGGCCAAGCGGGGAGGGGAATTCGAGCTAGAAGTGATGAAAGGAAGCCGATGCCGAATTTGTCCACGTTCTGAAATTAGGGACCAGCAGTTGAAGACGGCACCTCTGTGACCTCTCTTGATTTTTGCTGATGATGGGACCAGTGGGGAATTATTCGTAACTGGAACGGGAAAAAGTCTGCATTTTTCCTATTTCTTCTGGCGCCAACGCTGGTCTGGATGGAGGCTCGAACAGGGTGGTAGCTTCTCGGAACTAGCTGTTTCAGGTTTCCAACATCAGGAAGAAGAGGATGCCATGACCGCTCCCAAACTCAGAATCAGGTGCCGCCAGAGCCGTTGGAACCTTTGACGAGTCCTCTTCGAAGAAAAACTGGCGGGGAAGCCAAACATTGTCGGAGAAGACCAGTGGGCTCTGAACTCTGATGAGAGGTCGGTGCAGAGTGTGGGGAAGTAGAACCGCGCACCTGGGGGAGAAAATTGATAACTCCTGGTTCCGGACGCCAAATTGAGCTCTTATTTTTGGAGATGGAAGAAGACTCAGAATAGAAGACTTTTGATTAAGAACTCTTGCTCAGATTCCCAGTAGGATGGCCGCTGCATATCTTCCACTCTGGTTCTGGTCTTCTGCCAGAGCAATCTTGCTCAGTCGTAGTAGATCGCCTCGTCCGAGCAGCTCCGATCTTAGAAGTTGGCGGGACCACCACCGTTGGAAAGCTGACTGGGAGACGCTTCCAACGATATATGATATGCTCTCTGAAGCTTCTAGGTGAAGACGTGGCAGCCTCTGCAACTGGACACTCCTCTACTGCCTGCAAACTAAAAACTGTAGGTTGAAGATGATGGGGGGAAATGGGGTATATGGGAGGGGAAGTGGGGGTGGATGAGTGTGGGGAGAGCCCTGGCTGTGAGGGGGCCTAGGAGGGGGTGTTCCAAGGTGTGGATGGGGGAGAATGGGGTCTGGAAGGTGGTGTTTATAGTGGGTGAGAGAGGTGTTGCGAATTTGGGCTTGGAGGGAGAAGGGGGAAGGTGAGGGGGCACAAGTGGGTGGAGGGAAGGTGAGTTTGAATTTCCCTTAATGTGGGGTGATCACTGTTGGTCTTGGGGATGGGAAGGGGTGCCTTGGGAAGGTGGAGTGATGCTTGGGGAAGGGAAATGGGTAGTTGGGTGTTGGAGGGTGGGGTGTGGATTGGTGGAGGGTCTCTTGGGACTAGGGGGAAGTAATGATGGCTTGTGGGAAGTTGTAGAGGATTTAATGGAGGTAGGTGGGAGGGTGGAGGTGGTTAGGAGGGGAAGAGAGAGAGAATTGATGATGTGGAGGAGAGAGAGGGAGGAGAGGAGAGAGAAAGGGGCGCTCTCCTCCTTGAAGAGAGAGAGAGAAGAGAGAGAAGTGAGATAGAGAGAGAAGGGGAATCCACCCCAATAGAGAGAGAGAGAGAGAGAGGTTTGGAGAATGCACTCCAATATGACACTAGAACTCACTTGATTTAAATTGATCATAAAAGGTTGTTACAAATGAGAGAGGGGAGGGACTATTTATAGACTCCATATATTTCCTAAGACCAAAATAGCCCTGACAAACAAGTAAATGACCAAAGTAGTCCAAGGGAGGGGCGCCCCTGGGCCTAGCCCATTAGTTGGGCCCATTAGCCTATCAAACCAACCATATGACAACTAACTTAGCAAAATGACTCACTAACCTAGGTACATGACTCAAATAAAGGGAAAATTACAATGACATGACTCAAATAAAGTATGAAAATTACATGACTCGACTCAGAAAAACATGACGGACACAATGGAGCTATGCTGGCGAGCAATCGAAGCTGTGAAAAAATGTGAAGGGCGAGAGATGCCCCCATCATTTTCCCTCCTCGTGGGGGATGTAATTAACGCCACATCCTTTATGGTGTGGGGGACTGCTGGTCCCGACCGAATCTCACTCTCGCCCGTGTACGGGTCAGAATGAGCGCATAATAAACTCGTCACGTACGTGACTGGCACGCCCGCGCAGTCAATCAGTTAGTTAATTGGTTGATCGACGCACAAATAAACTAAATAAGCCTAATCAAAAATATAATTTTTAATAAAAAGAAAATTAAATCAATAAATCCCATCGAAACAGTCGGTGATGGTGCTAAATCCCTAGATAAACCTCCTATAGAATGTGGCCAACCCGTGGAAGCTTCAGACCTCATGAAAGGTGTGGGGTTCCGGCCAAGCAAGAATAGCTTAGACCTTCTAGGGGTCCATGGAGACACCCTAGGTAGACACCATAAATCCTAGGAAGGTGATGGATGTGCTCATGAAGTGACACTTTCCTAGGTTGGCAAATAGACTCGCATGTCGGAGGACAGTGCAAACTTGCCTAAGGTGGTCAAGGTGGGCCTCTTGGGATTGACTATAGATAAGAATGTCATCAAAGTAGACCACTATAAATATCCCAATGAAAGGCGTAAGGACCTCCATAATGAGCCGCATAAAAGTACTTGGGACATTTGAGAGCCCAAAAGGCATGACTAGTCATTCATAAAGGCCATCGTTGGTCTTGAAGGCCATTTTCCACTCATCTCCGGGCTTAATCCTAACTTGGTGGTAGCCACTCTTGAGGTCGATCTTGGAGAATATAGTGGCTCCAGCTAGCATGCCAAGCATGTCATCAAGCCTAGGGATGGGGAACCTATACTTGACGGTGATTTTATTAATGGCCCGACTATCCACACACATCCGCCATGATCCATCCTTCTTGGGGGTGACGAGGGCCGAGACGGCATATGCACTTTTGCTAATGCGGATGAAGCCCTTCCTAATGAGTTCCTCTATTTGCCTCCTAAGTTCGGCATGCTGCGTAGGGTTGAGGCGATAATGAGGAAGGTTTGGAAGGGTGGCTCCTGGAACTAGATCAATTGCATGTTGTACATCACGCATGGGAGGGAGTTGGTCCAGGAGCTCCTCCGAGAACACATCATGGAATTCTTCTAGGAGATGCCGGACTTCTATGGGATGGGGGTTGGAGGGAGTGGGCTCTCCTAGGCAAATGATCACCGCACATAAAGGCGTCCCTTGAGCTATCTCCTCCTCAAGCTCTCTTTTGGTGATGAGATGAAGACCCTTGGTCAACCCCGAAGGCTCACCTTGGTTGGGGTTTTGGGTAAGTGATTATGTCGGAGGGGTGGAGTTCCCCGAGGCTTGTGGTGTGGTGGGGTGATGTCCTTGAGGGAGTGTGTCCCTCTTGGGCATGGGACGTGGCGGGGAGGGATTAAGACGGATAGTCTTTCCCTCATGCTCAAAGGTGCATGTGTTGGTCCTACCCAAGATGGTGGCATCCACATCATAAAGCCAAGGTCTCCCTAGTAGGATGCTATCTACTTCCATGGGGATAACATCACACCATATTTGGCCATGGTAGGAAGAGAATGTGAGGGGCACAAGGCAGCGAGTGTCTATCGGGATGGAATTATTGTTGATCCATGAGACCCGGTATGGATTTGGGTGGGGAGTGATAGCAAGCCCTAGGAGCTTAACACTGTCGGGGGACATGGCATTGACATAACTCCCATTATCTAAGATCACATTTCTCACATGACCCCTATCTTAACAAAGGTGTGAAAGATTGAGGTCCGACGCCAGTCCTCCTCTTGGGGTTTGGTGAGGGTACATCTAATCACTCCTAGATGGGAGTCGATGGATGTCATGGTGTGGTCTAGACCCGACTCATGGTATTGGGTCTCGTACTCTTCCTCCCAATCTAGTGAGGCTTCATGGACCTCAATCGTGCTCACAAGTTCCCCTTGGGGTGGGGGAGTCTCTTCAACTAGCAAACTAGGCAACCCTCTAGATGGGCATTACCCCGCGAAGTGTCCAAATTCTTGACATCTATAGCATTGTTGGCGTCCACTACTCGGGGTGGTCCCTCTTACATTTGGGCATTTGGAACTCTCTTCCCTCCGTGGAGGAGGGTGGCTAGGGGTGGCCTTGTTTGGAGTGGTGGTGGGAGGGGGATAGTAAGGCCATAATGGGGCATTCCCACTTGGGCTAGGGGCCTTCATAGGGAGGGCCGGGGTGGTTCGGGGACCCATGCTTTTGGGGTCGGTCGATCGGAGAGGGGCAAACCTATGGATTCTATAGAATCGCTCAACATCCCGAGCTATTTGGTAGGCTTGTTCAAGGTTGTCGACATCTCTCATGAAAAGTTCCCTCTTGATGTGGTTTTAGAGCCCATTCCTAAATCGGGATAAGGTGACGGTCAGATCCTCATGAACTCTACACTTCAAAAGATAGGAGTCAAATTTCTCAATGTATTCAACCACGATCTTCCCTTCTTGGGTGAGACTTTGCCACTCATCTAAGATCATTTGGTGGTATGATAGGGGTAGGTACTTGCTTCTAAGTTGGTTCTTCATACCTTCCCAAGTGTCAATAGGCTCTTCCCGCCTAACCCTCCTTAACCCCTCTTGGTTTAGCCAATAAGTCTTGGCTAATTTGGTGAGGTGCATCTTGGCCAACCTCACTCTCCTTGGGTCGGACATAGGGTACCATTCAAAGTATTGGTCCATGGCGGTCTCTCATTCTAAGTAGGCACTTGGTTCATGAGAACCGTCAAAGTTTGGGGCTTCTACCTTGATCATCTTTAAGAGGGGGTCGTCCGGGTCATCCCATGGACGCCTTTCATTATGTTGGTGGTGGCGATGCCTCTCATAGTCATGGTAGGGGTCAACATTCCTATCCTCCCTATCAATTTCAGCATGTGGAGGGTGGGCTCTTGGACCATTGTTCCTTGGGTGGTCGTCCCGTGGACGTATTTCATTAGGTTGGTGGTGGCGAGGCCTCTCATAGTCATGGTAGGGGTCAACATTCCTATCCTCCCTATCAATTTCAGCATGTGGTGGGTGGGCTCTTGGACCATTGTTCCTTGGGTGGGGCTCATGCTCTTCTAGTCGAGCAAGCCGAGTAGAAAGGGACTCTAGTTGGGCAAGGATGGTGGCAAGGGTGACATCCACCCGGTCCATTTGACCTTGGGGTTCCTCCCTACGGGCATCTTGATTGAGTTGGGGATTGGGATCCACGGGGGGAATCAAAGAGGATGGATCGGGTCGATACATGGCTCCATTACGGGTGGACATGCAAGGGAGGGGAAAGACTTGACGGATGGTTGACTCAATGCTATGGTCCTAGGACTTAGGCTTGATAGAGACAAGTCTAAACTTGCTCTGATATCAATTGATGTGACACCACCTTGGGGGTGATAGTCACAAGACCGATGCACCTTGGACCTTATCAAGCAAGCACACTTCGCAATTGAAACGGACCGATATCGGCGGCCACTCACCCGACACTCACCCAAGTCTCGGGGTAACTCGGTGATGCCGAGTGGAGGTTGTGAGGGCTGGGCCCTTGCTGGTAGAGGCCCAACAAGGTCAAGGGTTTTCCCAAGGGTATGGAGGCCCAATTCAATGGAGCCGACGTTGTGCCGAGGGCACGGGTTACACATTCTCTCCCATGGCGATCTCTTGAAGCAGAGGAGCTTGCGGATCGAGCACTCACTCTCACGGGCCAGCGAAGCTATGAACTAATATTGAAAGAACAAGCACTAGGAAAAGTAAGGGTTGAAACACTTACTCGATCGGTTTCTTGAAGAAATCGATCCCACTCGGAGACATGGGCGAGCGGGGAAGCGTGGGTTCCGCAAACGCCGCGTTGGTGTAGCTTGAACATGTTTAAAGGATTACAACACTACTCCCCATGCAGGGGGGGACGAGGGGAGGGGAAGTCACATATACATTCAAACACTACCTCCCACAGGGAGGGGCTGTAAGCCGATCGAGCGGGGAGGGGAGGATCGATCTAAGAGCTAATTGAAAGAAAGTCGTCGGATTTGTCCGCCCTCTGGAATAGGGGGTAGGCAGTCGAAGTCGGTGCCGCTGCGGCCTATCCCGGACTTCGTTGTCGACGAAACCAGTTGGAGAACCTTCATAGTTGACCCAGGAAAACGTCCAATTTTTGGGAAAATTTTTGGATGACGACGTTAGACGGTGCAGGGTCGTGAGCAAGGCCTCTGTTATCTGATTCTGACTACTACGGTACCACTACAGCAGGAAAAAGAAGTCATCACGGGCTCTCCTGAGCTCTGATTCAGGCGGGGCCGGAGTCTCTGGATTCGTTGATGAGTCCTCTTCGAACGGAAATCTACGGGGACACCAGAGGAGGTTGGAGTAGATAGAAACAGCCCAAACAGTGATCGGGGGTATGTTTAATCCCAGAGTGGACAGAATAGCGCAGTCGGGGGAGAAAAATCAGAACTCTTAGCTCCGGATGCCGAACGGGGTGCCGCTTCTTGATTCAGGAATTAGACTTGTCGTAGAAGATCTCAGCCAAGCCCCGCTTCCAGATCTTCAAGATGATGGCCGTGGGAGCTTTTGCAAACCGCTTCAGGTTGGTAGTCTGGAGGAAGGCGCGCAGTCTGGGGAGATCAGATCCTCTGGACAGCCACGAGCTCAGAATGGAACGAGACCATTGCCGTTGCGAAGAGGACGGAGAGACGCTTCCAATGGTACCACTTGGGCTTCCAGGGATGCCGAGATGATGTCGTGGCCGAATCTGTAAGATGCTGGTACTCTGCTGCCTGGGAACTGAGAAGTGCATGTTGGAGATGGGAGGTGGGAGAAGAGGTAAATGGGAGGGGAAAGGGGGTGGATGGGTGTGGAGGCAACCCTTGGGTGTTAGGGGGTATGGAAGGGAGCAAACCAAGGTGAGGGAGGGGGAGAATAGGGGCAGGGAGGTGGTCTAGCAGGTGGTGCGAGAGTGAGCTACGAATTTGGGACTAGGAGGGAGGGGAAGAGGGATGATGGTTTTCCTATTTGGGGTGGTCTAGGGCTTGTGGGAGGAGAGAGTGGAGGGGAAAATATTCAAACTTCTCTTGGGAGATGGAAGATTGCCTGGGGAAGAGGGAGGATGGTGTTGGGGAGAGTGGGATTGTGGTGGGAAGAACACTATTCTCCTAGAGAGGGGAGATATTTGGTGGGATTTGGTGGGAGGGGAATGATGGCACCTAGGGGAGTGGAAAAGTAGTGGAGGTGGAAGCTTGGGTGGAGGATGAGGTGGAGGAGAGAGATGAGATTTGAATTTGGGGAAAGGGGAAAGAGAAAGAGAGGGGTGGGTGGGATTCTCTCCCTAAGGATTCTCACCCCACTAATGGATTCTCTCCACAATAAATTTGAATTTTGAACTCACAAAATGACAACTTTCATTAACATAAAATGGGGGGAATGGGGTCCTATATATAGGTAACCCACATTTTACAATAAGTCCCCGACCCTTGATACAATGACAAATAACTAAAGGGGTAGGAGGCGCCCTTGGGCTTAGCCCAATGAATTGGGCCAATTAACCAACTAACCAACCTAATAACACTCAAACTTAGGTAAATAAATCAAAGACCTAGGGAAATGACTCAAATAAAAGAGAAAATACATCAAATGACTCAAATAGAAAGTTAAAAATGGATAATTGGGCCCACATAGAGTGATGCCCGAGCTCACACAACTCCGGAGTGTGACGACGACCCGAGCCAAAGAGAGTCGTAGGTGATGCCTCCATCACACCTAGGTTTGTGGACAATACTTTTCTTGATTATGTCTACAAACTGCACAAGGCACTATATGGCCTCAAACATGCACCAAGAGTATGGTTCTTCCGCCTATATGATTAGCATATCTCTTTAGGCTTTGCAGGCTCAGTATGTGATCCGTCATTGTTTATCCTCGATAGAAATGGAATTCTTGCCTATCTTCTCATCTATGTGGATGACATTATCATCACATGGAATAATTCGGCAGCACTTCATTCTCTTCTTACTAATCTAGGTGGTACCTTTGCACTCAATTAAATCTTGGTGCTTTGCATCATTTTGTAGGCATACATACAAGTCACTCGCTCACCAGGTGTTCTGCATCTCTCCCAACATCATCATATCTTAGATCTCTTACGACAAACAAATTTAGCATATGCCAAGCCTGTGGCAACTCCCATGGTGGCCTCATCTAAGCATTCAAAGGACAATGGAGATCTTCTCTCATATCCATCAGAATATCGAAGTATTATTGGCGCATTGCAATATCTAACTCTTACTAGACCCGATATTGCATTCGTTGTTAATAAGACATGCCAATTTCTTGCCACTCCCACCACAGCTCATTGGACTCCCGTGAAGCGTTTACTTCACTATGTCAAGGGGACCATCCTCCGTGGGCTTCTTCTTCAGTCCTCCTCTCTACAGTTGCATGCCTACTCTGATGCAGACTGGGCAAGATGCCTGCATGATCGCAGATCCACCGGATGTAATACTTATATGGGGTAGGGGTTTTTTAGGAAATAAAAAATATCACATTATTATTATTTTTGATAGCTAAAAAATTAGCGGAGTGATACATAGAGCGGAGCGATCGTCTATCCTTCGCCAGGGACTTCCGATGAACTCAGCCATTCAGCCAGTCCAGCAAGTTAATAAAATAAATATTCTGTAAGAATTTGCACATATATATCAAGATTTTTATTGAAATGAGTCTTTTTTATAACTTAATTTTTTTAAAAATATATTACTCGCTTAGAAATGATTACAAGACTACTTCACGTTTTACTATTTCATCCCCCAAGTCACGAGACGATGCTACTATCACTCCCCCCTTATTTCTTTCTCACCTCTCTCTCTCTCTCTCTCCCATCTTCTATCTCCCCCACATCTCTCGTACTCTTTCCTCTTCTCACGACTTTTCATATCTTTCATTTGATTTACATACTTTCGTTACAATTTACACATTTTGCTTCTTATTTACATAACATTATTTACACAATTTCTTAGTAACTTCCATGTTCCCCCTCTCTCTCATCTCTCTCGTCCCCTCTCTCTCATCCTCTCCCTCTTCTTATATGCACTTTGCATATTTTTATTCTCATTTGCAGATTTTTTATTACAATTTACATATTTTTATTTTTCTTTACATACAAAATTACTTACACAATTTCATTATAGCTTACAGGTTTCCCCTTATTTATGCAATTTTTTCATTTTTGTTCTTGGTTATATAATTTCACCATAGTTTACATAATTTTACATTATTCACGCACAGTTTACTTGGGGACGTAAATTGTAGTACGTGTAATTGTGTAAATATAATATCATTTGTGTAATTGATCACCTATAAATGTAAACGTGTTGTTGTATTACATTTATTTGAGTAAACCGCATCGTAATTGTGTAAACTATAGCACATATAATATAATATTCTTTAACAGTCTATGATTTTACATTCTAACTGTGTGCGTAAACTAGATCACAATTGTGTAAATGTGATCTTTATTTGTTCAATGCATAGCCTATAAATTAATGTAAATGACTTGGATTGCATATATATTCGTGTGTTTTTTTCATCCAAATAGTGGCAGTCATTTTATATTATTGTTGAATTTCTCTGAGTGATTTTGATGCTAACAAAATCTTGACATTGTTTACGATCTCATGCTTCATATATGTGCGTAAGTGTTAGTGTTGGAGGGTGATTTAGTTCAAATCAAATCAATTTAAAAAGACCCACATTTTAAGTTTTGAAATGTGTCACATGGCCTAAAAGAAGACCAAATGCATGCTACATGAAGCTCTAAGGTAAGGCCGTATATATGGATGTGATTCATGGGCTAACACTTGTATTTTTGCAGGGTCTACAGGGTTCGGTCGACCTCGGTCGACCAATTTTCCCAAAAGGATGAAGATTGAAACTTTACAGATTTCGGTCGATCGAACTATAAGGTTTCAGTCTTCATCCTTCTGGGCAGTTCGGTCGACCGAAGTTCCCAGAAACATTGGACCTAAAAGTTTACATAGTTCGATCGATCGACCACCTACCTTCGGTCGCCTGACCCCTGCTCAGCCCCAATCTTTGACCAACTTTCTTCAAGCGCGTGGAGAAGTCTTTGCCTTAGAATTTGGACCCATTGGGTGATGCGGGACGAGACCACGGACACGACAAGCTCGCAATTATCCCTTAACGAGGGAAGCGTCGGACGTGCGCGGTTGAGAAACCGACAATGAGCTAGGGTGATCGGCTCTCTTTTGTGCCCGGATCGGGTCACGGGACGGTCACTCTCTCTCTCGCAGCAGCGGTAATAAACATCATATAGCGAGCTAGATATCCCTACACATGTTCTCTACCATCGGCATAAAGATATATATACGAAAGAGAGTAAATGCCGAGAAGGGAGCGAAAACGATACCTCCACGCGCTCGGCGTGGGGACGACGGACCCGGCCGAAACCCGTACTCCCGGAATAATATTACACACTTGTTACAGCAATGAAGCACTGTCCACTCCACGCAGGGAGGTAAAGGGCGACACAATGGGGTCCGGGAGGACCGAATTCGGATTGACGGACGGCTTCTCGCGTCTCTTCGGCAGCACCCGAACATGTGACTGTGGGGTCCACATGCTGTCCGGAGGGGCCGTGTGGGGCCCGGTGGCACCACTATGGTGGGGACACTTGGGGAAGCGTTCCCTGGGCTGGCGGCACGCTGGAACGGCGACCGGAGGCCAGGAGGCTCCGTTCGGCACCGGTCGGAATAACTGGTCACGGATCTGCCGGTTCTGTTTTCCGACGCGCGCTCCGGCGAGAACGGACGCTGCGATCAGCCCCGATGTCGGATCGACACGAAACTGGCGCCGTTGGAAAGCTCTCTTGAGGTACTTCAATCTAGGCCTAGAGATCGGACCTGGATCTGCACGAATCTGAGCTTTATTGAATTTTTGAGTTTTTATTGTATAGTACTCGAGCTCTCAGATCTGCAGGGCTGTTCTCTGAGAACTGCCATTGACCGCAAGGTAAATATCTGATTCATCTCCTGAGGTCTTCAATAAAGTTGTAGGAAATCGAACCAGGAAGATGGAAATAGTTTTTTTGGACTGATTGGAGGTGGCTACGAATTGATATGATTTTTGCACTGGACAGAGGTCGGATCTGGAAACAGGTGGACAGCACTGTAGCTAGCTCTGAGAACGAATTTTGAAAAATGGATGGAGGTCGGATCGAAAATCAAGAAAAATTATGGGTGGAGGGGTTGATGAACGGAACCCGCATTAAAATTGGGAACCCTATGAAAAATCACAAAAAGGGCCGAAGATAGGAAACTCGGGCAGACTGTTACAGTGGACAGACAACTGATAGATCTGGGAAAGATTGAAGACCGAAAATGTAAAAATATCAAAAGAAGGATTGTGGACGTGAAATTTTTTGTGGAGATGGGGATACAAGATAGGAACAACCTCTGAAATTTTCAGATCAAGAGGATGTCGGAGTTGATAGCAGGAATTCCGAGAAGAAGCCTCTGCCCAGGATGGACAGAACACCGAAGTCGACTTCGCGACGGCTCAAAGGCGGCACGAACGGCGGCGGCGGCACCGGAGATGAACTCAGAGATTGAGGGGGAGGAGATAGAAGGGTTCCACTCTAGAATTGGGGGTTGGGGATGAAGAAAACTAGGGGGAGAGAGAGGGGAGGACGAAATTCCCACAAGGGGAGGCTCTTGCACAATACTTTTTTCACTTTCATTTATTCTAGAATAATAGAAATACATGACTTATATAATAAATAAAAAAAGACCATGAATACCCTTAGATCTAGAATCTGGAGGGGCATTTAAGGGACTTCATATTTGATCCAAATAAAATAAAAAAAATGAAATTCCTAATTAATTATAATGGGGGGACAAGGTAGGTGAGGTAGGTAGCCTACCTTTGAATTTTTAATCCACTTGTCTCCCATGTGGTCAATTGGCATTCCAACCTTCTAGATGGCCACCTAGGATGGTTGACCAGCCCCACATAGTCTAGGTGGACCAATGGGAAAGGGGTGAGGGCGCCCTTGCTTGCACTACCAAAAAAAGCGGGATTTCAGACGGATATTTCAGACTGATATTTTCCGTCTTAATATCCGTATGTATTTGTGACGGATTAGTTTCTGTCACAAATTCCATCTCTATTAACGACAGACTACATTCGCTCTGAAGATCCGTCTATAATTATAGACGGAATATATTCCGTCTTTATATCCGTCATAAATTTAGGACGGATATTCAGACGGAAGTAATCCGTCTGAAATTTCAGACGGAAATAAGTTCCGTCCAAATTTCCGTCTCAAAATTCCCCCTTTCCCGCTCCCTCCCACCCCTTCCACCCGACCCCATTTCCACCCCCCCCACTCTCCCTCTCACTCTCTCCTTCTCCTCTGCCCTCTGCTTCCGGTCGTCGCCGCCGGAGCCGCAAAGTCGTCAGAAGCCACCGTCGCCATCCTCGCCATCCTCAACGTCGACGTCCTTGCTATCGTGCCCACCGCCATTCGTGTTAGCTCGCAGCCGTGCCCACCTTCCTCGCCGAAGCTCAGACGATCGCCGCCGGTATGTCCCCCCTCACCCTCTGTCTTTTTTTTAACCTGCATTTGTTCTCGCTGGGGGTGTGGGAGGGGTGTCGATGGGGAAGGGGAGAGGAGGGGCGTCGTTCCCGTGGCGGCGGCTGGCGGCGAGGGGAGGGGGGTCGGTTGGGGAGGGCAGTTGGGAAGGGGATGGGGGTTCCCATGGCGGCCGGGGGTGAGGGGATGGGGGTTTGGGAAGGGGAGGGGGGCCGGCGATGAGGGGACGGGTGTTTTGGAAGGGGAGGGGGTTCCTGCGGTGGCCGGCAGCGAGGGGACGGGGGGGTCGGTTGGGGAGAATACTCAGATGGGGAGGGGGGTTTCATATAGTGTGGGGGGTGGGGGTGGCTTACTCTGGTGAGAAGGGGGTAGGGTGGGGCAGGGTTACTCTGGTGGGTGAGGGGGGCTCACAGTGTGGGGGTGGGGGGGGGGGCTAACTTCAGCGGGGAGGGGGGTAGGGTGTGGGGGCTACTCCAGTGGGGAGGGGGTCAAACAGGGTTGGTGGGGGGCTTACTCCCACCGGGAGGAGGCAGCATAGATGTGGGGTGTGTGGGGGGCTTACTCATGCAGGGAGGGGGGCTGCAACTACAAGGTGGGGTGATGGAGGGGGATTTACCTTGGTGGGGACTGGGGAGGGGGGGTTGTAGTGGCAGGGTGGGGTGGTGGAGGGGGCTTAACTCCGACGGGGATGGGGAGCATACGGTGGGGTGTGAGTGTGGGGGCATATTTCGGTGGGAGGTTGGGGAGGGTGTTACAAATTATTTTTATTTTATTTTATTTTATTTTATTTTAGTTAGGTATATGTTAATTTTTTCTCAATGTCTGGTTAAAATTAATCATGGTTAGATTCTCGGGCAATAACGAATAATTACGACAATGACATTTTTGCACAATTAGGGTTTATAGAGTAGGGCTGTCAATGGGGCAGGCCGATCCGACAGGCCCTCGGGTTTGGCTTGATTTCGGGCCGGGCCACAAGATTTTTTTCGGCCCGCGGGTTTTTAGTCGGACCTAAAAGCCCGGCCCGACTAGACCCGCGGGTCGGGCTCGACCTTTGAGTTTGACCCGCGGGCCGGCCTGGCCCGTTCTCTTTTTTTATTCCCACTTTAAAATTTAAAAATTATTTAATTAAAATTATGTTATTTTACTTACTTAGAAAATTTAAAACTCTCTTTTCACATAAATTATGTAATTAATATCAATTTGTTAATTAATTTAGTGAGATTATAAACTTTATATTATTAAATATATTAATTTTTATTTTTTTTATTTTTCTATTTACGTTGTCGGGCCGAGCCAAGCCTTAGTCGGGCTTTATATTTTTTAAATAATATCGGGCCCAGCCCGAGCTCGAGCTTAATATTAACAAGTCGGGCTCGGGCCGGGTCAACTTAAGCTCAGCCCAGGCCCGGCCCATTGACAGCCCTTAATACAGAGTGATATAACTATTAATGTATTTTCACGAGTAATTTTTTTTTTACAAATTCACGTCTAACAATAATTTTCATGCAAAAAACCCGCGGTAAGTGGCCTCGCTCTCCCTCTCTCTCTCCCGATCATGTTCCCCTCCCTCAATCCCTCTCCCTCTCCCCTGTCCGGCTCCCTCACTCCCTCTCCCTCTCCCCTCTTGCGCTCCCTCACTCCCTCTGGCCGCCCTCCCCCACCCCCTCCACTGCCCTCTCTCCCCTGTCCGGCTCCCTCACTCCCTCTCCCCTCTCGCGCTCCCTCACTCCCTCTGGCCGCCCTCCCCCACCCCCTCCACTGCCCTCTCTCCCCTGTCCGGCTCCCTCACTCCCTCTCCCTCTCCCCTCTCGCACTCCCTCACTCCCTCTGGCCGCCCTCCCCCACCCCCTCCACTGCCCTCTCTCCCCTGTCCGGCTCCCTCACTCCCTCTCCCTCTCACTCCCTCTGGCCGCCCTCCCCCACCCCCTCCACTGCCCTCTCTTCCCCTGTCCGTGGCCCCTCTCCCCCTCTCATTATGATGCTGTTCTTGTAAAATCTAATTTGAACATTAGGTGGATGTATTTTAATTTGTAGAATCTATCTAAAAACTCGTTGGAGTGAGATATCGCAAATTCCGAAAATAGACTCAGTTTGAACATGTCTTATTCTCCTCCAAAAATCTATCAGGGCGCATAAGTCAAAATCTTAATACTACATTTGATTAAAATGATAGAGATGTCAGATATTTTAATGAGTAGAATTTTAAAACTCATCCCCACAAATCCAGCCAAACTCCACGTAACGGAGTCATAGATAATTTGGACCCGTGGCCTAAGTGACCGTCTCACTCCCTGCCCAAATTGGCCACTGTGAACAATTTCACATCACTTGGGATCTCCCTGGGTAGCTTCTTCCTGATTAATTTGGACTGAATTAGACTGGGGAGACTCGTCGGACCCACGGAGACTGATTTGGACTGAACAACCATGGGTTTAGTTTAACGATACACAGGTTATTTTTTTTAAAAAAAATAAATCGCTTGTGTGAAATGCTACACATGTTCCTAGTCTTGCCCCGGACAGAACTTGATGATAGCTGTATTTTTCCTTTCCTGGGCATGTGACATTCTAAACGCAATAAATAGCCAGAGTTTACAAGAACACCATCAAAGAACCTTCATTCAATCAACAATCATTAATTTTTAGTTCAGATGGTATGCAGGAAAGTGAAGTTCCAACTTCTGATCCGAGAAACAATGTCCTTTTTGGAGTTGACATTGATAACCCTCTTGGGATACCAATGCCTAGTGATCCTTTACTAGCAAAAAATATAAGCTCTGGCAAAGACTATCAGACTGATCTCACTTCAAACAACATTATTTCCAATTCCAGTGGCTCCAAGGAAACTCAAGCAGAATTCTCAACATCAATTGTTTCTCAATCTTTTGGGGTTCCAGATGTGGCATTTAATTCTAGTGACTCCACTAATGATAGCAACTTTTTGATTGGTAGATCAATAGATATCACTCGGTCTTCGGGCAATGATGAGTTGAAGTAGGATCTTGCTCGACTGTTCAGCATACAGAGGAGAGGGGGGAGCTCTGTGGGAGGGGGGTGGAGCTTGGTGGGACGGGGAGCTCCGTGGGAGGGGGGAGGGGCATCCGAGAGGGTTCCAGTGGGGGGGAGCTCAGTGGGAGGGGGGAGGGGCATCCGAGAGGGTTCCAGTGGGGGGGGGGGAGCTCTGTGGGAGGGGGGGTGGGAGGGGGGGGAGCTCTGTGGGACGGGGCGCTCGGTGGGAGGGGGCAGGGGCATCCGAGAGGGTTCCAGTGGGGGGGAGCTCAGTGGGAGCAGGAGGGCGGGTGGGAGGAGGGGGAGCTTTGTGGGAGGGGCATCCGTACATGCTCCACTGAGGTTGAAAGTGATCCCATTTGAACCTTGTCTTATGATGATAAGAAGATATAGAGAAATGGAATGACCACATATCTTAAGTAGTACATATATACAAAGATGTGGATAAATGCAAAGAAATCAGAATTCTCTATAGCAATAGGTAAATACCCAAAAAATTCGTTTTGTGATTTAAAACTTTGTGGATTTTAATTGCATGTAAATATAATTTTAAATCTGATTTTAATAGAAATTTGATGTTAATTTAGCTCAAAAATGTAGATTGTTTTGCTTCGATGTTATTCATTTGAAAATTTTTATAATTTGGGTGTTATTTAATTTGATATGTGCATAATGATAATTGCGTTGTTATTTAATTTTATGTTATATAAATGCATGGGGTATTCCTTGTGAGTTGAGGTGCGTGGGTGCGACCTAACATTACACGCACCTCAGGAGAGCGCGTTAAAACCGTGTCAATGTGCCTTCCCGTTCAAGACTTTGGGATTGATATGTATGTTCTCATTTATTTATGAGAATGTATATATCTACCTCAAAGTCTTGAATTGTCCCGTTTGGACAGTCTGTGAATGTTTGATCGCACTTAGGCAGTCATTTACTATATATGTTTGTATGGTTTGTTGAGAATTTCGGTTGCGTCTCCTCACTCTTCTCTGATATACCATTATTGATTTTGAGTGTTTTCTTAACCACTTACTTGTAAGTGTTTAAGAAAATTTCAAAATCAATAAATATATTTGGTATATCGGAGAAGTGTGGGGAGATGATGCCGAAATTTTTAGCAAATCGTGCAGCACATATAGTAAGTGATTGTGCGATCAAACCTTCATGGATGGGTTAAAAAGTGATAATCTAATCAATATTCCTCTTCCAACTGCAAATGGTCTATGATGAACGATGTGAGGAAAGGGTCGGGTGTAATATTATGAGTAATGGTTTGAAAGTTAGGATGTGTATTGTCATTTATTGGGTGCAGGTAAAATGTCAACAGATCGTTCATGGATGTATCGTAGAATAGTTGACCGGGTGGTGTCAGATGACTTTAAGCTTGGGGTTGAGAGTTTCATTCAATTTACATTGGGGAATCCAAATGCAGCAATAGATCGCGACGGTCACATTCGTTGCCCTTGTTCAAGTTGTAGAAACTTGAGGTGGTGTTCAACATGGGATGTGCAACATCATTTATACACGAAAGGGTTCGTGGATGGTTATACGAATTGGACGTGTCATGGTGAGCAATTCGGGAGGTATGAGCCCGACAATATTGCAGGCACAAGTGGGTACGTGGATATGGTTGTAGATGCTGCTGGTCCTAGTTTTAATATTCACGATGAAGTGCCGAATAAGATAGCCGGAAGATTTTATGAACTACTTAGGGATGCTGATGAGCCGCTGTGGGATGGTTGTGAAAATCACACTCGATTGTCTGCAGTGTCACAGTTGTTGAACTTGAAATCTGAATTTCACATCAGTGAGACTTGTTTTGACCGTCTCCTCCTCTTGATCAAGAGTATGTTACCTCGAGACGAGAAGTTGCCAGAAACTTTTTACCGTGCAAAAAAGATGGTCAATGACTTAGGACTTGGATATGTGAAAATAGATGCATGTCCGAATCATTGTATGTTATATTACAAAGATGATGCAGATAAGATATCATGTTCAGTTTGTGGCCATGACAGATTCAAACCTAAGGGGGGGGGGGGGGTCAATTCAAAGGCAAAAGATGTACCTTACAAGGCGTTGCGATACTTCCCTCTTGTGCCTAGGCTGCAGCGACTGTATATGTCCTCAAAGACGGCTCGGCATATGACATGGCACACCGAAAGAGTACGTCGTGCCGATGATATAATCAGTCATCCTGCCGATGGTGAAGCTTGGACTCACTTTAGTCGTACTCATCTTGCCTTTTCAAGGGAGTCACGTAATGTTCGATTGGGTTTATGCACAGATGGCTTTAATCCATTCGGTGGTTCAGTGGCAGCTTATTCTTGTTGGCCAGTGTTCATGACACCGTACAACCTTCCGCCGCACATGTGCATGAAGCGAGAAAATCTGTTTTTGTCCCTAGTAATTCCTGGTCCAAAAAGTCCCGGAAAAAATTTGGACATATATCTCAGGCCGTTGATTGATGAGCTCAAAGTTTTATGGACTGATGGAGTTGTTACTTATGATGCATATAGGAAGAAAAATTTTATTATGAAGGCTGCACTGATGTGGACAATAAGTGACTTCCCTGCATATGGAATGCTATCTGGTTGGAGCACACATGGGAGGCTAGCATGTCCTTACTGTATGGAAGATACCAAATCATTTGTATTGAAACATGGGGGGAAAAGTTGCTGGTTTGATTGCCATCGGCGGTTGCTACCAAGTGACCATCCTTTTCGAAGGCAAAAAGACTCGTTTAAAAAAAATACTGTTGAAATGGATGAAGCTGACTTGCAACGGGTGTCGGGTCTACATATGGCGTCACGGGTGCACAATTTACCAGATGTAGTTCAATTGTCTGGTAGCACACGGCAACTCCCTAATTTTGGAAAGGATCACAACTGGGTCAAGAAAAGCATTTTTTGGGAATTACCTTATTGGTCAACTCTTCTTGTACGACACAATCTGGATGTCATGCATACCGAGAAGAATTTTTTTGATAATGTGTTCAATACGATCATGAATGTTAAAGGGAAAACAAAGGACAACGCCAAAGCACGTATGGATTTAAAGATGCTTTGTAGACGTCCAGAATTGGAACTACAAAGTGTCAATGGCAAAACTGTGCAGCCTAAAGCAACTTATGTGCTTCATGATACACAGATCAAGGAAGTATGCCAGTGGTTGAAACAACTGAGATTCCCAGATGGATATGCATCCAACATAGCCCGTTGTGTAAATGTTAATGAGGGGAAAATATATGGTATGAAAAGTCACGACTGTCATGTGTTCATGGAGAGGCTACTGCCCATTACATTTCGTGATTTGTTGCCAAAGCAGATATGGGGAGCACTAGCTGAGATGAGTCAATTTTTTAAGATTTTATGTGCATCTGAACTCAGACTTCGGGATGTACAAACTATCGAACAAGATGTTGTCACAACCATTTGCAAGCTAGAGAAGATATTTCCTCCGGCATTCTTTGATTCGATGAAGCACCTGGTAGTTCATTTGCCATATGAGGCTATCGTCGGAGGTCCAGTACAATTTCGATGGATCACTACAAGAAAAATCGCGGATAGCGACCGACCTAGCGGTCGCTATTCAGTCGTAGATCGGTCGCAAATCTGCATTGCGACCGAACAGATACTATCTAGCGACCGAATATGTCGGTCGCTATATAATAGTCGCTATATAGCGACCGACATAATTCGGTCGCAGTATCAGTCGTTACCAGAGACCGATTATAATCGGTCGCCTGACCGGTCGCTAATAATTCGGTCGCCATTGAGTCTCTATTCGGTCGCTACATTTGTTGTATTTTAAAAAATAAAATTAACCTATCGGATTGATTCGGTGGCGAGTCGGTCGCCAGTCGGTCGCCAAGTATAATTATTTAATAAAAGAAATATAACGTATAGTCGCTATTCGGTCGCAATTCAGTCTCCATGCGGTCGCTAATTTTGCATTATTTTTTTTTAAAAATTTATTTAAACTGATAAATAAATTACCTGATAAATAACAAATTCATAACATAAATATAAAATCAACTACACAGACAACAATATCGACAAATCTCAAATTCATCACATACAAACACCTGATAAATAACAATTTCATAAAACAATAATAAATCAACTACACGGATCACAATCTCCACGAACCTCAAATTACACACAATTAAAATAAAATCACAAATTAATCATACATCCATAATAATAAAATGACAACATACACAACTAAAATAAAATCACAAATCCTCCACATATGTCTCATCCTGGTCGTCGTCTCGTCCAACATCATCCTGGTCGTCGTCTCGTCCAACATCTCGCGACGGATGATCCTGTATATCATTTAAAAAAATTATAATCAAATCCTTAATAAAGAAATCAAGCATTAACAAGACTTAATAAAGAAATCAAGCATTAACAAGAGTATGCCAATAGTTTAAGCCAGCTCATTTTCATATATATAAATACACACACACAATATAAGTTCAAATTTCATCTTGTATTTTAAAAATGAAGTTTGAGCGCCGAGCTCAAACCGGGCATCCGATTTGGATTCCGTCAGTTCTGACAAGTCACTTTCATCTCCCCGGTCGTATTGGAATGATCGGCACGGCCATCCGACCGGTATTTCGAATTTTAGACCCCCGGACCCGTCCTAACAGTTCATTTGAACTAAGTGTATTTTAAAAATGAAGTTTGAGCGCCGAGCTCAAACCGGGCATCCGATTTGGATTCCGTCAGTTCTGACAAGTCACTTTCATCTCCCCGGTCGTATTGGAATGATCGGCACGGCCATCCGACCGGTATTTCAGATTTTAGAACCAAATGCCCCGTCCTAACAGTTCATTTGAACTAAGTGTATTTTAAAAATGAAGTTTGAGCGCCGAGCTCAAACCGGGCATCCGATTTGGATTCCGTCAGTTCTGACAAGTCACTTTCATCTCCCCGGTCGTATTGGAATGACCGGCACGGCCATCCGACCGGTATTTCAGATTTTAGACCCCCGGACCCGTCCTAACAGTTCATTTGAAATAAGTGTATTTTAAAAATGAAGTTTGAGCGCCGAGCTCAAACCGGGCATCCGATTTGGATTCCGTCAGTTCTGACAAGTCACTTTCATCTCCCCGGTCGTATTGGAATGACCGGCACGGCCATCCGACCGGTATTTCAGATTTTAGAACCAAATGCATAAGTTGCTGCTTCTCGCTGCCTCCATTCAGGTTTGTTAATGTTTTCTTCTATGAATGGCATAACAAGAGGCACAATGTCATCTCCCACGGTCCGTGCAACCAAACCCAAGCATGTTCCTCCAGCCATTGCAAGATTCCAAACTCCTTCATCCTGATCTTGGTCGTCTTCTTGCTTAAGGAGTGTCTCCAACAGCATAGGGACAAGCGCAGGTAGTGCCTGCTTGATAAAATAAAAGCAAGGGGTGTCAGAATCAGCAGAAAAATCCCCTCCATATTCATCTAAGATGTCAATCTCTTCATCGCATATTGAGCTCCAGAATTCAATAGCTTGTAGAGCAACAGGTTCCTCATCTTCCCTCACAGCTTTTGCAGTGATGTTAAATATGTCCTGCATATACGATGCAAGCTTCTCATAATACATGGAGGATATGGAGACCAAGCATTCGAATGCAGCCTGCCGTATCTTCACCTCAGGGGACAGAGTAGCTTCACAAATGACTCTCATGATATAATCCCTCTCCATATCATTCCCGAAGTTTGCCTGAGCAAATCCCAAAGAATTATGCAGAGCTCGAGTTGCAGCCAGCCTAACATCAATGTTTCCCTCAGAAGCACTCATGCCTTGAACAACCGCTGTCAATATCTTATTGACTTGCTCTTGATCAACTTCATCAGGGGAGACTTCTTCACACATGTAACCTAGGGTGTCCAAAGTTGCTTGCTTAACATCTGGCTGAAGTTGGTGAATATTTGACAAGAGAGAACTGATAAGTTCAGGCCATTGATTTTGAGGCAACTCAATACCAGCAATCTTTGCAACAACTTGAGATGCAGTAGATCTTGCATCAATCACCGGTGAAGAGAGAGTCTGTAGTAAACATCCTTTGACCTGGGCCCTAACAGCTACATCCAATGATAACCATCTCTGCACATGCTCAAATTTTCTGTGTTGCTCCTTTGCATCCAGGGCATTTTTGAGAATCAAGCCTGCCAATTTACGGCTAACAACAGGCTTGTCATTATTTGCTAATTCACTCGAAAGAGATAGCAAGAACCCAGTAACATTTTGATCCTGAAATTGTTTTAAACTTTCCTCAGCATGCTTGCGAACCGCTGAATCTATTGACTGTGCATTCAAAAGAACTTGGGTAACTTCCATAGCCATTTCTGTATGGTATCTTCTCCGCCTTTCCCTTGCAGGGATACGCCCCAATGGCGGCCGCCGCCGACTATATATAATATCCTTCACTTCTTGTAACTTATGACCTATGCTCCTTTGTATGAACTGCCATTCCTTTGCTTAGAGGTGCTGTTCCTGGCTTCCTGCCATGACAGTTACCAGACTTTGGGGAGATCTTTTCACCTAAATTGGCATATTTTATTCATGTCTACATGTTACTTTCCTTATATTATTCTAGCTTTATGAATATTTATAGATCTGAGGGAGAAGAAACCGCCGTCAGAACTTAAGAGCTTTCACATATCAGTTGTTAACTACTTAGACGACACAAGCTTCTCAACATGCGACTCCACAAAGCACAAGCCTCACGAAGGTCTGTGCATATTCCGGTGGTGTACAAAAAAATGAAAGCATGCAACACAATTGGATAGTTCAACTCTACCGGTGGTGCAAGATCATCGCCATCAAATAGTAGTGTTCTCGATCAAAACCCCTTCGGCAGACCGGTATGTTCTGTTTAAGCTCAGAACCCAACATTCAAGTTCAAAACATCCTCAGAGATTAGTTCAGGTAGAATTTCACTTGGGAGTCAGATGCATGCATTCCATTCTTCTTGAAGAACTCTCGGAGTCCGTATGCGCTCAAATCATAGTTAAACTGAAAAAAGATGCAGGGAAAATTACCTCAGGGAACATTGTCTCCTTTAGTTACTTATACAACAGGGACAATAAATATAAATACTTCACTGGCAAAAAAAATACCTCGTTGAATATTGAGTTTTAAAATTTTTTTTTTATCAAAAACCTTACCTAGGTACATTGGGGGGACCAATGCACAACTAGGAGGTGACTTTTATTAATTACCTTGTACACAACTAACACATCCTTTTTGCATCACTAGTTTAAGCAAAAAGTACAAACAGCATGATCATAGATATTCAGTTTACGTACTTGGGCCATTCCTGCTATTGTCCAACTGGCCTGATAAAATGTGATTTAAAACAATCTGAACTACAGAAGCAAGTTGCCACATATATTAAGAAAAAAAAATTGCAGGGAGATATCTTAAGCTGGAAATAGTAACCCATGAACAAAATATTGACTTTTTTATATTTTTATCTTAAGTTAGTGACACAGGATTGAAAAAAGAATTGTTGTATGAACTGTTGCCAGTTTATTAACATGGCCCTTCTGGAGGTATAGTATTCCAGCAATCAGATCATATGCTTCTAGTCCAACTGGCCTCTTGAGCTGGTGATTTTAACTTGATTAACGTTTGAATTGTTCAGAATTCAAAACCAGACTGGTGAACCGAAGAATCGCCATGGCTTGTTATGGAATCAGCAACAACAGGAACAATTCTCGCTTCATAAACAGACAAACTTCATTGGCACATCATTCTCAAACATATGTCACAAATTGCACACGAACCATCATTTAACTTTACCAGAACCCGAGGTCCTAAACTAATCCACTTCCAAAATCCACAGAAGATAGGCATGTATATAGATTGATGGAGGCAATCTCAGCTCACCATGAGGATCCAGATGGTCTGATACCATATCCATCCAAATCATATGCGGAGGCATACAAAACTACCAAAAGCCTCATAAGATATAGATTTAATTAATAGGAACTTGTATGTGAAAAAATTATTAAAAAATATTAAGTTCCGTTGACGGGTGTGGCCAAAGTTGGTATCAGTAGAGGGTTAAGAAGGGAACCACCCAGGCTCAAACCTGGGTGGCCTGTGTTTTATCTCTGCCACTGCAGCAGAAGCCACACACACACACACACATAGAGAGAGAGAGAGAGAGATCCCCCTCCCCAACCCAGCAGAAATGGATGGTACTGCATAACATCAGCCAGTGACATTCTAAAAGTGTGGCATACACTTGAATACTATTAAAATCCCATATACATAAACCCACAAAAAGAACACCCCCCACAATACCCCAGACGAACATCCAACTACCAGCAACTCACAAAATGACAATATTTGCCTCAGGGCACTATATTTCCTCTTTGATACATCTAAGAGAGGATGCCCACCTTTTAGTCACATCCCAGACATGCTTACAGACCTCCGCTTTGTCTCTTGACAATCTTCTAAATAGCCTTGTATCCCTCTATGTAGTCAAAAGAGTGCGTCAAAGATTAACCACAAGGTCTTGCCATCAGCCTTCAGAATGCAAGCTTTCTCCCAATGCTTCAGTAATAATCCGATACTACCTAGCTGATACAGGGCTTACCCCCAATTGTCCAACAAAGAGTCCATATCTCCCTAGGGAAGGCACAGAAAATGAGAAAAATACTTCACAGGTTCCTCCTCGCTGCCAAACAATAACAACTGAGCTGTATGTTTGCCAGACAGCATCGCCACTCGAAACCTGCACCAGCATCCACTACAAATTCCACCTCTGTTATATCCATCCAGCCTGTCACCTTCTACCAATTGCAAACACCGGACGCTCAAGAACAGTCACTCGGTGTTTGCTGCTTACATCTTTTTAAACTTAATTCTCCCCACTGAAGATCTCATCAACTGTGACGTTCTTGTTAGCTTTGTAATTTGTGGGATCTCATCATAAAATGTTGAACCAGCAAGGTTCAAAGAGGCTGATGAATACACTAGAACCAAACAAGGTCAACACCCCACCCACCATGTCAATAAGAGTCTGTTTTGTAGGATGAACAAACCTGAAGCAATCCATTTGACCTGTTGGCAAATCTTTTTCTGCATAGACTGACCCAAAAACTATCATATTTTCACCTCCAATATGCTCCATACATTGTCTCTCCAGTCTCTCTCTCCCCCCCCCCACCCAACCCATGTCCCAGCAGTGCACAACTATGATGAAGTTTAAAAGAGAATCATATATATCATAGAAACAGAACAAAATCGGTGTCACAAGGTCGAAAGCTTTAAGATGTCAATGATCATGAAAAGTGGGAAAAACATTCTGACAGAACAGAAAATACAAACGTCTAAACTTACAGGTAACACCTTCACGGAGTATTTTGTTATGTTTGGATCAACAATTCTTCCTTGATTAGCAGCCTGCACCAGGAGCAGAAATTTCTTGAGAAACATATACATACATCAATGCCCACTTAATCAGTTAGTCGCATACGAAATATCTAATCAGGAAATGCATGCTTTCCTGCTAATGCATGCCCCACAAACACTAACAAAGAGAAATGTTCTGGTTAACTTTTGGGAAGGCTAAATTTGCAAACTCAGCCAACCAGGCTACTGTTGGGCCTGATCATGTGGCCAATATTTTTTAGAAGGGGGCACCCACTGCCATTTAAAGGTCAGCAGTATAAAAGTGGCATGAGGTTTCAAATCCATAATCTCGTGGAGAAAGATCCACAGTGTAGCACAGATAACAATGAATTTGAAAAAACGTAAACAGATGGTAAATAAAATAAAACCTACTTGCTCGGGACTGTGAAATATTTCAATGAAAGGATATTCTTTCTTTTGCCTGGTTATGCAAAATCCTGGATACTTTGGACATTCAACCTGGCATAAACATGTAAGCAATATCAAGTCAAGCATAACCATAGAGCCGTTCAATTAGTGACTTGCGTCAACCATCAACAGCCAGAATTGTGGTAGCAAAATCACAGAATCAACCCAAATAATATGTCAGATTGCACTGGACAATAGGAATGGGCAGAGGACAAGATGCTGAAAATAAGATATTCACAATACAAAAAAATGTGCACGTTACCAACAATGTAAATCCCATGGAACAAAAATAAACAAATTTTGGAACAGGTGCTGAAATGTTGATGCTTCACACCATTGACCACAATTTTATATATTAAAAAAACACCACAGTTATGGGAGAATGAAGATTGTCAAGGGGCTCGATGTGCCATCCTCAAAACAAATTATACATACACAGATGGGCGTATACATAGATAAAAAAGGGCATACCCAATGCACGTGGTCTGGTAAGACTGAAATAGCAAAAGCGGACACGGAATAAATGGCAGACATTAAAGTTCCAATGGCCTTAATGACTTTGGTTACAAGAACTAAACTGGCCAAGAATGTTCACTATGCTGGAATTTGTTCAGACTTGCAGAACCTAAAAATTAGGCTGGCAAGGATGCAAGGCCACTTGAAAAGTTCTATTAGACGTCCCCATTTTGGCTAACTCCTACGTGTGAAATCCAATTGGGGATGCAGAGAAGAATATAAGATATAGCAGGACATCTTCTGATGAGAGTAAACGCAGATGCAAGTTTTCACAAGGCAGCTTCACAAAATGTAATTAACAGATTGAACTGAAATGCTCGAAACCTAAGAGCATGCCTGATTTTAAAAAATCATAAGAAAAGAAAAGAAAGAGAGATATTTATAACAAATTTACAGTAAGTCTTTTGGGCATACTCGCACAAATTTTATATGTGGATAAAACTCAGAAGCAGCTTCTTCCAGTACTCTATCAAGGTATCTCGTATAAGCACACCTGAAATAAAAGAAGGAATAAAATATGGCTGCATTGTCATAAATTTAAGATTCATGTTATATTTGGTGGGATAACTATAAGCATATCTTCCCCACTATATGCACATGAAGATCGAACCACAAATATTCACAAAGGGGAGTTGGTGGGGGGTTTCCAGAGGTGGAGGGGGACGGGAAGGGGAGGGGGAGGCAGAGGGGGACACGGGAAGGGGAGGAAGGGAGGAGACCGTCGGAGGCAGAGGGGGAGGCGGAGTGGGACGGGAAGGGGAGGGGGATCAGAGGGGTCAGGCCGGAGGGGGAGGGGCATGGGGATGGGAAGGAGATCTGAGGGGGACGGGGGCGCAGGCCGCAGGGGGGAGGGGAGGGGAGCAAGCCGGCGACGGGGCCGCAGGGGGGAGGGGAGTAGGCCGGCGGGGGAGGGGAGCAGGCCGGTGACGGAGGGGGAAGGGAGAGAGAGAGAGAGAGAGAGAGAGAGAGAGAGAGAGAGAGAGAGAGAGGTACCTGCGGAGGGCGACGACGGCAGGGCGAGCGGCGACGGCGACTCGACGCGAGCGGCGCGGCGACGGGCTCCGGCGGAGGGGGGCTCGGGCGGGAGGCAGCACGGGGAGGGGGGCTCCGGCGGAGGAGGGGGGCTCGGGCGGGAGGGCTCGGGCGGAGGGGGGGCTCCGGCGGAGGGGGCTCGGGCGGGAGCGGGGAGGGGGGCTAGGGCGGAGAGGGGGCCGCAGGGGAAGGGGGCTCGGGAGGGGGGGCTCGGGCGGGAGGGGGGGGGCTCGGGCGGGAGGGCTCGGGCGGGCGGGGGTCGTAGTAGGAAGTATAACGGCATCAGCGACCGATTGGAGACCGAAGTTAATTCGGTCGCAATAATAGCGACCGATTAGCGACCGATATAAATGCGGTCGCTGAAACGGTCTCGGTTATGCGACCGATTATTTCGGTCTCCGAATTGGTCTCTATTTGGGACCGACTAGCGACCGATTTAATCGGTCGCTAATTCGGTCGCTATAGCCACTTTTTCTTGTAGTGGATGTATCCATTTGAGAGGTATGTGATAATTTTTGTTAACTTATAAGTCGTCCATAGCCGCTACATTTTGTTGCCATCTGACTTGTTGTTGTAGGTGCATGCATGAATTAAAAATGAAAGTTCGCAACAAGGCACAGGTGGAGGGTTCAATTGCTGAGGCATACATTCTTGAAGAAATTTCGAACTTCTGTTCTATGTACTTTGAGCCAGAGATTCAAACTCGTCGTACTCGACCTCCACGTAATGATGATGGGGGAGTGGATGAATCGTCCGATCGGCTCTCCATATTTAAACATCCTGGACGTGCGTTCGGACGTTGCTTGACTCGCACGCTCGAAGATAGAGAGTTGCACGCCGCTGAGATATATATTCTTTTGAATTGCCTCGAGATTGAACCTTATGTTGAGTAAGATATTAATTCACATTTCCAGCAACTCCATAAGTCTATACATCCTCAAAGTCTATACAACATTGACTTCACAAAGTCTATACATTGGCTTCCTCAAAGTCTATACATTGACTTCCTCAAAGTCTATACAACATTGACTTCACAAAGTCTATACATTGTCTTTATCAATTTTTTTAATCATTTTTTTTACGGGGTGCTACATTTATATTGCAGACAATTTGATTCAGAATTAGCTGAAAAATGTCCAAATATCCAGGATGTGGAGATTGAAAAAGAACGCGACAAGTTTTTTTCCAAATGGCTAAGAAACCGAGTTAGTGTGAACTCTGAATATATATGTTTGTATTTACGTATGTTGAGGTAATTGTTATTATTTTAACTACTCTAATTTGAATATAGGTTGAACAAGGTCTCATTACTGATCAAAGAGTACAACAGATAAGTTATGGCCCCTCGAACCAGACACGTGCCTATCCGGGATATATTGTGAATGGATACAAATTTCATACAAGGGATTATGGGCGAAATAAGTCTACGATGAACAGCGGCGTATGTGTGAAGGGAAATTTATACAATGAAATGGAATTGGACTACTATGGTATTATTGAAGAAGTCTTAGAACTTCAGTATTTGGGACAAGACAATCATGTATATATATTTAAGTGTCAATGGTTTGATCCTAATTCTGTTCTACATGACACAAATTATGGGATTGTCAATGTCAAGCATAGGTTTAAACTTAAGACCTATGAACCGTTCAATTTAGCCGCACAAGCCCAGCAAGTGTACTATTCAAGCTATCCATCATCCAAGAATAGAGATTGGTGGGCAGTTTGCAGGGTTAACTCAAAACTCTTTCCCACTTATGAGTTAACTATGAGTGGAGATGTCTCAGAGGTTGCTCGTGCTGAATATTATCAATCAGACGAAGTTGGCGTTGTCGGTTCCTCTAGGTTTAATATGGACGAATCTGATGAGCCACTGTCATTACGTACGCGAGATGGCGTGGAAGAAGTCGATCCGACGGAGCTAAATGTTGATGTTAGAGGGGAGGAAGAATCAGATGAAGATGAAGATTTTGAATCTCATGAGACTACTATGGATGACGAAGATGATGAAGTTGAGCTAGATATATCAACATGAGGGAGGCATGTTTTGATAATTTAGTAAGAAGATTCTTACTTTTAAGCATAATTTTAAATAACATTTGTCTAGCCTTATATAATTGTGGATTAATATGTATTAATTGTTTTGTTATTAATAAGGAAATGGTGCGAGGAGGTCGTAGTAGGGGTGGGAGGAGATCTAGCAGTGAGAGGGGCACTACTATCTCCTCGCTACCATCTTCTTCAGACACAGGTATATTTGATCAATAAGTTAGCTATATAAATATTTTATTTATTTACAAACTTAAAAGAATTTATTTATAGGTGCAAGTGTCGGCTCACCACCACTTGTACATACGCCACCACCTCCTGCTACAGGTATGTATATTTTAATTTAAATTCTTGAACATTTGTTCTACTTATGAAAATAAGTTCTTGCAGGTCTCAGTGGCCTCCCACCTGTTGTGCATACGCCACTCCCACCACCTTCCGCTGCAGGTATGTATATTTTAATTATATGTTCGCAATATTTGTATCACTCCACATGACAATAAATTCTTGCAGGTCTCAGTGGCAAAAAGACTCGAGGATCATGTATGTATATTTTAATTTAAATTCTTCAATATTTGTTCTACTTATGACAATAAATTCTTGCAGGTCTCAGTGGCCTCCCACCTGTTGTGCATACGCCACCCCCACCACCTCCCGCTGCAGGTATGTATATTTTAATTATATGTTCGCATTATATGTATCACTCCACATGACAATAAATTCTTGCAGGTCTCTGTGGCCTCCCACCTGTTGTGCATACGCCACCCCCACCACCTCCCGCTGCAGGTATGTATATTTTAATTATATGTTCGCATTATATGTATCACTCCACATGACAATAAATTCTTGCAGGTCTCAGTGGCCTCCCACATGTTGTGCATACGCCAACCCCACCACCTCCCACTGCAGGTATGTATATTTTAATTATATGTTCGCAGTATATGTATCACTCCACATGACAATAAATTCTTGCAGGTCTCAGTGGCCTCCCACATGTTGTGCATATGCCAACCCCACCACCTCCCGCTGCAGGTATGTATATTTTAATTATATGTTCGCAGTATATGTATCACTCCACATGACAATAAATTCTTGCAGGTCTCAGTGGCCTCCCACATGTTGTGCATACGCCAACCCCACCACCTCCCGCTGCAGGTATGTATATTTTAATTATATGTTCGCAGTATATGTATCACTCCACATGACAATAAATTCTTGCAGGTCTCAGTGCCCTCCCACCACCTCCCACTTGTACAGGGCTCACCCCCACCAGTCAGCCCCTTGACGATGTCGGCAGTTGTCACGAGGGAGGCACGACCCATGATAGACGTCGCCCGTGTTGGGTATCCGGGTAAATCTATAAGGTTATATTACATTAATTAGCCCTCAACTGTGTAATATGAATATTTTGACATTTGCAATTGCAGTATGAAATTTGAACCCCACGGCGCTGTCCATCATTCCACCGAACTCATGTTGGCACATGTGCCCGGGGCAGCTTCCACTTTCAGAGATTTTCCGATGTCCGTCCGCGATTCATTGTACAACATGTTCTTAGTAAGTAATTACGTCATTTAATTCAAGTATTTCCCAAAGTCTATTTACAACTTTATACTAAGTGTGAAAAGCAATTGATTTACAGCGGTCTTTTCAATTCACATGTGGACATGACGCGGCGAGATGTCGTCGTGCCTGGGAGTCTACTATGCTCTCAAGTTACAAGAGGAAAATACATGAGGCCCGAGCACACGCTAAAAAATTGAGTGGGGGGAGTGAAGACCGACAATTGTGGAAGGCGCATCGCCCTCTATGGATGAGGCAGGAGGATTGGGAGATATCTTGTGACCATTTTGCCGACCCCAAGTGGATAGAAAAGTCCGAAAAAGCCAAAGCAAACAGGGCGTCAAAACCAGGTTCAAATTTGCATACGAGTGGGTCCATCTCTTATGCGGCTCATAAACAAAAATTGGTAAGTAATATACCAATTTATCTTCTTACAATTTATCCCAATATTTGACTTTTTTTTACTATGAATTGTATAACAGGCTGTGGAGCTTAATCGACCTCCGTCGTTCCTCGAGGTGTTCGACAGAACACACAAAAAGAAGGGGACTAATGATTTTGTGAGTGACACAGCTAAGTCAGCAGCGGTAAGTTTATCTACATATGTAACTTGTACCGTTCATTTAAATCGGCATGTAATTCATATGAAATTGACTAGTTATTTTATTCAATTTGTAGGAAACATATAGCAAAGCAGTGACAGAGAAGTACGGGGAGGGAGACACGCTGCAACCGGAGTTCGATCCGGTGGAGTGGGTGGCAGCAACTGGCGTACCGAAGAAAGGCCGAATATATGGTTTTGGGGAGAGCCTAGACGCAAGCACGGTGACATCAGCGTGTGCGAGTTCTAGCTATACTTCTTCCAGTGGCAATGCCTTCACTATACCTTCCGTTGCCCCCAGCGCTTCTGCCAGCGACATGATGGACATGGTCCGATCGCAGATTTCTGATATGCAGCGGCAGCAGCAACATTTCCAGCAAGAGATCTCTAGCCAAGTGTCAGTATTCTTGCAGGCAATTAGTGGCCTCCTCTCCCAGAGCGGAATGGTCCCTCAGAAATCAACCACCACCACAGCACAGCCCGCACAGGTGAGTCTCTAGCCAAGTTTTTATTTTGATGGAATTACTCAATTATGTTCATTATTAATTTTAAAACTCATTTACTTCAGAATAATTGAGAAAATCCGGGGGTCTAAAATTTGAAATACCGGTCGGACGGCCATGCCAGTCATTCCAACGCGACCGGGGAGATGAAAGTGACTTGACAGAACTGACGGAATCCAAATCGGATGCCCAGTTTGATCTCCGCGCTAAAAGTTCAGTTTTAAAATACACTTAGTTTAAATGAACTACCAGGTCGGGTCCGAGGGTCTAAAATTGGAAATACAAGTCGGACGGCCATGCCGATCATTCCAACGCGACCGGGGAGATGAAAGTGACTTGTCAGAACTGACGGAATCCAAATCGGATGCCCGGTTTGAGCTCGGCACTCAAAGTTCAGTTTTAAAATAAACTTAGCTTAAATGAACTCCCAGGTCAGGTCCGGGGGTCAAAAACTTGAAATACAAGTCGGACGGCCGTGCCGATCATTCCAACACAACCGGGGAGATGAAAGTGACTTGTCAGAACTGACGGAATCCAAATCGGATGCCCGGTTTGAGCTCGGCGCTAAAAGTTCAGTTTTAAAATACACTTAGTTTAAATGAACTACCAGGTCGGGTCCGGGGGTCTAAAATTGGAAATACAAGTCGGACGGCCGTGCCGATCATTCCAACGCGACCGGGGAGATGAAAGTGACTTGTCAGAACTGACGGAATCCAAATCGGATGTCCGGTTTGAGCTCGGCACTCAAAGTTCAGTTTTAAAATAAACTTAGCTTAAATGAACTCCCAGGTCAGGTCCGGGGGTCAAAAACTTGAAATACAAGTCGGACGGCCGTGCCGATCATTCCAACACAACCAGGGAGATGAAAGTGACTTGTCAGAACTGGCGGAATCTAAATCGGATGTCCGGTTTGAGCTCGGCGCTAAAAGTTCAGTTTTAAAATAAACTTAGTTTAAATGAACTACCAGGTCGGGTCCGAGGGTCTAAAATTGGAAATACAAGTCGGACGGTCGTGCCGATCATTCCAACACAGCCGGGGAGATGAAAGTGACTTGTCAGAACTGGCAGAATCCAAATCGGATGTCCGGTTTGAGCTCGGCACTCAAAGTTCAGTTTTAAAATAAACTTAGCTTAAATGAACTCCCAGGTCAGGTCCGGGGGTCAAAAACTTGAAATACAAGTCGGACGGCCGTGACGATCATTCCAACACAACCGGGGAGATGAAAGTGACTTGTCAGAACTGGCGGAATCTAAATCGGATGTCCGGTTTGAGCTCGGCGCTAAAAGTTCAGTTTTAAAATACACTTAGTTTAAATGAGCTACCAGGTCGGGTCCGAGGGTCTAAAATTGGAAATACAAGTCGGACGGCCGTGCCGATCATTCCAACACAGCCGGGGAGATGAAAGTGACTTGTCAGAACTGGCGGAATCCAAATCGGATGTCCGGTTTGAGCTCGGCACTCAAAGTTCAGTTTTAAAATAAACTTAGCTTAAATGAACTCCCAGGTCAGGTCCGGGGGTCAAAATCTTGAAATACAAGTCGGACGGCCGTGCCGATCATTCCAACGCGACCGGGGAGATGAAAGTGACTTGTCAGAACTGACGGAATCCAAATCGGATGTCCGGTTTGAGCTCGGCGCTAAAAGTTCAGTTTTAAAATACACTTAGTTTAAATGAACTACCAGGTCGGGTCCGGGGGTCTAAAATTGGAAATACCGGTCGGACGGCCGTGCCGATCATTCCAACGCGACCGGGGAGATGAAAGTGACTTGTCAGAACTGACGGAATCCAAATCGGATGCCCGGTTTGAGCTCGGCGCTCAAAGTTCAGTTTTAAAATATACTTAGTTTAAATGAACTACTAGGTCGGGTCCGGGGGTCTAAAATTGGAAATACCGGTCGGACGGCCGTGCCGATCATTCCAACGCGACCGGGGAGATGAAAGTGACTTGTCAGAACTGACAGAATCTAAATCGGATGTCCGGTTTGAGATCGGCACTCAAAGTTCAGTTTTAAAATAAACTTAGCTTAAATGAACTACCAGGTCGGGTCTGGGGGTCTAAAATTGGAAATACCGATCGGACCGCCGTGCCGATCATTCCAACGCGACCGGGGAGATGAAAGTGACTTGTCAGAACTGACGGAATCCAAATCGGATGCCCGGTTTGAGCTCGGCGCTAAAAGTTTAGTTTTAAAATACACTTAGTTTAAATGAACTACCAGGTCGGGTCCGGGGGTCTAAAATTAGAAATACAAGTCGGACGGCCATGCCGATCATTCCAACGCGACCGGGGAGATGAAAGTGACTTGTCAGAACTGACGAAATCCAAATCGGATGTCCGGTTTGAGCTCGGCGCTAAAAGTTCAGTTTTAAAATACACTTAGTTTAAATGAACTACCAGGTCGGGTCCGGGGGTCTAAAATTAGAAATACCGGTCGGACGGCCGTGCCGATCATTCCAACGCGACCGGGGAGATGAAAGTGACTTGTCAGAACTGACGGAATCCAAATCGGATGCCCGGTTTGAGCTCGGCGCTCAAAGTTCAGTTTTAAAATACACTTAGTTTAAATGAACTACCAGGTCGGGTCCGGGGGTCTAAAATTGGAAATACAAGTCGGACGGCCGTGCCGATCATTCCAACGCGACCGGGGAGATGAAAGTGACTTGTCAGAACTGACGGAATCTAAATCGGATGTCCGGTTTGAGCTCGGCGCTAAAAGTTCAGTTTTAAAATACACTTAGTTTAAATGAACTACCAGGTCGGGTCCGGGGGTCTAAAATTGGAAATACCGGTCGGACGGCCGTGCCGATCATTCCAACGCGACCGGGGAGATGAAAGTGACTTGTCAGAACTGACGGAATCCAAATCGGATGCCCGGTTTGAGCTCGGCGCTCAAAGTTCAGTTTTAAAATACACTTAGTTTAAATGAACTACCAGGTCGGGTCCGGGGGTCTAAAATTAGAAATACAAGTCGGACGGCCGTGCCGATCATTCCAACGCGACCGGGGAGATGAAAGTGACTTGTCAGAACTGACGGAATCCAAATCGGATGTCCGGTTTTAGCTCGGCACTCAAAGTTCAGTTTTAAAATAAACTTAGCTTAAATGAACTCCCAGGTCAGGTCCGGGGGTCAAAAACTTGAAATACAAGTCGGACAGCCGTGCCGATCATTCCAACACAACCGGGGAGATGAAAGTGACTTGTCAGAACTGGCGGAATCTAAATCGGATGTCCGGTTTGAGCTCGGCGCTAAAAGTTCAGTTTTAAAATACACTTAGTTTAAATGAACTACCAGGTCGGGTCCGAGGGTCTAAAATTGGAAATACAAGTCGGACGGCCGTGCCGATCATTCCAACACAGCCGGGGAGATGAAAGTGACTTGTCAGAACTGGCGAAATCCAAATCGGATGTCCGGTTTGAGCTCGGCGCTAAAAGTTCAGTTTTAAAATAAACTTAGCTTAAATGAACTCCCAGGTCAGGTCCAGGGGTCAAAAACTTGAAATACAAGTCGGACGGCCGTGCCGATCATTCCAACACAACCGGGGAGATGAAAGTGACTTGTCGGAACTGACGGAATCCAAATCGGATGCCCGGTTTGAGCTCGGCGCTAAAAGTTCAGTTTTAAAATACACTTAGTTTAAATGAACTACCAGGTCGGGTCCGGGGGTCTAAAATTGGAAATACCGGTCGGACGGCCGTGCCGATCATTCCAACGCGACCGGGGAGATGAAAGTGACTTGTCAGAACTGACGGAATCCAAATCGGATGTCCGGTTTGAGCTCAACGCTAAAAGTTCAGTTTTAAAATACACTTAGTTTAAATGAACTACCAGGTCGGGTCCGGGGGTCTAAAATTGGAAATACCGGTCGGACGGCCGTGCCGATTATTCCAACGCGACCGGGGAGATGAAAGTGACTTGTCAGAACTGACGGAATCCAAATCGGATGCCCGGTTTGAGCTCGGCGCTCAAAGTTCAGTTTTAAAATATACTTAGTTTAAATGAACTACCAGGTCGGGTCCGGGGGTCTAAAATTGGAAATACCGGTCGGACGGCCGTGCCGATCATTCCAACGCGACCGGGGAGATGAAAGTGACTTGTCAGAACTGACGGAATCTAAATCGGATGTCCGGTTTGAGCTCGGCACTCAAAGTTCAGTTTTAAAATAAACTTAGCTTAAATGAACTCCCAGGTCAGGTCCGGGGGTCAAAAACTTGAAATACAAGTCGGACGGCCGTGCCGATCATTCCAACACAACTGGGGAGATGAAAGTGACTTGTCAGAACTGACGGAATCCAAATCGGATGCCCGGTTTGAGCTCGGCGCTAAAAGTTCAGTTTTAAAATACACTTAGTTTAAATGAACTACCAGGTCGGGTCCGGGGGTCTAAAATTGGAAATACCGGTCGGACGGCCGTGCCGATCATTCCAACGCGACCGGGGAGATGAAAGTGACTTGTCAGAACTGACGGAATCCAAATCGGATGTCCGGTTTGAGCTCGGCGCTAAAAGTTCAGTTTTAAAATACACTTAGTTTAAATGAACTACCAGGTCGGGTCCGGGGGTCTAAAATTGGAAATACCGGTCGGACGGCCGTGTCGATCATTCCAACGCGACCGGGGAGATGAAAGTGACTTGTCAGAACTGACGGAATCCAAATCGGATGCCCGGTTTGAGCTCGGCGCTCAAAGTTCAGTTTTAAAATACACTTAGTGTAAATGAACTACCAGGTCGGGTCCGGGGGTCTAAAATTAGAAATACAAGTCAGACGGCCGTGCCGATCATTCCAACGCGACCGGGGAGATGAAAGTGACTTGACAGAACTGACGGAATCCAAATCGGATGTCCGGTTTGAGCTCGGCACTCAAAGTTTAGTTTTAAAATAAACTTAGCTTAAATGAACTCCCAGGTCAGGTCCGGGGGTCAAAAACTTGAAATACAAGTCGGACGGCCGTGCCGATCATTCCAACACAACCGGGGAGATGAAAGTGACTTGTCAGAATTGGCGGAATCTAAATCGGATGTCCGGTTTGAGCTCGGCGCTAAAAGTTCAGTTTTAAAATACACTTAGTTTAAATGAACTACCAGGTCGGGTCCGAGGGTCTAAAATTGGAAATACAAGTCGGACGGCCGTGCTGATCATTCCAACACAGCCGGGGAGATGAAAGTGACTTGTCAGAACTGGCGGAATCCAAATCGGATGTCCGGTTTGAGCTCGGCGCTAAAAGTTCAGTTTTAAAATAAACTTAGCTTAAATGAACTCCCAGGTCAGGTCCGGGGGTCAAAAACTTGAAATACAAGTCGGACGGCCGTGCCGATTATTCCAACACAACCGGGGAGATGAAAGTGACTTGTCAGAACTGACGGAATCCAAATCGGATGCCCGGTTTGAGCTCGGCGCTAAAAGTTCAGTTTTAAAATACACTTAGTTTAAATGAACTACCAGGTCGGGTCCGGGGGTCTAAAATTGGAAATACAAGTCGGACGGCCGTACCGATCATTCCAACGCGACCGGGGAGATGAAAGTGACTTGTCAGAACTGACGGAATCCAAATCGGATGTCCGGTTTGAGCTCGGCGCTAAAAGTTCAGTTTTAAAATACACTTAGTTTAAATAAACTACCAGGTCGGGTCCGGGGGTCTAAAATTGGAAATACCGGTTGGACGGCCGTGCCGATCATTCCAACGCGACCGGGGAGATGAAAGTGACTTGTCAGAACTGACGGAATGCAAATCGGATGCCCGGTTTGAGCTCGGCGCTCAAAGTTCAGTTTTAAAATATACTTAGTTTAAATGAACTACCAGGTCGGGTCCGGGGGTCTAAAATTAGAAATACCGGTCGGACGGCCGTGCCGATCATTCCAACGCGACCGGGGAGATGAAAGTGACTTGTCAGAACTGACGGAATCTAAATCGGATGTCCGGTTTGAGCTCGGCACTCAAAGTTCAGTTTTAAAATAAACTTAGTTTAAATGAACTCCCAGGTCAGGTCCGGGGGTCAAAAACTTGAAATACAAGTCGGACGGCCGTGCCGATCATTCCAACACAACCGGGGAGATGAAAGTGACTTGTCAGAACTGACGGAATCCAAATCGGATGCCCGGTTTGAGCTCGGCGCTAAAAGTTCAGTTTTAAAATACACTTAGTTTAAATGAACTACCAGGTCGGGTCCGGGGGTCTAAAATTGGAAATACCGGTCGGACGGCCATGCCGATCATTCCAACGCGACCGGGGAGATGAAAGTGACTTGTCAGAACTGACGGAATCTAAATCGGATGTCCGGTTTGAGCTCGGCGCTAAAAGTTCAGTTTTAAAATACACTTAGTTTAAATGAACTACCAGGTCGGGTCCGGGGGTCTAAAATTGGAAATACAAGTCGGACGGCCGTGCCGATCATTCCAACGCGACCGGGGAGATGAAAGTGACTTGTCAGAACTGACGGAATCCAAATCGGATGTCCGGTTTGAGCTCGGCGCTCAAAGCTCAGTTTTAAAATACACGTAGTTTAAATGAACTACCAGGTCGGGTCCGGGGGTCTAAAATTGGAAATACCGGTCGGACGGCCGTGTCGATCATTCCAACGCGACCGGGGAGATGAAAGTGACTTGTCAGAACTGACGGAATCCAAATCGGATGTCCGGTTTGAGCTCGGCACTCAAAGTTCAGTTTTAAAATAAACTTAGCTTAAATGAACTCCCAGGTCAGGTCCGGGGGTCTAAATATTGTTTCAAGCTAGTAGTTGATCTATAAAATCTGCAGTTATCAATTTGATATGTTTGATTTATATTTATGCTCATTTCTTCGCACTAATTTTTTTATCTATGAATGAATGTTATTATTTTTTTAATGTAGGGGGATCCTTCTGCGGGCAGCGACAGAGGAGATGAGCAGGGCAGTGACGATATGGATGATGAGGATATTGACGATGTACCAGATATTTCTTGATGTTTAATGATATTTGTTTTATGTTATTCAGACGGATCAGCAGGGTTAATGTGTTTTTCTTTGTATTTATTTTGTCAGCATGGTGTTGAATTTTTTTATTGGTGGTGTTTATTTATTTGAACATCTATGTTATGTTGAGATTGTTTCGGTGGTGTTTATTTATTTGGGTATGTTGATGTTGAGTTTTTTTTTGTGGTTAGTTCTAATAATTTTTTTTAACAGGTTTATTAGATAAATAAACTTAAATTTTTTAAAAAAATTATTTTTTTTTCAGACGGATTTATAATCCGTCTGAAATGACGTTTGTAATAGAGACGGTAATTTCAGACGGAATATATATCCGTCGTGAATTACGTTTTAAACACCGACAGATTTAGGACGAACAACATATGGAACCGTCGTTGGAAGTTACGACGACAAAGTAATCCGTCGTAATATCCGGCAGAAATAGAGACGGATTTCAGACAATATTTCAGACGGATTACGGACGGTATTTACAACGGATAATAAATCCGTCTTAAAAATCGTATGAAATACAGACGGAAATTTCAGACTGATAATTACATACGGAAATTTTATCGTGTGATATTTAGACGAAATTTATGACCGAAATTATTTGTGTCTTAATTTCAGACGGAATTTCAGACCGAAAAGTTAACTGTCACAAATTTGTGACTAAGAATTTCAGACGGTCGAGTTCGGTCTTAAATCCGTCGGAAATCCGTTACAAATATGTGTTGCGACGGATTTTCAGACGGATTTGAGACGGATAACGTCCGTCTGAAATCCCGCTTTTTCTGGTTGTGTTGGGCCTACTGGAATTTTACATATAAACCCACTAAGATTTACAATTGCGTACCCATATAATACAAGGGTATACATACAAATATGAAAGGACATAAATGCAAACAAAATGCGGACGGTCTTGTCTCGATGTCCCTATCAATTCTCCCCGGGTGGGAGGAACTCGACCCCGTCGAGTAGGGGTATGGATGCTCGAGTACTCCGGCGGATACGTCACCATGCCAAGTAGCGCGGGTATGCTCCACTCCAAGTGATCGTCACCTGCTCACTCCATATATACTCGATATGCATAAGCTGCTATGGGCTAAAGGTGGACACTCCGGGTGGGGCACTCTCAAACTGGGAGGAGGCGGCTCGAAGACTCACTAGGAATCACCGCTAGGTCCCTGTAGGTGACTAGATCCGGGTATAGATATAGAACCGATCCCATACTCATCGAGCGAGTCCACTCGCCTCTTACTCATAAGAGATCGACAACGAGCTTACACAAGATACATGCAAACAAACAAATGACAAACAAACCATGCAAACAAACCATACAAAACAAACCACACAAAGAAAAGCACATTGACTCAACTATGACCCTAGACTCACCTAATGTTAGTCCGACCCGTACATGGATGACGGCGGACCAGGACACCCGAACGTGTGCCATGCATGCATTTGACGTAACCGGAGGTTGACGTCATAGGGAACTCCTAGACACCCTACGATGCATCAATCATGGACATTGGGCTTGGATGTGGGAAGTTCGGGAGGTGCGGGTGGTTTGGATGGATCGGAGAAACCAAAGTTTTCATTACCCCCATATGAAAATTCAGACCTATGGCTATGTGGAGGTTGCTTGGCCCGAGTGGTAAAGGCATGGTGGAGTGAAGATGGTAGCTCGGGAGGTTCACTAGTGAAGGGGTCAAAAGGGTCGACGAAGGTATGACCCCGTGAGATGGGTTCCAACATGACATGGTCCCAAGTTTGAAATTCATAGTCACCGCCATACATTAGGATCGGTGGGATGACGGACATGTGTAGAAAATAGGACTCCTCCCTTGGGCAAAAGGGAATGAAGTCAGACTCGGCCGGTATCGGGAGGAGTAGAAGAATCTCCGTGGTGACACACCTCACGGTGCACACGGAAGTAATGGACCCTAAGGCCGGATGGGTGAAGCTAAGACTAGCGGGTTGGTCAAAGCCTCGGGCCAGTAGGTGCGTCAACTTCCATTATGAATCTAATCCCATGACAAGATCATCCAACGTGTCAACATGGTGACTAGATCGAAATGTGGTATGGAAGGAATTGACCGGCACTAAAGGGAGGATGGGGTCCATAGGTGGGAAGGGAGGTGGGACCAAGCCATCCTTGAGCCAACTAAGAAGCGGCTCGGCTATGAAAAGCGTACCCGTTAGAAACACGAGTGGCTCGGGATGGACATTCTCTAAATGTGGCTCCTCTACGGGAGGGTGGCTCCTATGATGGGTGGCTAGAACTACGGGGGTGCTTGATTGAGCCCTGTCCGTAAGGGTGATCTTGCCGGGTAGGTAAGGTGGGCATAAGGTGCAAGTCCTCTTGTCCCAGTCAAGATTGGCCTTTCTCTCTCCTAACCACTTTTGCCCTAGAATGATGCATGGACCAACAAGTGTGCCGATCCTGCACCATGCGCCATCGGTGTAGAGAACGGAGCCAATCCTCCTATAGAACTCAACACAAGTAGAATCACCATCGCGGATAATCTCGCCTGTCTTGGAGAGGGACTCCACGATGTCAAGAGAAACCCAATTATCCGACTCCCTATCGGTGAAATAGAGTTCCGTTGTGGACCCGTTGGGTAGAGCGGCTTTCATAACGAGAGGGGTAAAACCAAGGGCTCGGGCCATGAGGACATTGAATTTGGCCACAAAGGTTGACCACTCGGATGTATGGTCTTGGGGAACGGCCATGGGTAGCGGACATGGACATGCATACACACGGTGACAAGACACTAGGCCGATTATGCAAGTTTAGAATGCATGCACACTAAGGACCCTAGACGTAAACTAAGACTCGGTACGTGGCGGAGATAAGTGATCCGAAGATCACTCGCGCAAGTGTGCGGTCTTCCCGATAGGCGTAGCCTAACGTTCGGACAACACCTTTTGATATACCGAGTAAAGGGATGCAAATGTAAAAAGACACTTTTTTTATTTTAAAACAATGATGACCCTAAACACGACTTAGACAATGACTAATGACGAGACGTAAATGACACCTTTTTTTTTGACACCCTAGACTCAAACTCGCTCTGATACTATACTCATGCGGGACGAGACCACGGACACGACAAGCTCGCGATTGTCCCTTAACGAGGGAAGCGTCGGACGTGCGCGGTTGAGAAACTGGCAATGAGCTAGGGTGATCGGCTCTCTTTTGTGCCCGGATCGGGTCACGGGACGGTCACTCTCTCTCTCTCGCAGCAGCGGTAATAAACATCATATAGCGAGCTAGATATCCCTACACATGCTCTCTAGCAGCGGCATAAAGATATATATACGAAAGAAAGCAAATGCCGAGAAGAGAGCAAAAATGATACCTCCACGCGCTCGGCGTGGGGACGACGGACCCGATCGAAACACGTACTCCCGGAATAATATTACACACTTGTTACATCAATGAAGCACTGTTCACTCCACGCAGGGAGGTAAAGGGCGACACAATGGGGTCCGGGAGGATCGAATTCGGATTGACGGGCGGCTTCTCTCGTCTCTTCGGCAGCACCCGAACTTGTGACTGTGGGGCCCACGTGCTGTCCGGAGGGGCCGTGTGGGGCCCGGTGGCACCACTGTGGTGGGGACACTTGGGGAAGCGTTCCCTGGGCTGGCGGCACGCTGGAATGGCGACCGGAGGCCGGGCGGCTCCGTTCGGCACCGGTCGGAATAACCGGCCACGGATCTGCCGGTTCTGTTTTCCGGCGCGCGCTCCGGCGAGAACGGACGCTGCGATCAGGCCCGATGTCGGATCGACATGAAACTAGCGCCGTTGGAAAGCTCTCTTGAAGTAATTCAATCTAGGCCTAGAAATCGGACCTAGATCTGCACGGATCGGAGCTTTATTGAATTTTTGAGTTCCTGCTGTACAGTACTCGAGCTCTCAGATCTGTAGGGCTGTTCTCTGAGAACTACCGTTGACCGCAAGGTAAATGTCTGATTCAGCTCCTGAGGTCTTCATCAAAGTTGTAAGAAATCGAACCAGGAAGAAGACGGAAATATTTTTTGTGGACTGATTGGAGGTGACTACGAATTGATATGATTTTTGCACTGGACAGAGGTCGGATCTAGAAACATGTGGATAGCACTGTAGCTAGCTCTGAGAACGAATTTTGAAAAATGGATGGAAGGCGGATCGAAAATCAAGAAAACTTATGGGTGGTGGGGTTGATGGACAGAACCCCCATTAAAATTGGGAGCCCTAGGAAAAATCACTAAAAGGGCCGAAGATAGGAAACTCAGGCGGACTGTTACAGTGGACAGACAGCTGATAGATCTGAGAAAGATTGAAGACCGAAAATGTAAAAATATCAAAAGAAGGATTGTGGACGTGAAATTTTTTGTGGAGATGGGGATACAAGATAGGAACAACCTCTGAAAATTTGAGATCAAGAGGATGTCGGAGTTGATAGCAGGAATTCTGAGAAGAAGCTTCTGCCCAGGATGGACAGAACACCGAAGTCGACTTCGCGACGGCTCGAAGGCGGCACGAACGGCGGCGGCGGCACCGGAGATGAACTCCGAGATTGAGGGGGAGGAGATAGAAGGGTTCCACTCTAGAATTGGGGGTTGGGGATGAAGAAAACCAGGGGGAGAGAGAGGGGAGGTCGAAATTCCCACAAGGGGGGGCTCTTGCACAATGCTTTTTTCACTTTCATTTATTCTAGAATAATAGAAATACATGACTTATATAATAAATAAAAAAAGATCATGAATACCCTTAGATCTAGGATCTGGAGGGGCATTTAAGGGACTTCATATTTGATCCAAATAAAATAAAAAAAATGAAATTCCTAATTAATTCTAATGGGGGGACAAGGTAGGTGAGGTAGGTAGCCTACCTTTGAATTTTTAATCCACTTGTCTCCCATGTGGTCAATTGGCATTCCAACCTTCTAGATGGCCACTTAGGATGGTTGACCATCCCCACATGGTCTAGGTGGACCAATGGGAAAGGGGTGAGGGCCCCCTTGCTTGGGCCTACTGGAATTTTACATATAAACCCACTAAGAATTACAATTGCGTACCCATATAACACAAGGGTATACATACAAATATGAAAGGACATAAATGCAAACAAAATGCAGATGGTCTTGTCTCGATGTCCCCATCATTGGGTTTCCATCTTAGCCCTAGGACGTGAGAGGTTATTTCTAAAGATCCCTTGGTCGCCCTAGGCAATATAAAAATTTCTTTTGACACAAGAAACCCTAATTCAAGCAATAACGATCTAAGGGGAACCACCAAAGAAGAAAAATGTTGCAACAAGAACAAGAGAAGCCCTGCATGAATAGGACTCCATCCAGCCCTTCTACATCAAGATCCAAATCTCACAAGCTTACTCTGAAACCAGGGAAATGGTGAACGACTCGAGAAGCCATCATCAAGTCCAAGATATGCATCATCTAGTCAGGGGAACATAGATCTAATTTTTTTATTCTCTCTTTTCCTTCAAAGTTGTATTGTGCAAGTGTGTAAACTTCCTTAAACTTTGAACCTTGATTGTGTGTGGATCTATCTAGATCCGTGTGTGTGTGTGTGTCGGTGCCTTTGCATCATGTCAGAGTTCTGAACTCCATGCATGTGTGTGTTTGTGTATTCCGATCTTGTAATCTTTTACAAGATAGTGTGTGAATCCTCACGGATCGTGGGGGGTGAACGTAGGTTGCAGTTGTTACATCCGAACCACTTAAAAATCGTCGTCTCCCGTGTGTTTCGATCATTTTCTTCTACCCCCATTTTATGTGATTGAATCTACGATTTATTTCCTCCGTGTAACACAATTTAGATCTATTATAATTAGTCATCTCTGTGATAGATCTTGGGTATATTAAAAGATGTCCTTTGGAATGATAAGGTTAAGCTTGTCAGGAAGATAACACCTTGCGTGAGTAGGATCATCAGATCTTTACCTTCACATAGTACCTGAAGACTATTGTGTGTGACAGATTATATAAGATCTAAACTGATATAAATCAGATCTGAGTTCTATAAATTGCTATTTTCTCATATTTATTTAAATTGGATAAAGGTAATTTCAAAAAGGGTAAACACCCAATTCACCCCCTCTCTTGGGTGTCATTGATCGCGAGTCTTCAATTAGTATCAGAGCTAAGGACCTATCTTTTACAGATCTAACGATCTAGAGAGATCTAGATCAATGGCCAACAAGGGGATGATGTCTGAGAGTCACTCCATCCACCGTCCTCCATTATTTGATGGCTCAAAGTACTCATACTGGAAGAACATAATGCATGTCTTCCTTAGAGCCCAAGAGTATGAGATTTGAAGGGTTGTGGATAAGGGTCCATATGACCTTCCCGATGATGAGGACAAGTGGACTCCTAAGGATATTAAAAAATTAACAGTAAATTTTAATGCAATGAATATCATGCAATGTGCCATTCATCCTAACGAGTTCTCTCGTGTTTCCATATGCAGTATCGCAAAAGAAATGTGAGACAAACTGCAGCTCTTCTATGAAGGAGCCTCCGAGGTCAAAGAGACAAAGGCTGACCTGCTAGTTAGAGATTATGAGTTGTTTAGATGAAGCATGAAGAGACAATCTCTGAAATGTTTGCGAGGTTGACAGAGATCACCAATGGCCTCAAAGGCCTTGGAAAAGAATACACCAACTCCGAACTAGTGAGGAAGGTGTTAATATCTCTTCAACCTGCGTGGCACACAAAGGTCACATTTATAAAAGATTCTAAGAATCTGTCCACACTCTCTTTGGACGAGCTCATTGGGTCACTCATGACCTATGAGATAAACATCAAACAAAGTGCAAAAGAGAAGTCTAAGAAAAAGAAGTCCGTGGCACTGAAAGCCAACTAACCTGATACTGACTCCCAAGAAGAGAAGTCCAGTGATGGAAGTGATGAAGAAGGAGACTTGGTCATGTTTACCCGTCAAGTGAAAAAATTCTTGAAAAAGAAGAGAAATTTATAAGGAAACTTCAGGAAAGGGCAAAGGAAGCCGGCTCAAACCAAAGGGGAGCCGAGTAAGCCCAATGATATTATTTGCTATGAATACAAGGAACTCGAGCAGATGAGGGGAGAGTGCCCACAATTGAAAAAGAAATTCAAGGGGAGCATCCTCCATGGGCTTCTTCTTCAGTCCTCCTCTCTACAGTTGCATGCCTACTCTGATGCACCTAGATGATCGATGATCCACCAGTGGCCTTGGCGTCTGCTTAGGTTCCAACCTTGTCAACTGATGTGCCAAGAAATAGAGCACCGTTGCAAGGTCCAGTACAGAGGTTGAGCTTCGAGCATTGGCTTCAGCTGCCACAGAAATTCTCTAGACACAACATCTCTTGCATGACCTGCACATTTCATCGTTACAACCACCCACACTTTGGTGTGACAATGTTAGTGCAATATATCTCACTGCAAATCCCTTGTTGAAGGCCCGAATGAAGCATGTCGAAGTAGACTTCCACTTTGTTCGTCAACTTGTACTTCATAAACAACTCGTTGTATAGTTCATTTCATCTAGGGATCAACAGACTGATATCTTCACCAAAAGTCATCCACCGGTGCAATTTTTGGCTCTGCGTGACAAGCTGGCAACAACCATGGTATTGGTGATGGGGGTGACGTTGGCGCCGATGGGGTTTGGGATGGGAAGGAAGGTCCCGACGAGGGAGAGCATGCCGAAGCAATTATGCAGCATAAGCGTGGAGGTGTGGAGGGTGGGGTGGTGGAGGGTGACGTTGGCGACGGCCTTAGAGGCACTAAGCACGGAGATGCCGAAGTAGCACTGGTGGGTGAAGCTTGTGATGCACTCGAGGATGGGGGCATGCTTCGAAGGAGGAAGAAGATGCGCCTATCCTTCACGAGGAGTCGAGGACGATCATTGATCGCGGGGTTCCCTTTGCGAGAATGCAAAGAGAAGAAGTCGAGATGAAGGGAAGAATTGCAGGCGAGGCCGAGATGTCGTGCAAGCATTTCTTTAAAAAAAAGTCTTAGAGGTGTTTTTTTGGAGGGAGAATTTACAAAGTATGTGATTCCATCTTAAAAATTAAGAGAGACCTCACTAACTGTATCTATGTGGGATTCTTTTCTCAAATCTTTATTTTAGGTAAAATAAAATTCAAAAAATTGATCTCAAACACCTTATTTAAAATGTTTGTCTTTTGTAGCAACTCGATTTGACTCGAGTTTACTTGGGTTATTCGTATGGTATCTAGGAAGATATGATACATGATCCGTCATGAATCACCTGAGTCATTATAAATTATTTAAAAAATAATATAATAGCATGAAATAATTTATTTTTTAAAAAATAAAAAATATAGTAATCATATAATGATATACTAGAAATCATAGATGTTACATTTTATAAATAAAAAACATTAAATATTATTGTCAAGTTTATTCATTTATTGATTATCTAATAACAATACAAATTTTAAAAAATAGTTAAAATAAAAAACAGACTACATAATGCATATGTAGTTTACATCGATGAAATAATAATTCTACACCTTAAAATATAAAGGTAAACAATCTCAACATCACAATAAATTTCAATTTTACAAAAACTAAGAAAAGATCGACTCAACCGAGTCGGCTTACCCTGTTTTGTACAGATTCTCCACGTTCTTGCTCAAGCTTTCGAATCCAATTCTTTTTAGAAAAGTTATGATGCCCACCCCCCACCCCCATTCCAAAGGCCATGACCCTGCAGAAAGGTTCCTTGCCATCATCATCTGAGCACCATTTCTTAGTCCAGAGGGTGCTTGGTTGGGATCTCCGCCCTCCAGTACCAAGCTGCTGCTGTCGCCGGAGATAGAGAGACGACCGGCATGGACTTCGGCAGCATGGAGAACGCCCTGGAGAAGGGGTTTGAGTGGATCTACAAGCTGGTGATGCTCGTCAGCTGCCTACTGGAGAAGCTGGGCCGTGCCCTCCTGCCCGGGCCTCCGCCGGCGGCGCTACAACTCTGCCTCCTCTTCGGCCTCGTGCTGCTGGTGGCGGTCTTCCTCTGCTGGCTCTGCAACATCGGCGGGCGCGGCCACCACAAAATGATGAAGGCCCCGGGAGGGAAGGGGGAGATGATCAGCAGGAGGACCTTCGAGGACAACCCCGGTGCCTACTTCAAGGACCGGCGAGCATGAGTACCTCACCTAGCTGGCTAGCTCCCATGGGTCTCTCTCAGTCATGCCTATGGGGTGGGTTCTCTGTCTTGTCCCTCTTTTTTTTTTTTTTTTTTGGGTTTCCCTCTCCGACTTGTGCTTGCTTCTCATGAGCTGTGCTTTGTTTCATGTTCAAATATTTGAACACATGGTCTATAATGTTTGGATATCTATACTCCTCTTCTATTATATCTATATTTCAGCTTTCGTATCCATTAATGTGGCAAAATAAATACATGTTTTTTTCTTACTACATCGATTAATATTTGAAGAATAAAATTAGATTTGTTCCATCGAAATGGGGAAGATTAGAACAGTCACACTCTTCGATCCGATTTAGTAAAAAAAGAGAAAAATAAAAACAAGCATTCCTCCCTCTAGAAAGCCAAAAGAGCAGATCAAAAGCTAGTCAATCTTGTTTGATTTGCAAAGAAATATATTGATCGGTTCATAGCTAGTGAAACATTTTTTATTTCTTTCTATAAAATGCCACTTGAAATCGCCCAAAATTCAAATCCAAGATCAGAGCTTAATAGGATGTTTGGTTATTATTTTTTTCTCTCTTTTTCATCATAAATTTAAAAATGCAGTAAAAGACTCTCTAATCTCATTTGGTGTTCCTTTCTTAAATATTAGGGAGAGAGTTAACTCTTCATTAAACCTTCCCAAATAAAAAATGTAATGTCCCAAATTTTTCGGATATTTTTTTCGGATCATTTTCGTAGGTCCCGGAGTGTATTTTGTGTTTTACGCTTATTTTTCCCTGATGTGTCTTCGGAACTCTGTGCAGGGTGAACTGTCGCGTTCTCCGACTCCGGGACAGTACCGACGCGTTGGGCTCTTCCCGAGGATCGCGGAGGTAATTTTTCATATTTTTTTGAATTTCTAAAATTTTGGGATTTTTCTATAAATAACCCCCCTCACCCCCTCTCTCTCCCCATTATCTCTCTCTCTCGTCTCTTTCTCTTCCCCTCTCCTCCGGGCGGCCGACGGAGGCGATGGCGGGCGAGGTGGCGACGACGTGGGGGCGAGGAGCGTGAGGACGGGTCGAGGATCGAGGCGTGGAGGCGCATAGAAGCTCGGCCGCAAGTTCATGTCCCGGCGGAGTTCCAACGGCATTTTCTTGACGGATCAGCGTCCACGGCGCGTGAAATCTTCGGTGGAGGTAGGGAGATGGACCCCCAACTCGTGTACTTCCATTTTCGCGAGTTTGGTAGGCTGTGGTGAGCCGAGTGGGCTTATTTGAGCATTTTGGGGAAAATACATATTTTTGGGGAGTGAGCCGGATCTAGCATTTTAACAGTATTTTTGGGGTTTAAATGGGTCCTCTCGGTGCTAGAGAGGTTGGGGACTAGTTTCCTCTTGTTTTCCCCTTCACGTGAGCGTGAACGAGGCGTGGAACGGAGTTTTCCACCGAACTCGCCGTTTTCGGGTTGCCGGAATAGAGGCAGTTGTACCAGGAACTGCCACTAGGCGAGGCGGCCCTCAGGGAGGCCGCCGCTCTCCCGTTTCACCGTGTTTTGGGTTGCGGTCTTGCGATAGACCGCTACGTTGGCGTAGCGGTCCAAGCCAGACCGTTTCTGTAACGACCCGAGAATCCGATTATCCGGAAGGCCCGATAACCCAAGACTCGCACCGCCACCCACGAGCCCGAAGACTCGGAAGGGTTAGAAGGATGGTGTGGAAACTACGCAAGTATCACAAGTAATTGCGAAAATTAAACAGTTATAATACTAAGCAGAAAATAAATTAGTAATTTACATGGTCCACAATAAAAAGAATAACAACAACAGTAGTCCACAGCTAGTACAAAGACAAGAAAGAAAAGTACAGCTACACGGGACATACCCCGGCTCTGACCTCTGGCACTACCTCTAGGCACCCGCACCACGCTGCACCCCAGACGCGCTCCCCTGGGGCGGCGCCTCACCTGAAACACGGTGAAAATACGCAGGGAATGAGTCTCGGAACAAGACTCAGTAGGGATCACTCGAACCCTACCTCGTAAAATGGGAAATCACTACGCTAACGGTAGAGAGTACCTCGGAAAGGAAAGCCCTGTACTCTACACAACAAAGACCCTACGGCATGCAACCCGGCACACGTGCCACGGTGAGACAATCGAAACTCAACGGTCGACCTGGCAAACCCGAAGGTCAAAGCCACGAAACTGACAGTCTGACACTCCGTACTCGACAGGAGTACCTCTCACTCGAAGCACAGTCGGTAGCGTCCCCTGACGTCTTACACCGCACCGCAGGTGAACTGCCTGACGTGGCAGCGCCTACCCAAGGCACGAACACTAAACAAGTAACCACAAACAAGTGACTAGCTGGGGTCACGCCCGTCGACGTGGATCCAGCCGCCCCCAATCACGTGTGCACACACAGACCGTGCGTCTCTGGTCTGGTCCTCTGACCGATTTTCCCCTCAGCCGGACTCTGGCTGCAAGACGTGGGGCCTGACGGCAACCGGTCCACAAACCGCCTCTAAGGGTAAGCCCGTACACCACTCCCGGGTGCGACCGGTACCGTGTACTGGTAGGCTACGACTAGTGGAGGGTCATTGAACGAGTAGACTCTCAAGTCACGGAAAACGACGCCCGCATCCGACAACGCACGGGGACCACCCCACGCACCAGCCCCGTCGCACGGTGGCCACAGTCGGACTAAAAACGGGGTTGCAGCCCTCTCGGGGCAACCAGGCGCCTGACGGTCCACCCCGGGACCGTCACAAGGCTGTAACGGTCTAGGCGAGACCGTTACACACACACTTGGCAGTCTAACGCAGGCCGTTACACGGCCTGAGGAACGCAGAGGGTAACGCGCCTGGTCCAGCGCGTTACACGAATGTAACACACCTGGCCCAGTGCGTTACGCGAATGTAACGCGCCAGCCTTGGCGCGTTACACGCGTCTCACGCTCCCCTCGAGAAAGTAAGATGTAACGCGCCTGCCCCAGCGCGCTACACGAATGTAACGCGCCTGCCCCAGCGCGCTACACGAATGTAACGCGCCTGCCCTGGCGCGTTACACACGTAGAACCCCAACGGTCAAAACCAACGGTCGGAAAGCCCTTGACGGCCCAGCCCAGGCGCGTCATGTACAAGTGGCGGTCAATCGTGGGACCGTCACAGTCCCTGACCCCTGAAGGCTAACCAAAGGGCATGTGACGGCCCCCTCGAGGCGCGTCACATAATGTGACGGTCCCTGGAAGGACTGTCACACGCACCCGACGGCAAAAACGGCGGGAAAGCCCAAAAACTTCAGCCACGCCCCCATGCCTCCACCAGAGAGGGGGAAATCAAAGGGGAAGACCCCTGGGGACCCCTAGCATGATTCTAGGCCATCAAAACGTAAAATCATGCATCAAATCCATAGATCGGGCAAGCTCTCCCCAAATCATGGAAAAATCCCAACATGCTCCATCACACCCCTCTCGACCTCCCCTCGGCCTATAAACCACAGAAATGAACGGCGGGGAGCTAGGGAACGTCACCCTACCTCAATGGAGCGAATTCTCCGCCGGATCATTCGTGAATCGCGAAGAACACTTTTAGAACCCCGCCTCCCCACGCTTCCCACGCTTGCCGCACGCCCGCACGATCGTCTCGACGTCACCCACGTCCTTGCCACGTCGCACCGCCGCCGTCTGCAGCCGAAACGGTGGTCGCCGTGCTCGAACGGGAGAGAGGGAGAGGGAGAGGGCGGCCACGGTTTGGGGAAGGAAGGAGGAAGAAGAAGAAGAAAGAGAAGGTGGGGGAGAGAGAGAAAATACGGGGTATTTATAGGAAAATCTGGAAATTCCAGAAAATATCAAAAAATAGAAAATTACATTTCCGGAATCCTCGGGACGCACCGATCACAACGGTACCACTCGTGCCCAGGTGAACGACCCGGTTCACCCGCAGCGAGATTCAGAAAGAATTGCCGAAACACACACCGGAAATCGAAAAACACGCGCGGAAAAGCCGCGGAACGCCTTCGGGCCTCCGAAATAACTCCGGATCGCGCTGATCCGAACACGAAAGATGTCCAAAACAAAATTTCGAACACAACGGAGTCGGACACTCCGAAAAACCAGATCTGGGACCCACGAAGAAGGATCCGAAAGATCCGGGATATTACAGCCCTCCCCCCCTAAGGAATTTCGTCCTCGAAATTGAGAACAACCCAAGGGGAAAGAAGAGGAAGACTCACTCAAACAGGTACGGGAACTGCTGACGCATCTCGTCCTCACGTTCCCAAGAAGCCTCACCATGAGAGTGCCGCTGCCACACCACCTTTACCAAGGGGATGACCTTGTTCCGCAGGTGCTGCTCTCGCCTAACCTCCACGCGGATCGGAAACTCTGGGAGAGAGAGATCTGGAGTCACCTCAGGCCAACCAGAAATCTCAAGCACATGAGAGTCATCAGGCACATATTTCCGCAACATCGAGACATGGAACACGTCATGCACCGATACCAACTCAAGGGGTAACTGCAACCGGTAAGCAACCTCACCGATGCGCTCCAAGATCACAAAAGGACCAATGTAGCGGGGACTCAGCTTCCCACGCAATCCAAAACGCATCACCCCCTTCATCGGAGAAACTCTCAAGAACATACGATCGCCCACGGCGAACTCGAGAGGCTGCCTCCTACGGTCAGCATAGCTCTTCTACCGACTCTGGGCAGCCAACATATTCTGACGAACCAGGTGCACAACATCCACACATTGCTACACCAACTCTGGTCCCGTCACAACACTCTCACCAACCTCAAACCAATCAAGTGGAGTTCGGCAAGGACGCCCATATAGAGCCTCATAGGGAGCCATACCAATGCTCGAATGATAGCTGTTGTTATAGGTAAACTCCACCAATGGTAGGTGATGAATCCAACTCCCCTGCCACTCCAGGCAGCAGGATCTCAGCATGTCCTCCAAAGTCTGAATGGTCCTCTCAGATTGACCATCCGACTGAGGATGATACGCCGAGCTAAATGCTAACTCCATGCCAAGAGCTCGTTGGAAACTCTTCCAGAATCCAGAAGTGAAGCGCGGATCCCGATCCGACACGATCGAAACGGGAATCCCATGCAACGGTACGATTCGCTCCACATACAAACGAGCCAACTTAGATACGCTCCAGCTGACTTTGACCGGTAACAATCGAGTCACTTTTATCAGCCTATCCACCAGCAACCAAATACTGTCCTGCCCACTCGGGGTCCTCGGTAACCCCACCACAAAATCCGTGATCACGTGGTCCCACTTCCACGCAGGAACATCTAAGGGCTGGAGAGTACCTCCTGGTCGCTGATGTTCCGCCTTCACCTGCTGACAGATCAGGCACCTGGCAACAAATTCTGCGACATCTCTCTTCATGCCAGGCCACCAGAACTGCCTCCGTAAGTTCCGATACATCTTTGTCGCACCCGGGTGTACGGTGTACCTGCTCCCGTGAGCCTCGCGCAACACCGCACGACGAATCTGCTCCTCCGCTGGGACGTACAGCCTGCCGTGAAATCTCGTAGCACCGTCCTCGCCGAGTTCCACATCAGCTATCGCCAAAATTCGGGGTAACTCAGGGTCCGCATGCTGAGCCTCTGTCACCTGACGACGGATAGCAGGAGTGACAGTCAGACTCGCAAGCACTGCCAACCCTGGCTCCTGGGGAATCTTGAGCCTGAAAGATACTTCGGGCACTTGTTCCCAGAGCCTCCACATTCTCAACATCAAGGCACTGATCGTGACCTTCCGACTCAAAGCATCGGCGACGACATTCATCCTGCCTGGCTGATAAGACAAGGTGAAGTCATAATCCTTCATGAATTCTATCCAACGCCTTTGCCTGAGGTTCAGGTCCCTCTGCGAGAAGACATACCTCAAACTCTGATGGTTAGTGAACACCTCGAACTTCTCGCCGTACAGATAATGCATCCAGATCTTCAGCGCGAAGATCACCGCCGCCAACTCAAGGTCATGAATAGGGTAGTTCTCCTCGTGGGGCTTTAGCTGCCGAGATGCATAAGCCACCATTCTACCATGCTGTATCAACACAGCTCCCAATCCAACGCCAGAAGCATCTGTACACACCAAGAAATCTCCCGATCCAGAAGGTAAAACCAACACCAGAGCCGAAGTGAGCAATCTCTTCAGTTCCCTGAAGCTCTGCTCACACTCCTCAGACCAGACGAAAGGCACATCCTTCCACGTGAGCCTAGTCATCGGGGTCGCAATACGAGAAAAATCCTGGATAAACCGGCCATAATAGCCCGCAAGCCCCAAGAAACTCCGGATCTCCGTCACCGACCTCGGTCTCGAACACTGCATTACTGCCTCGACCTTGGCGGGGTCCACAGAAATACCATCACCAGAAATCACGTGCCCCAGAAAGTGCACCTCGCCGAGCCAAAACTTGCACTTGTTGAGCTTCGCATACAACTGGTGATCCCGCAACGTCTGCAGCACCACACCCAAATGGTACGCGTGCTCCTCGGCAGACTGTGAATAAACAAGGATGTCATCCACGAAGATGACCACGAACTGGTCCAAATACGGATGAAACACCCTCGGCATCAAGTCCATGAAGGCTGCTGGGGCATTGGTGAGCCCGAACGGCATCATCAAAAACTCATAATGCCCGTACCTCGTACTGAAAGCAGTCTTCTCCACATCGGACTCGTGAATTCTCAGCTGATAGTAACCGGACCGCAAATCAATCCGCGAGAACACTCGCGCAGACTGGAGCTGATCGAACAAATCATCAATCCGTGGCAACGGATACTTATTTTTAATGGTCACTTCATTCAGCTGCCGATAGTCAATGCATAGCCGCAGACTACCGTCCTTCTTCTTCACAAATAACACAGGTGCACCCCAAGGGGAAAAGCTAGGACGAACATACCCCTTATCCAACAGCTCCTGCAACTGCGCCCTCAACTCCCTCAACTCAGCGGGGGCCATACGGTAGGGTGCCTTCGCCAAGGGTCCCGTACCAGGCACAACCTCGATCACGAAATCGATCTCCCGCTGGGGAGGCAATCAAGGTAACTCCTCGGGAAAAACGTCGGGAAATTTGTACACCACCGAAATATCCCCGACATTCGGCTCCATCCGGTCTGACACAACCACGGACGCGAGAAAATCCTGACAACCAGAATCAAGCAACCGACGGGCTTGAATAGCAGAAATGAGGAATCGAGAAGAGGTGGAACGGATACCTTGGAAATAGAAGGTCCGCTTGCTCGGATGCTGGAAGTAGACCCTCTTCATTCCACAATCCACCACCGCTCCATGAGTCTCGAGCCAGTCCATGCCTAGAATCATATCGTAATCCCGAAGCTGCAACGCATACAACCTGCCTGGCATACCTCGCCCATCGATCCAAACCGGAACCTGATCGAAGCAATACGAAGTGATCATGAAATCACCCGAAGGCAACTCCACTGCCAAATCACAGGACAACTGGGTCACCGGCTCCTCGATGCTCAACGCGAAATCCTCCGAAATAAACGAATGAGACGCGCCAGAATCAAATAAAACCCGAGCCGCACAACCCAAAATCTGAATGGTACCTTCCATGAGCTTCGACGCTACTGCCTCTGCCCTGGTCATGTGCGTGATCTGGCCTCGAGCTCTCTGCCTGCCTCCCACACTAGCTGACCTGGGTAGCGGCGGATACTGTCCCTGATGTTGCTACCTCTGCTGCTGGGGAACCTGCTGCTGCGGCGGCCTCTGAGGACAGTCACGCGCCATGTGCCCTGGCTGGTCACACCGAAAACAGATAATCGCCGCCGTGCACTGCCTGCCTGGGTGGAACCCACTACACCGTGGACACGGTCCTCGCGACCCACCCACTGATCCCTGACGCTGCAAGGCGATCGGCTGCTGTACACTGCTCGATGAAGCTTGCCCCTGATCCTTGGACTTCTTCTTGCCGAACCCTTTCTTGAAAAATTTCTTGACCTTCGTGTCAAAGGACGCAGATCCTGTCACCGACACTGCCTATGCCGGCACTCCTGAACCACTCATCGCATGCTGGAAAGAACCATGCTGCTGGATAGCCGACTGCTAGCTGCGACCTGACAAAGACTGCCCCTGGCTGATCAGTCCTCGGGTCCTCTGCATATCCATCTCCAAAGAAGCTGCAACACAAGACGCTGTCTCCAGATCAGTGGCCCCGTTCGCGATCAGATGGTGCCTCAGCTCCTGCCTCAAACCCTGAACAAACTGCGCGGTCTTCACCCTCTCATGCTCCATGATGTGAGGTGCATACCGACCCAGCTCGACAAATTGGGCCCTGTACTGCAACACGAACATGTCGCCCTGCACCAGCTCCAGAAACTCCCGCATCCGCTGCATAGTAACAAAATCTGGACAGTACGTACGCTCGAAAGCACTGACGAAGTCGTCCCACTCGACCTGCTCAAGTGGACGAAGCTGAAAGGACGTCTTCCACTCAGAAGACCACCACTTCCGAGCCATACCCTGCAACTGGTTGTAGGCCAACACCACTCTGTCCTCGGCAGCACTCTTCGCAGAACTGAACACCTGCTCCATCTCATCAAGCCAATCACGAGCCGCATCAGGGTCTGCCTGGCCGCTGAAGTAAGGCGGATGGAACTGTAGAAAGTCCCTCACTGCTCGGCCTGGCCCACCCCTAACAGACGAGCCCTCACCAGCCTCTCCACCGAACTGCTGAGACATAAGCTGGTACATGCCACGGAAGAAATCCTCGGCCCCCGGAACCCTCGCAGTAGCCGCGGCCTCGGTAGCTCCTAGTGGCGCTCTGCTATGCTCCTCCTGGTCCCCCTGGACCCCCTACTGGATCTCCTGACCTCCAGCCGACTGCCCCTGCTGAGAGCGAGTGCTCCGCCTCGGCGCCATGCTCGCTCCTGAAGCAAAAGATAGAAAACACGAAAACGGCATGGTCAAGAAAAACACACGATGCCCGATGCCAGTGTCAACTGTACATCATTGTTGTGGACAAGTGGACCACTACAATTACCTATGATTCTCATGTAATTCCACAGCCGCGCTCTGATACCAGCTGTAACGACCCGAGAATCCGATTACCGGGAAGGCCCGATAACCCGAGACTCGCACCGCCACCCACGAGCCTGAAGACTCGGAAGGGTTAGAAGGATGGTGTGGAAACTACGCAAGTATCACAAGTAATTGCAGAAATTAAATAGTTATAATACTAAGCAGGAAATAAATTAGCAATTTACATGGTCCACAATAAAAAGAATAACAACAACAGTAGTCCACAACTAGTATAGAGACAAGAAAGAAAAGTACAGCTACACGGGGCATACCCCGGCTCTGACCTCTGGCACTACCTCTGGGCACCCGCACCACGCTGCACCCCAGACGCGCTCCCCTGGGGCGGCGCCTCACTTGAAACACGGTGAAAACACGTAGGGAATGAGTCTCGGAACAAGACTCAGTAGGGATCACTCAAACCCTACCTCGTAAAATGGGAAACCACTACGCTAGCGGTAGGAGAGTACCTCAGAAAGGAAAGTTCTGTACTCTACACAACAAAGACCCTACGGCACGCAACCCGGCACACGTGTCACGGTGAGACAACCGAAACTCAACGGTCGACTTGACAAACTCGAAGGTCAAAGCCACGAAACTGACAGTCTGACACTCCGTACTCGACAGGAGTACCTTCCACTAGAAGCACAGTCGGTAGCGTCCCTTGATGTCTTACACCGCATCGCAGGTGAACTGCCTGACGTGGTAGCGTCTACCCAAGGCACGAACACCGAACAAGTAACCACAAACAAGTGACTAGCTGGGGTCACGCCCGTCGACGTGGATCCAACCGCCCCCAACCACGTGTGCACACACAGACTATGCGTCTCTGGTCTGGTCCTCTGACCGGTTTTCCCCTCAGCCGGACTCTGGCTGCAAGACGTGGGGCCTGACGGCAACCGGTCCACAAACCGCCTCTAAGGGTAAGCCCGTCCACCACTCCCGGGTGCGACCGGTACCGCGTACTGGTAGGCTACGACTAGTGGAGGGTCACTGAAGGAGTAGACTCTCAAGTCACGGAAAATGAGGCCCGCATCCGACGACGCACGGGGACCATCCCACGCACCGGCCCCGTTGCACGGTGGCCACAGCCGGACTAAAAACGGGGTTTCAGCCCTCTCGGGGCAACCAGGCGCCTGACGGTCCACCCCGGGACCGTCACAAGGCTGTAACGGTCTAGGCGAGACCGTTACACACACACACTTGGCGGTCTAACGCAGGCCGTTACACGGCCTGAGGAACGCAGAGGGTAACGCGCCTGGTCCAATGCGTTACACGAATGTAACACACCTGGCCCAGCTCGTTACGCGAATGTAACGCGCCCGCCCTGGCGCGTTACACGCGCCACACGCTCCCCTCGAGAAAGTAAGATGTAACGCGCCTGCCCCAGCGCGCTACACGAATGTAACGCGCCTGCCCTGGCGCGTTACACACGCAGAACCCCAACGGTCAAAACCAACGGTCGGAAAGCCCCTGATGGCCCAGCCCAGGCACGTCATATACAAGTGGCGGTCAATCGTGGGACCGTCACAGTCCCTGACCCCTAAAGGCTAACCAAAGGGCATGTGACGGCCCCCTCGAGGCGCGTCACATAATGTGACGGTCCCTGGAAGGACCGTCACATGCACCTGATGGCAAAAACGGCGGGAAAGCCCAAAAACTTCAGCCACGCCCCCATGCCTCCACCGGAGAGGGGGAAATCAAATGGGAAGACCCCTGGGGACCCCTAGCATGATTCTAGGCCATCAAAACGTGAAATCATGTATCAAATCTATAGATCGGGCAAGCTCTCCCCAAATCATGGAAAAACCCCAACATGCTCCATCACACCCCTCTCGACCTCCCCTCGGCCTATAAACCACAGAAATGAACGGCGGGGAGCTAGGGAACGTCACCCTACCTCAATGGAGCGAATTCTCCGCCGGATCATTCGTGAATCGCGAAGAACACTTTTAGAACCCCGCCTCCCCACGCTTCTCACGCTTGCCGCACGCCCGCACGATCGTCTCGACGTCACTCACGTCCTTGCCACGTCGCACCGCCGCCGTCTGCAGCCGAAACGGTGGTCGCCGTGCTCGAACGGGAGAGAGGGAGAGGGAGAGGGCGGCCACGGTTTGGGGAAGGAAGGAGGAAGAAGAAGAAGAAAGAGAAGGTGGGGGAGAGAGAGAAAATAGGGGGGTATTTATAGGAAAATCCAAAAATTTCAGAAAATATCAAAAAATAGAAAATTATATTTTCAGAATTCTCGGGACGCACCGATCGCAGCGGTACCACTCGTGCCCAGGTGAACGACCCGGTTCACCCGCAGGGAGATTCCGAAGGAATTGCCGAAACACACACCGGAAATCGGAAAACAAGCGCGGAAAAGCCGCGGAACGCCTCCGGGCCTCCGAAACAACTCCGGATCGCGCAGATCCGAACACGAAAGATGTCTGAAACGAAATTTCGAACACAACAGAGCCGAACAGTCCGAAAAATTAGATCGGGGACCCACGAAGAAGGATCCGAAAGGTCCAGGATATTACAGCTTCTCTTCCTAGCATCCCTCGCAGGCAGCGGTCCATAGTGGACCGCTACTTGCTGGCTTGCGGTCCAGATTGGACCGCCATATGGAGTTGCAGTCTTAGGGATGACCCTCCCTTTGATCGTATGTTTCTGGCGGGTAGCGGTCCTGGGGAGACCGCTATATGTTTCTGGCGGTCCAGAGTGGACCGCTACTTACTGGCTTGCGGTCCAGGGTGGACCGCCAAGCATTTTTGCGGTCCAGGGAGGACCACCACTTGATTTTCCATGTTGGTGTGTTTCGGTCACGTTGTATTGACCCCCGATCGACCCGGTTGTGACCCAGTGCTCGACTTTTAGTCTCGTGGATGTCTCGGACACCCAGTGGGTTCCGTGATCGAGCTTTGGGGTGTTCGGAGGTACCGTGCTATCTCGATTAGCAAGCTCATAGGTATGGTGGGTCCAGGTGACCCCCTATGTTCCAGGCTTTCGTGTTGTCGCTAGAACGAGTCACCGTTTATCGGCATGTGTGCGGTGGGTTATTCCCGCACGTCAATGACTTTTCGGGAAGTGGTTTCCGTGCGGGCCATGTGCTTGGCCTTGGACTACGAGTCCAGTCACCCAGCCTACAGGCTGAAGGGCTCTTGAGTTCCCTTTTTGAGGGAATGGTCTCGGCAGTTGTGAACTGCCTCATGAGTCATCATGCCGTGGTTTCGGACCTAGGGATTGGGCTAGACTGACGGCGCTATGCTGTCCTTATACAACGGTCTTGACCCGAGCCGTGTGACTCAAGGGCCGTTGGGTTTATTAGGTCTAGTGGACTATCCAGAGTCTGGTGGCTCTGAGCCATCTGGTACTCTGTGTTACTCGTGATAGGTGCGTGTGTAGTTTTCGTTGTTCACATTTAGTTACCCCTCACTAGCTGTGGCTTTCCTGCGCATGCGAGTGTGGACCCACCCGGGAGTGGTGAAGAGCTTTCTCGAGAGAGGTGGTTTTTAGGCTGGTTACCGTAGGGCCCCTCACCTTTGCAGCCTGGTTCTAGACTGGGGGGATAACCAGCTAAAGGACCCGACTTATAGCGAATGGTCTATGTGTGCACACGTGGTTGGGGACGTCGGAACCGCGCTGATGAGCGCGACCCCAACTAGTCCTTGTTCTGTGATTACTGTACGGTGTCTCAGTTCCCGCTGGGCCGGAGGGAGACACTTGAGGCGCAGGCTAAGACGTCAGTGGACGCTTTCGGCCTTGCTTCTAGTGGACAGGTACTCCCGTCATGTGATGTGAGGTTCTCATGACTCGAGGTTCCGTTCACGTCTGCGAGACGTGATTTTGCGTGGAGTTTCGGGTGTTTTCCCGATGCTAAGGTCTAGGGGTTCCGGTGAGCGTCACCGAGGGCTTTCCCCTAGATAGCGTTGAGTTCCCGACAGCGTGGTCATTTTCCTCCGTAGCGTGGCTAGGGTGGTTCATAGTCTGGTGGTCCCCCGACTGGGACATCGGGACGTATTTTCCTATACAGTAGGAGTAGCTGTAGAGCCGAAGTTTTACCCGCCACCGTGTTTACTGTTCTAGCTGTAGTTGCTACTTTCCGAGCTACCGTTGTTTTCGGTTGGGGTTCTGCGGGACACCTACTGAGCTAGTGACAGGAGGCTCACCCCTGCTTTTCAGGTGCGACGGTTCTTCCTCGAGGTTCGAGGGTGCTGTGCGGAGGTTCTTAGTTGCCAGCTTGTCGGACCGAGTGTTCACTCGATGTTGAGTACGTTCTTCTGTCTTAGACTGTACTTTCTATTGGACTGGACTCTGTTTAGTTATTTATTTATTTCTGTTAATTGTTGAATTATCCTACTTTATTTCCTATTTTTTTGTACCTCCACTCCTTTTTAGCCCTTCCGAGCCCTTGCTCGTGGGCGGCGGGCCAAGATTCAAATGGTATCGGGTTCCCTTCCCGGTATCCGGATCTTGGGTCGTTACAGTTGGTATCAGAGCGTGGTTGTGGACGTACATGGGAATTCGAGATATTGCAGTGATCAGAGTCGGTAAGCTCCAGTACAGTCGGCAGATGGCATTGGGTTTCGTGTATGTTTTTCGCTTGGTTTCTCGCTTGAGGGCGCGGCGTTGCCGTTGTGAATGTGGTTGTTGTTTCATGGAAAGCCGGTGTGGGGCCCAAGGGATGTGATAGAGGTTTCTTCCCGATGGGTGGTGGCCCCTGTTGTGCTGCGATGGGCAGAGGTTGCCGGCAGGTGCGGATCTGCGGTGCTGCGTTCGAGGTCAGGTGGCTGGCAAGGATTGTTCGTGATTAAGTGGCCGTGAGCGTGCTCTGGGGGTGATGTTATTGAGTTTGGCCACTTAAGTCTGAGGTTACCCAGCCCCTGAGGTGTTAAGGTCGTGGTTTGAGGCGTCGGAGCGGGTGCTCTGGTCGGGAGGTGCGCTTGGGTGAGAGGTGGATCTTTTGTTGAGCTGCTGATTGTCGACCCTGATGTTCTTGTCATGCTTGGTGGCGTCAGAGATGACGTGTCGGTCTCGATTATTTTTATGGATTTCGAGGCAAGATTGGGCAGAGATGTCCCAGTAAGTTCTTGCTTCTGCGCTTCTGCGTGTGAATGGGTTGTGTTCACCCTAGGTTTGGTTTGAGATGTGAAGGTTCCGCGGCGTGTTTGGACTCGAGGATGAACGTTGGCAATTGCCGATTCTGGCCCGTGTTGCGGCTCTTGGCGTGGCGTGTTGTAGTTCGAGGAATTGCAATGGTGCATCATGAGGTGTTGTGATCGTGGTCCGACGGAACACTTGGTGAGTGTTGTCGGAGGAGTTGACCTGATGGAAGTGATGGTTTCATGATGCTGGAAGGTGATGTTCCCAACGTGTGCAAGATTTGAGGTTAGGTTGAGCGTGGAGACCTTCCGTCGGTCGGAGGTATATTGAGTTTTTCCCTTGGTTGGAGGAGATCATGTTTTGCCAAGGTTCGTCGTCTTGCATTGTGTGTCCGGATTGGTTGGCCTTTTGTGTGCCATGAGGTCCGTACGAGACGTGTCCTGTGTTTTGGTAAGGTGGTTATCTGCGAGAAGCGTTGCCCGTTCCCTGATGCCTATGGGTGTTGGCACTGTTTCGGAAGGACGAGTGCCGACAGGGCGGTGTTCTTGATAATTTGCGGTTGGTGTTGTGGTTTCCGATGTGTGGAGGATCGGAGCCTGCGGTGTTGTAGAGGATTGTCAGGATGGAGGATCCCGAGTTGTCGTTACGGTGGTTGTGCATGTGGATCAGAGTGCGCGGATCGTAGCGTTCGTTGCTATGGGCGGATTCCTGAGGATGAGTTGAGCATCGGAGGATTCGTTCCTCGGTGTGAGACGTGTTGTCGTCATGTCGTTGCTTGAGACATTGTGATTCATGGCACTGGCAGGATAGAGAATAGGGAAAATATGTTGGCAAGTGCGTCGCATGAATACCCTGCTCATGTGTTGGAAGCTATGTCCGCGGATGAGGTTGTGTTTTTGAGAAGTGATCTATGAGAGATTAGGGGTCCTGGTTGGTGGCCGTGAGCGGCTGGTAAGGCTAGCCGAGTGGTCGACCATGGTAAGATGCATATTGTCTGGGGACCCGTGTGCATTGGTCGCGGTGTTGTCGACCAGGTTGCGGTGATAGCAAGTGACACTTGGTTGTCTTGGAGTTGTGTGCTGTGAATTGCTCAGGTTGTGTCCCGTGGCTCTGTGATAAGAGTGGAATCAGGATTGGCAGTCGTCCATTTGGAGTAATTGAGATGAGATAGGGTTTGATGAGATAGGACGGTGGACGATGCCTATGTGTGGAGGTCCTTGGTGGGATGTTGGCGTTGGATATAGTGATCCCTGGTCTGCGACCAGTCGGGGAGGATTCCCCGTAAGTCTGAGTCGAGTGACGTGAGGACCGAGGAGAGACCTTGTCATGTGGTTTCGCCGTGCTCCCTGAGAGGGTAGTGTTGGCGTGAGGCTCAAGATCGGAGGTGGTGTTGGTCTGTGTGAGAGTCAGTGGATGGCCTATTGCGATATGGATCGTGCCTGTTGGGGCAGTGAAGGTTTCCCGTTGAGGTGTGTCTTGTGACCGGTGTATGGTCTTTCACAGATAGAATATGCTGGTGGTTGTGGTTCGAGAATGGCAAGAGCCATGTGCCAACGAGGCCTTTGGTGGCCGTTTCTGTGATGTGCCTCTTTCTAGATGGGATCTCGGCTTTGTCGAAGTTTGAGTTCTGATAGAGTTGATCCCGTGCTGTTGTTGGCGTTCGGCTTGCTAGGTGTGAAGTGGTCCTTGGCGTGGAGCCGACAGATTTGTGGCGGTCAGCTGGTAGAGAAGCTTATGTTTGATTGACCCGTCGAGTATGTGGTTTTAAGTGGTGGCTGTTTCTCGTAACAAGCACTGTGTCTCCTCGGTGAGCGAGATGGTGGCAGCGGTGCCGTGAGTGATTTTCATTGTAGATGAGGTGATGCCGGACTGTGTCCTTTGGTGTATGCCTGCTCTGATGGCCGGTGTGCGCGGCATGCAGAGCAAGGTGTCGTTCGTGATTGTAGTCTGGTCGTGTCCCTCAGGTTAGGAGCTTTCGTGAGAATCGAGGTTTTCTGTGTTGGGGGTTCTGACGGCATTGTCGATTGGTTAAGGCATTCTTCCCCTGTGTTCTCACGTTTGTCCTAAATTTCGAGGATGAAATTTCTTTAAGGGGGGAGGGCTGTAATGCCCCGAATTTTTCGGATGTTTTTTTCAGATCATTTTCGTGGGTCCCGGAGTGTGTTTTATGCTTTACGCGTGTTTTTCCATGATGTGCCTTCGGAACTCTGTGCAGGATGAACTGTCGCATTCTCCGACTCCGAGGCAGTACTGATGCATTGGGATCTTCCCGAGGATCGTGGAGGTAATTTTTCATATTTTTCTGAATTTCTAAAATTTTTAGATTTTTCTATAAATAACCCCCCTCACCCCCTCGCTCTCCCCATTCTCTCTTTCTCACTCTCTTTCGTCTCTTTCTCTTCCCCTCTCCTCCGAGCGGCTGATGGAGGCGATGGCGGGTAAGGTGGCGACGACGTGGGGGCGAGGAGCATGAGGATGTGTAACGACCTGAGAATCCGATTACCGGGAAGGCTCGATAACCCGAGACTCGCACCGCCACCCACGAGCCCGAAGACTCAGAAGGGTTAGAAGGATGGTGTGGGAACTACACAAGTATCACAAGTAATTGCAGAAATTAAACAGTTGTAGTATTAAGCATGAAATAAACTAGTATTTTACATTATACATGGTCCACAAGATAACAATAAAATAACAACAGTAGTCCACTACTAGTACAGAGACAAGAAAAGAAAGTACAGCTACACGGGGTATCCCCTGGCTCTGACCTCTGGCACTACCTCTGGGCACCCGCATCACGCTGCGCCCCAGACGCGCTCCCCTGGGGCGGCGCCTCACCAGAAACACGGTGAAAACACGTAGGGAATGAGTCTCGGAACAAGACTCAGTAGGGATCACTCGAACCCTACCTCTTAAAATGGAAAACCACTACGCTAGCGGTAGGAGAGTACCTCGGAAAGGAAAGCCCTGTACTCTACCAAACAAAGGTCCTACGGCACGCAAACCGGCACACGTGCCACGGTGAGACAATCGAAACTCAACGGTCGACCCGGCAAACCCAAAGGCCAAACACACGAGCTGACAGTCTGACACTCCGTACTCGACAGGAGTACCTCCCACTAGAAGCACAGCCGGTAGCGTCCCCTGACGACTTACACCGCACCGCAGGTGAACTGCCTGACGTGGTAGCGCTTACCCAAGGCACGAACACCGCACAAGTAACCATAAACAAGTGACTAGCTGGGATCACGCCCGTCGACGTGGGTCCAACCGCCCCCAACCACGTGTGCACACACAGACCATGCGTCCTTGGTCTAGTCCTCTGACCGGTTTTCCCCCATAGCCGGACTCTGGCTAACGATGAGGGGCCCGACGGAAACCAATCTAAAACCATGCTCAGGGTAGCCTCTCCACCACTCCCTGGTGGGACCATACGCATGTAAGCAGGCTACGACTAGTGGAGGGTCACTGAAGGAGTAGACTCTCAAGTCACGGAAAACGACGCCCGCATCTGATGACGCACGGGGACCACCCCACGCACCGGCCCCGTCGCACGATGACCACAGTCGGACCAAAAACGGGGTTGCAACCCTCTCGGGGCAACCAGGCGCCTGACGGTCCACTCCTGGACCGTCACAGAGCTATAACGGTCTAGGCGAGACCGTCACACACACCTGGCGGCCCAACGCAGGCCGTCACACGCCTGAGGAACGCAGGGCATAACGCGCCTGGCCCAGTGCGTTACGCAAATGTAATGCGCCTGCCATAACGCGTTACGCGCGCCTCACACTCCCAGTGTGAAACCAGGATGTAACGCGCCTGCCCCAGCGCGTTACACGAATGTAACGCGCCTGGCCCAGCGCGTTACGCGCCCCTCACACCTGGGGTGACCCAGGACGTAACGCGCTCACCCTGGCGCGTCACGCGGACGTAACGCGCCTGCCGTAGCGCGTTATGCGCACTGACCACAAACGGTCAAATCAACGGTAAAAGCCAACGGTCGAAACGTCCCTGACGGCCCAAGCCAGGCGCGTCACACGCAAGTGGCGGTCTATCGTGGGACCGTCACAGTCCCTGGCCCCCGAAGGCTAAACGAAGGGCGTGTGACGGCCTCTCCCAGGCGCGTCACGCCGTGTAACGGTCCCTGGAAGGATCGTTACACGCACCCGACGGCAGGAACGGCGGGAAAGCCCAAAAACTTCAACCACGCCCCCATACCTTCACCGAAGAGGGAGAAATCAAAGGGGAAGACCCCTGGGGACCCCTAGCATGATTCTAGGCCACCAAAACGCGAGATCATGCATCAAATCCATAGATCGGACGAGCTCTCCCCAAATCATGGAAAACCCCAAACCCGCTCAATCAAGCCCCTCTCGGCCTCCCCACGACCTATAAACCACGGAAAAGAACGGCAAGGAGCTAGGGAACGTCACCCTACCTCAATGGAGCGAATACTCCGCCGGATCGTCCGTGAACGCAAGAAATCACCTTGAAAACCCTCGCTCTTCCTTGAGCTCCCACGATCCACGAACGCCACCACGCGCACCTCGTCGTCGCCGTCGTCACCGCGCCGTCGCCCACAGCCGTCTGCAGCTGGAGGGGCTTGCCACGGTCTCGCCGGACGAAGAAGAGAGGAAGAGGGGTGCCTCACAGTGGGGGAGAAAGGAGGAAGAAGAAGAAGAATAAGATGGTGGGGGGAGAAAGAGAAAATAGGGGGGTATTTATAGAAAATCTAGAAAATCTGAAAAATATCAAAAATCAGAAAATTATATTTCCGGAATCTTCGGAACGCACCGATCGCAACGATACCACTCGTGCCCAGGTGAACGACCCGGTTCACCCACAGCGAGGTTCCGAAGGAATTGCCGAAACACACACCGGAAATCGGAAAACACGCGTGAAAATGCCGCGGAACGCTTCCGGGCCTCTGAAACAACTCCGGATCGCGCCGATCCGAACACGAAAGATGTCCGAAATAAAATTTCGGACACAACGGAGTCGGACACTTCGAGAAACCATATCCGAGACCCACGAAGAGGGATCTGAAAGTTCCGGGATATTACAGGACGGGTCGAGGATCGAGGCATGGAGGCGCGTGGAAGCTCGGTTGCGAGTTCGTGTCCCGGTGGAGTTCTAACGGCATTTTCTTGACGGATCGGCATCCACGGCGCGTGAAATCTTCGGTGGAGGTAGGGAGATGGACCCCCAACTCGTGTACTTCCATTTCCGCGTGTTTGGTAGGCCGTGGTGAGCCGAGTGGGCTTATTTGAGCATTTTGGAAAAAATGTATATTTTTGGGGAGTGAGCCCGATCTAGCGTTTTAACTGTATTTTTGGGGTTTAAATGGGTCCTCTCGGTGCTAGAGAGGTTAGAGACTAGTTTCCCCTTATTTGCCCCTTCACGTGGGCGTGAACGGGATATGGAACGGAGTTTTCCACCGAACTCGCCATTTTTGGGTTGCCGGAATAGAGGCAGTTGTACCAGGAACCGCCACTAGGCGAGGCAGTCCTCAGGGAGGCCGCCACTCTCCCGTTTCACCATGTTTTGGGTTGCGGTCTCGCGATAGACCGCTACGTTGGCGTAGCTGTCCAAGCCAGAACGTTTCTCTTCCTGGCGTCCCTCGCAGGCAGCGGTCCAGAGTGGCCCGCTACTTGCTGGCTGGCGGTCCAGATTGGACCGCCATATGGAGTTGCGGTCTTAGGGATGACCCTCCCTTTGACCGTATGTTTCTGGCACGTAGCTGTCTTGGCGAGACCGCTATATGTTTCTGGCAGTCCAGAGTGGACTGCTACTTACTGGCTTACGGTCCAGGGTGGACCGCCAAGCATTTTTGCGGTCCAGGGAGGACTGCCACTTGGTTTTCCATGTTGGTGTGTTTCGGTCGCGTTGTGTTGACCCCCGGTCGACCCGGTTGTGACCCAGTGGTCGACCTTTGGTCTCGTGGATGTCTCGGGCACCCCATGGGTTCTGTGACCGAGTTTTGGGTGTCCAGAGATATTACGCTACCTCGATTAGCGAGCCCATAAGTATGGTGGAACCCCCTATGTTCCGGGCTTTCATGTTTTTGCTAGAACGAGTCGCCATATATCGGCATATGTGCGGTGGGTTATTCCCGCACGTCAATGGGTTTTCGGGAAGTGGTTTCCGTGCGGGCCATGTGCTTGGCCTTGGACTACGAGTCCAATCTCCCAGCCTGAGGGCTGAAGGGCTCTTGAGTTCCCTTCTTGAGGAAATGGTCTCGGTAGTTGTGAACAACCTCGTGAGTCATCGTGCCGTGGTTTCGGACCTAGGGATTGGGCTAGACTGACGGCGCTGTGCTGTCCTTATACAACGGTCTTGACCCGAGTCGTGTGACTCAAGGGCCGTTGGGTTTATTAGGTCTAGTGGACTATCAAGAGTCTGGTGGCTTTGAGCCATCTGGTACTCCGTGTTACTCGCGATAGGTGCGTGCGTAGTTTTCGGTGTTCACGTTTAGTGACCCCCCACTAGCTGTGGCTTTCCTGCGCACGCGATTGTGGACCCACCCGGGAGTGGTGGAGAGTTTTCCCAAGAGAGACAGTTTTTAGGCTGGTTATCGTAGGGCCCCTCGCCTTTACAGCCCGAGTCCGGGCTGGGGCGAAAACTAGCTAGAGGACCCGACTTAGAGCGGAGGGTCTGTGTGTGCACATGTGGTTGGGGACGTCGGACCGGCGCTGACGAGCACGACCCCAACCAGTCCTTGTTCTGTGGTTACTGTACAGTGTCTCAGTTCCCTCTAGGCCGGAGGGAGACACCTGAGGGGCGGACTAAGACGTTAGTGGACGCTTCCGGCCTTGTTTCTAGTGAGCAGGTACTCCCGTCACGTGACGTGAGGTTCTCGTGACTTGAGGTTCTGTTCACGTCTGCGAGACGTGATTTTGCGTGGAGTTCCGGGTGTTTTCCCGATGCCGAGGTCTAGGGGTTCCGGTGAGCGTCACCGAGGGCTTTCCCCTAGACAACGTTGAGTTCCCGACAACGTGGTCGTTTTCCCCCGTAGCGTGGCTAAGGTGGTTCGTAGTCTGGTGGTCCCCCGATTGAGAGATCGGGACGTGTTTTCTAGTACAGTAAGAGTAGTTGTAGAGCCGAGGTTTTACCGACCATCGTGTTTACTGTTCTAGCTGTAGTTGCTGCTTTCCGAGCCATCATTATTCTCGGTTGGGGTTCCGCAGGACCCCTACTGAGCCAGTGATTGGAGACTCACCCTTACTTTTCAGGTGCGGCGGTTCTTCCTCGAGATTCGAGGGTGCTGTACGGAGGTTCTTAGTTGCCAGCTTGCCGGACCGAGTGTTCACTCGGTGTTTAGTACGTTTTTCTGCTTTATACTGTACTTTCTATTGGATTGGACTCTATTGTAGTTGTTTATTTATTTCTATTAATTATTGAATTATCCTGCTTTATTTCCAATTTCTTTGTACCTCCACACTCATTTTTATCCCTTCCGAGTCCTGACTCGTGGGCGACAGGCCAGGATTCGAATGGTATCGGATTCCTTTCTCGATATCCGGATCTTGGGTCGTTACAAAAAATAACTCTTTCCTTATTTTTTTTTTCAAAAGAGCTCTCTCTCCCATAACCACTTTTCTCTCTCACACAGAAACGTCATCACTCTTTCTCTCTCCCATAACCACTTATCTCTCTCTTCAAGCACCTCCTAATAAGGAAACTCCTTACTCTCTTAAATATTATTTAGATTTTACCAAACAGGTTAATAGTTACATTTTATAAATTTAAAAATTGTGATAAAAATCACAGTGAAATATTTTTTAAAAGAGAAATAATCTTAAAAAAAATTACTCTCAAGCACCCTATAAACATAACGCGTGCTCCTCCACATGCAATGACAATAAGTGCGGTAAAAATAAGTGAATAAATACAAATATAATTTGACTAAATAAAACGATTCCATTGTAATGTTAGTATTTGAGTTGAGTCGTCAGTCAGAAATGAATGAATCGGGTCAAAAACTTCTCCAGTTAGATCACCAATGTCATTTTTAAAAGGTTCTGATTAATTTCAAGAATATCCAAGATTTAGATGCTCCGGTCATCAATCCTCCAGATCCTCCCCAATGAACCAGATGTAATACTTATATGGGGTAGAGGTTTTTTACGAAATATAAAATATCACATTATTATTATTTTTTGATAACGAAAAAATTAACGGAGTGATATAGAGAGTCGAGCGATCATCTATCCTTCCCCAGGCACTTCCGATGAGCTCAGCCTTTCAGCCAGTCCAGCAAATTAATAAAATAAATATTTTGTAAAAAATTTCACATATATATCTTGATTTTTATTTAAAAAGTCTTTTTTATAACTTAATTTTTTTAAAAGAAATATGACTCGCTTAGAAATGATTACAAGACTACTTCACGTTTTACTATTTCATCCCCCAAGTCATGAGACGATGCTATTATCACTCCCCCTTTATTTCTTTCTCACCTCTCTCTCTCTCTCTCCCATCTCTCTCATCTTCTATCTCCCCCATGTCTCTCATCCTCTTTCCTCTTATCATGACTTTTCATATCTTTCATTTGATTTACATACTTTCGTTACAATTTACACAATTTGCTTCTTATTTACATAGTATTATTTACACAATTTTCTCATAACTTCCATGGTTCCCCCTCTCTCTCATCTGTCTCATCCTCTCTCTCTCTCTCATCCGCTCTCTCTTCGCATATTTTTGTTCTTATTTGCAGGTTTTTTATTACAATTTACATATTTTTATTTACATAGCATTATTTACACAATTTCATTATAGCTTACATGGTTTCCCCTTATTTTTGCAATTTTTTTTCAGTTTTGTTCTTGGTTATATAATTTCACCATAGTTTACATAATTTTACATTATTCGCACACATTTTCCTTGGGGATATAAATTGTAGTTGAGTAAATATAATATCATTTGTGTAATTGATCACCTATAAATGTAAACGTGTTGTTGTATTACATTTATTTGAGTAAACCGCATTGTAATTGTGTAAACTATAGCACATAAAATAAAATATTATTCAACAGCCTATGATTTTACATTGTAACTGTGTACGTAAACTAGATCACAATTGTGTAAATGTGATCTTTAATTGTGCAATGCATAGCCTATAAATTAATGTAAATGACTTGGATTGCATATATATTTGTGTGTTTTTTTCATCCAAATAGTGACAGTCATTTTATATTATTGTTGAGTTTCTCCGATTAATTTTGATGCTAACAAAATCTTGACTTTGTTTACGATCTCGTGTTTCATATATGTGCGTAAGTGTGAGTGTTGGAGGGTGATTTAGTTCAATTCAAATTAATTTAAAAAGGCTCATATTTTAAGTTTTGAAATATGTCACGGAACCTAAAAGAAGTTCAAATGCATGCTACATGAAGCTCTAAGATAAGGCCGTACATATGGATGTGATTTATGGGCTAACACTTGTATTTTTGCAGGGACTACAGGGTTCGATCGATCGAAGTTCTCAGAAATATTGGGCCTAAAAGTTTACAGAGTTCGGTCGACCGACCACCTACCTTCGGTCGATTGACCCTTGCTCAGCCCCTATCTTTGACCAACTTTCTTCAAGCGCGTGGAGAAGTCTTTGTCTTAGAATTTGGACCTATTGGGCTTCCATCTTAGCTCTAGGACATGGGAGGTTATTTCCAAAGATCCCTTGGTCACCCTAAGTAATATAAAATTTTATTTTGACACAAGAAACCATAATTCAAGGAAGAACAATCTAAGGGGAACCATCAAGGAAGAAAAGTGTTGCAGCAAGAGCAAGAGAAGCCATGCATGAATAGGACTCCGTCCATCCCTTCTACATCAAGATCCAAATCTCACAAGCTTACTCTGATACCAAGGAAATGGTGAACGACCCGAGAAGCCATCATCAAGTCCAAGATCTGCATTATCTACTGAGGGGGAACCTAGATCTGAGTTTTTTTATTCTCTCTTTTCCTTCAAAGTTGTATTGTGCCTCAACTGTGTAAACTTCCTTAAACTTTAAACCTTGATTGTGTGTGGATCTATCTAGATCCGTGTGTGTGTTTGTCGGTGCCTTTGCACCATGTCAGAGTTCTGAAATCCATGCATGTGTGTGTTTGTGTATTCCGATCTTGTAATCTTTTACAAGATAGTGTGTGAATCCTCACGGATCGTGGGGGGTGAACGTAGGTTGCAGTTGTTGCATCCGAACCACTTAAAAATCGTCGTCTCATGTGTGTTTCGATCATTTTCTTCTACCCCCATTTTATGTGATTGAATCTATGATTTATTTCCTCCATGTAACACAATTTAGATATATTATAATTAGTCATCTCAGTGATAGATCTTTGATATATTAAAAGATGTCCTTTGGAATGATAAGGTTAAGCTTGTCAGGAAGATAACACCTTGCGTGAGTAGGATCATCAGATCTTTACCTCCACATAGTACCTGAAGACTATTGTGTGTGACAGATTATATAAGATCTAAACTGATATAAATCAGATCTGAGTTCTATAAATTGCTATTTTCTCATATTTATTTAAATTGGGTAAAGGTAATTTCAAAAAGGGTAAACACCCAATTCACCCCCTCTCTTGGGTGTCATTGATCGTGAGTCTTCAATTAATATCAGAGCTAAGGCCCTATCTTTTATAGATCTAACGATCTAGAGAGATCTAGATCAATGGCCAACAAGGGGATGATGTCTGAGAGTCACCCCATCCACCGTCCTCCATTATTTGATGGCTCAAAGTACTCATACTGGAAGAACATAATGCATGTCTTACTTAGAGCCCAAGAGTATGAGATTTGAAGGGTTGTGGATAAGGGTCCATATGACCTTCCCGAGGATGAGGACAAGTGGACTCTTGAGGATATTAAAAAATCAACAGTAAGTTTTAATGCAATGAATATCATGCAATGTGCCATTCACCCTAGTGAGTTCTCTCGTGTTTCCATGTGCAGTTCCGCAAAAGAATATGGGACAAACTGTGGCTCATCTATGAAGAAACCTCCGAGATAAAAAAGACAACGACTAACTTGCTGGTTAGAGATTATGAGTTGTTTAAGATGAAGCATGAAGAGACAATCTCTGAAATGTTTACGAGGTTGACAGAGATCACCAATGGCCTCAAAGGCCTTGGAAACGAATACACCAACTTCGAGCTAGTAAGGAATGTGTTAAGATCTCTTCCGCTTGCGTGGCACACAAAGGCCACAATTATGGAGGATTCTAAGAATCTATCCATACTCTCTTTGGACGAGCACATTGGGTCACTCATTGTAACACTCTCAAATATAGATAAGTTGTACTCTATATCATCGAGACGCCCTTTGAAGTATCAGCTCAGTTCTTCAAAAGAACTCCGAAGTTAAGCGTGCTTAATGGGGAGTAGTACTGGGATGGGTGACCTCTCGGGAAGTCTCCCATTCTGGAGCCGATCACTGTTAGAAAGGGATAAAATTATGAGGTCGGTAGGCCAAAGCGGACAATATCTCGACGGTATAGAGTACATGGTGTAACAGAATGGTATCAGAGCCATACTCCAGTCGGAAGTGTGGGAACTAAGTGCCATACATGACAAAGTGCTACGCTATGGGAGCCACCTCTTGACCCGCAATGGGATAAAGTGCTACATAGTGGGACTCACCTCTTGAGCTTGTAGGGGCCACCTCTAGAATCCTACCTGCCTAGGGGTTTGATTGTGTGCTATATGTGCCCAGCGACAACAACGTCGCCTATATAAGAGGGGTGGATTGTAACACTCTCAAATATAGATAAGTTGTACTCTATATGTAATGTCCCGGGTTTTTCGAATATTTTTCGGATCATTTTCGTGCGTCTCGGAGTGTATTTTATGCTTTACACGTGTTTTTCCCTGATGTGCCTTCGAAACTCTGTGCAGGGCGAACCGTGGTGTTCTCCGACTCCGAGACAGTACCGACGTATTGTGCTCCTCCCGAGGATCGCGGAGGTAATTTTTAGTATTTTTTTATATTTTTAGAATTTTTAGATTTTTCTATATATATTAACCCTTTCTCTCTCTCCCCTCTCATTTCTCACTCTTTCCCTCTCTCTTCTCTCTCATGTTCCCTCCTCTCCCCCTCTCTTCTCTCCGGGCGGCGGACGGAGATGGACGAGGGCGAGGTGCCGGTGCTCGTGGGGCGAGGAGCGGCGTGGACGGGGCGAGGATAGATGCGTGGTGGCGAGGTGAAGCCGGTTCGTGAGCGTGGGATGCCGACGGGGTTTCGTGCTACCGTGGTTTTAGACCTAGGGATTAGGCTAGATTAACAGCATTATGCTGTTGCGTACGACGGTCTTGACCCCGAGTCTTGTGACTCAAAGATCATTGGTTTTAGTGAGTCTAGAGGACTGTCTAGAGTCCAGTGGCTCAGCGCCACTTGGTTCTTCTTGACTTTCGCGCAGGGTGCGTGTGTGTTTCTCAGAGTTTCTCCTCGGAGAGTGGTCACATCAGTGACTCCCCACTAGTCGTAGCCTTCTGACACGCGAGTGGTCCGACCAGGGAGTGGTGGCGAGACTACCCCGAGAGATGATTTTTAGGCTGGCTACCGTCGGGCCCCACGTCATGACGCCAGAGTCTGGTTGAGGGGAAAAACAGTCAGAGGGCCAGACCTAGGACGCATGGTCTGTGTGTGCACATGTGGTTGGGGGCAGTTGGACCCTCGCTGACGAGCGCGACTCCAGCTAGTCACTTGTTCAGTGGTTACTTATACGGTGTCCCTGTTTCACTAGGGGTCGAGGGGGACACCTGAGGCGCGGTCTAAGTTGTCAGTGGACGCATCCGGCCTTACTTCTGGTGGGTAGGTACTCCTGTCACGTGAGACGTGACTCTCCTATTAAAGAGTTCCATTTCCCGTCTGCGAGACGTAGTTTTTAGACCGTTCCAACGTGCTTTCCGAGGTGGTGGCTAGGGGTGCTCGGTAGGGATTACCTAGGCTTCGCCGTGCTAGTGTGGGACTGTGCGGTCTCGGTTGGTCGTGCCTGTGTAGGCAGACTTCTGCGATAGGGTTTCCGTGAGTGTTTCCTTGGTAGGTCTGGTGTTAGAGTGGTCCAGTTCCCGAGTGTGAGATCGGGCTTTCTCTTTCTGTTGCCGGTACAGTAGGAGTAGCTGTAGTGCCGAGTTTTGACCGGCCACCAGTCCGCTCTTCCTACTGTAGTTGTTGTTGCTTTCCTTTCCGTTACTGTCGTTGTTCTCGGTTGGGGTTCCGCAGGATCCCTACTGAGCCAGTGACAGGAGGCTCACCCCTGCTTTTCAGGTGCGGTGATTCTTCCTCGAGGTTCGAGGGTGCTGTGAGGAGGTTCTTAGTTTTTTTAAATCCGGTCAATACCTATTAAGGCCGGGAGAGGAAGAGCGGTCACCCCTAGAGAAGGGGAGAGGCGCTCAACCCCATCCGCCCAACAGGAATGCACTATATATTGATTAGACAAAAAAGTACAACCAAGGACTAGGGCCGTAAAGAAGGGCACCCTACCTTATCTAGCCGGTAGGGGCCTCTTACAGAAACAGGAAGATCAGCCCAAGATGCCCAAAATGATGTAGACGACAGGGAGCATCCCACGGCTGCTAACATGTCAGCCACTTGGTTTGCCTCCCTAAATACATGAGAGATGGAAATGTCAATAGATGTAATGGCAAATGCCACATCATACAAAATAAGGGAGAGCCTCCACGGACAAGAGAAGTGGCCATTGACAATTTGTGCCAACACAAGTGAATCAGTTTCAACCGCAATAGACCGCACCCCACGTTGACAGCATAGAAGTAAACCATCCCATAGAGCAAGTGCTTCAGCTTCAAGGCTGGAAGCAGCATGTGGATAGACGGCAGCCGCAGCCCATACAAGGGAAGCGTGAGAATCACTTAAACAATACCACCTCCTGCGACACCCGCACCGCGCTTGAAAGCGCCATCAACATTCATCTTCAATCTTGCCGATGGTGGGGGGAACAACCGTATAAGTCGAGGAAGGTTGGGTTGTGTCACCTTAGATGGAATGGCCCAAGCCTGCAATAACTCCATCTGGCGGGGTAGAAGTTCACGTCCCTTGAGCTGGTTGCCAAGTACAATAGCGCGGATAGATTGCATCACCCTGCAAAATATATGTCGAGAATTCATCGGCCGGCCCTCAAAGCGTGAATTATTTCTGCTGTGCCACAGCTCCCAAATGCCAACAAGGAGAAAACATCTCCCTAAGATCCCAGCAGCCGTAGCAAAGTGCAAGGTGCCCAAGTACTCAAGAACAACTGCCGCAGCCGTGGGCGCTGCACCCACATTGAGTGGTAGGAAGTCCAAAAGTAGAGACCAAACCTCCCTCGCCACGGAGCTACGAAAGAGCAAGTGCAGATCGGTCTCCGAGCTTGGGGAGGTGCAACAATTACACCGAGAGCAAAGAGGTACACCACACGACATGATTGCACTATCAATTGGAAGACAGACATGCAAGACTCTCCATGTGAGAATAGACCATTTAAGAGGGATGTTATGATGCCAAATGAGCGCCCAAGTTGTAGCAACGACAGGGGATAGCAGCTTGCGGACTGAGCTAGTGGAGAAGGCCCCATCCGTGGTGAGGGTCCATACCCAATAATCTTGAGTTGAAGAGGAGGCCACGATGTGCTCCAAAGCAGCTCTAGGACAAAACTACCTAGCAGCAAGAAGACTTGGCTGCGAGCGGCTAGTGAGGACATTGACAACCAAGCATAACTTATCAGGCAGCTGGTCCCACACATGAGGAGGCACATGGTCTTTCAAAGGAGAGCTACCCGCCCATGCATCAAACCAAAAGGATGTGGTGGACTGTTCCTTGGAAATGAACACCCAATGGTTTGCATGAATAAGAACTGTTGCTAGCTGCCAAAGGGTCCTTTCCGCAGCGGTGGTGAGGTTGAAAGATGCTATAGAATAATGCTCCATATGTAAATATTTTGCCCGAAAGAAACATGCCCAAGGTGTGTTAGCCGTAATAGCTCTCCACAGAAGTTTAGTCCGCAAACCAATTTGGAGAGATTAAAGATTGAGAACCCCCAAGCCACCACTGTCAACCGGCCTAGAAACAATGTTCCAAGCTTTCCAATGCTTCTTGGGGGAGCCTTCATATGAGCGCCAAAAGAAGTTAGATAAAATTCTATGGAAGCCTCTAAAAATAGTCTTTGGTATAGCGGTGGAAGCAAGAGTGTAAATTGGCAAAGTGGATAGGACGTGCCGAATAAGAATAAGACGTCCTCCTGAGGATAAGAATGCCGATTTCCATCCTTGAAGCTTGGCCGCGGCGTTAGCAAGAAGATAAGAGAAGTGCCTTGGTTTGCTACGCCCAGTGAATAGCGGAATTCCCAAGTAGGTAAAGGGGAGAGCTGCCACTTTGAATCCGGTAATGTTCTCTATATTCCTGCTAAGAGATGCCGGAGCATGCCGGCCCACAATAAAAAAGCTCTCGGAGGAATTAATAAGTTGACCCGATGCTACCTCATATTTTTTGAGAAAAGACATAAGGGCCCTGAGGTGGCGAACGGAACCATTAGAGAACACCAATGTATCATCTACATATAGTAGGTGGGACACCTTGGGGCAGCGCCCAAGGGTGTGAAACCAGCCCCCACGGCTCCGTCGGAAAAGAGCCAACAGGCCACGGCTAAGTGCCCCCTCTGCCAGAATAAAGAGGGCCGGGGCAATAGGGTCACCTTGCCGTAGACCCCTAGATGATCTGAAGAAACCATGAGACTTCCCATTGACAAGAATAGAGAACCAACAGTTGGTAAGAAGCGGCTCAATGAGAGATATGATAGAAAGATCAAACCCGAACCTTCAAAGTACTGTAAATAGAAAATCCCCTTCTATCCGGTCATAGGCCTTGGCCATGTCAATTTTGAAGATAACATTCCGGCCACGGCATTTAGTGTGAAGGTGTAATGTCATCTCACGGGCTAAACTGATATTTTCAATGATGGATCGATCTTGAACAAACGCACCTTGCTCCTCCGAAATCAAAATGGGTAGGACACCCGCCAACCGATCACTAAGAACACGTGAGATAACCTTGTAGAAGAAGTTGCATAAATTGATTGGCCGAAAATCTGCACAAGTCTGCGGGTTATCCACCTTGGGGATTAAGACAACAAGAGAGGCAGTGAAGCTACGAGGTAGCAAGTGACCACAGAAATAAGCTTGAACGCCTGCGATAACCTCAGGCCCAATGAAGTCCCAGCAAGCTTGAAAGAAATGGCCCGTGAAGCCATCCGGGCCAGGTGCACTGTCAGGAGATAAGGTGAATACAATGTGTTTAATCTCATCTGCGGTAGGGACAGCTCGAAGCCGAGCATTGTGGTGTTCATCCAACAAGGGTGGAATGGATGACAAGACGTCCGAGTGCAAGTAGTGCGGTGTAGAAGTAAAACCCTTCGAAAAATGAGACACAAGCAAATTAGCAATGTCCTCTTCCCGGTCTGCCATAGACCCATCCTCATGACGCAATGTCGAGATAGAAGACCTCCGGCGTTGAGAAGTGGCATAGGCATGGAAGAATTTGGTGTTGTGATCACATTCCTTTAGCCAATGAACTCTAGATTTTTGCCTCCAAAAAAGTTCTTCCTACAAGTGAGCTTGCTCGAGCGAGTCCTTTGCGGATATGTAACTTGACATATGTTCCTCAGATGGGTTGCAGCCAAAAGATACCTGTGCCACAGAGAAAGCATCTTCTGCAGCTTGAACATTAGCAAAAACATTCTTAAAAATATTATGATTCCATTCTCTGTAAAACTTTTTCATATGCTTTAACTTGAGAGCCATGGTGAGTAGTGGTAGTGATGAACAGGGGGCCGCGGCCCAGGCAGCTTGAGAATCCAATAAAAAACGTGTGTGAGTCCGCCACATATGTTGAAAATAGAATCTAGAGGGGAATCCTTGAGGTTCAGAAAGCACAGTTAGCAGCAAGGGACTATGATCACTGCATGCTCTGGAGAGGTGTTGCACGGAGATTAGTGGACAGGAAATAGCCCATGCTCCATTGAAGAGAAGTCGGTCCAATCTCGCCCAGATTCCATTAGCCCGCTGTCCATTATACCAGGTGAAAGGCTGCCCACCAAATCCAGTGTCTTCCAGACCCGATGCGGAGATACATGCTTGAAAGTCCAGCGAAGATAAGGAGAAGGCTTGTCGACCCCCTCGTTTCTCAGAAAGATGAAGAATGCTGTTAAAATCGCCACCAACCAACCAAGGTTTATCACAGTTAACAGAAAAATCCATCAGGTGATCCCATAACAACCGACGTTCAAAGATAGTGCAGTTGGCATGGACAATAGTGATGTAAGACGTGATACCCATGTTAGCAGAAAGTAGAAGAGTAATATGCTGGTCAGAATAAGAGATTAATATTGCATCAACCGGAGACCTCCAGAAAACCCAAATTCTTCCTTTAGCAGAATTGTTTGCAGAGCAATGATCCATGCGAAATTTCCGTTTGAACCTCTCCATCCAAGGGCCACCAAGTTTTGGCTCTATAACAGCAACAAGAAGAAGGTTATGTTTCCGGATAAGCAGCTTCAGCCGACTAACTGATTGAGCATTCCGCATGCCCCTGATGTTCCTGATCAGAGCATTCATAATTCAGGGAGATCATTGGAGCAACCCGAGTGGGTCCTGCACGTCCGACGACGAGGGCAGGCGCCACGATCACCTGGGTCTAGGGTGGGGGCTAGACCAACAAAGCTGGCATGTGTTGCAGGCAGGTCTGGGAAGTGAGATAGTGGTTCCAAGCCTGGCGTAGTGAGCACTTGTATCCTTGGACGCATAGATAGGGATTGCTCCTTAACTGTGGGGGAGGACACCTCGTGGCCATGGGCGGTTGCAAGAGAACCATCGTGGACAGCCACCGAGGGCGGTGGGTCCGCTGGAGCCGAATGATTGGTGCTGTCACCCACGAGAGCATCGCCAGCAGAAGGCTCATGGACAGAGCACAAGGAGACAGAAGAGTGGAGGCGAGAAGCATCTGTAGATGGCAGAAGCTCCGCAACACTCATCCCCACATCAACAGCAGGCCCTGAGCCCGGAGCAAATGCCGACAAAGATGCCGCTGCAGGATCAGGAGGAAGAGACGGCCCATCTACCGGAGGGGGAGGACCGCTAGCAGAGCTCACCAGGCCGGTGACCACCAACAGCGGCTGGGAGGAGTCAGCCTGAGGGCGTCGGTCAAGGATCGCAACCGTCGAGGCAGGCAGGGGGCCGGACACAGGGGGGGAGCCCAGTGGCAGCAACAGCAGCAGACTGAGGGGAGGGCCGCCCAGCCAACGGCGGTAGTGAGGGAGCAGTGGCAGCGCGTGCTACAGTGCATGTGGTGGCGTCCGCCTGAGAGAAGGCGCCCACTAGCAGAGAGGCACCCACAGGCTGAGCAGTGCCAGGTGGAGAAGAAATAGGCCCCGAGCCCTCCTTTGTCGAAGCCACCAAAGGAGAGGAGGCAGGTAAGGGGGCCTCCATAGCAGAGACCGGTTGCCATGCGCGCATTGGCCCAGCTAATTCCTTGGCCCTGCCAGGAGCACCATCAGCGGCCTTCCCTTCACCCCCTTTTTTGCATTTGGAAGGTGGGTGACCGAGGTGTTTACAGGTCGTGCAGAACAGGGGAGGGTTCTAGTATACCAGATGTTGCCAAGAACCAGCCCCTCCAATACCAACCCAGACACGCTTGGGCAGGGGCTTGGAAATATCGAGCTGCACACATACTCGAGCTGCCTGCGTGCGAGTAAGGCAAAGAGTATCCCTAGCAATCTACAAGACTGGCCCTATACTCCCTGCAATAGAATGAATCAACGCTTCACAGAAGAAATTAGGGGGGAGGCCCGGGAGATCAATCCAAACAGGAACGAGGGTGGAGCCTTCCTCCGGCGAGAAGTGAAGAGTCCATCTGGAAAACAGGAACAATCTTCCTTTGACATAGAGAGATTCCTTCAACAACAATTGTAAAAAATCTTGCTTGTTATGAAACCTGAGGAGAAGATGGCGTGCGTCCAGAGAGCTTATGACGAAATCTTGAGCAAAGTGGAATCTCTGCACTAGATGAGCTCAGGTGTCTTGAAAGGAGGGCCGCCCTTGAGGGGTGCGGGAAACAATGGCGAACTCGAGGGCCTTGCAGGAGGCGTTGATCTCTGCCATGCTAAAGAACGCCGCCGGCTCACCCGCATCAGTGAGGGCCGGAGCATGTGCAAGAAGGTTGGACGGCGGCGGAGCAAACGAGCTGAGGACCGCCTGAGCAAAGGAGGGAGGGGGGGCCGTGCGAACTCCATCAGGAGATTTGGAGGTGGGGTCAGCTTCACCTGAAGCATGGGAGGGCTGCACCACGAATGCAGGCAGAGGAGCCGTGGCGTCATGGGATGCGTCTTGCGAATAGGAAGAGGAGGCAACCGCAGACCTAGAAGAGGCCGAAGCGAAGTTGCCCACACCGCCACCAGCAGGAGGAGGACATGGAAGAAGGCCGGTGAACGGCGGAGGGGCCGTAGACGACACAGGGTACAAGGATGGGGCTGCATTGCGACCTGCAGCAAGCTTTGTCGGAGAAGAGACGTCCCCCGTATTGATGTGTCGAGTAGGAAGTGGCGTAGAGGGGACAGCGGGACCTGCAGCACCGCCCTGAAGAGCGGTCAGCGGAGAAAGAAGTGAACGTGGGGAGGTCAGGGGAGGCTGTTGTGCCCCTGTGGTTTTGATGATGGTTTTAATGGTGGTTTTGATGTTTGGCCTTTGTAGTGAGCTATTCACTGTGAGTCATCTTGTGTGAGTCAAATCGCTAGTATTCACTTTCTGATCATAATACAGTTCTTCATTAGTTCTGATATGGCATTACATAATTGATTATGTTCAGTCATGTTATACATTGGTCTTCAGGCGTCCCAAGTATGCATATTGTTTCAGGTTCTCCAAGTCTATACAATGAAGTCTGATCATTACATTTGCATTCACAATGTCTTCACACCTGAAGTCTGTTCATCCACAGTTAAATTTGAAGTCTGTACATCGGACTGCTTCTTTTGAAGTCTATACGTTGTGGCCTTGAAACTTCAAGTATATACACCTTCAGTTGAACGCAAAGTGTATACGTTGCAGCGTTAACTCATTGGGCTGCAGCGTCAACTCAGCAAGTATGCACATCGCATTCAGACTTTCAAGTCTATACACTCCATCTTCATAGGTTTCAAGTCTGTACAGCATGCCTTGCTATTCACAGCCTTTAAAGTCTGTACATTGGTTCAGACTCCTCAAAGTCTGTACAGCGTGAAGTCTAAACATTATTTTCAGGGGTTGTCTTCGTGTCGTTATTTGTTCCATTGCGTGCAGACTATTGCAGCACCTCGTGTTGCTTTCTGTGCCACCTCGTGTCGTTTCTTCAGTATTTAGTTGCTCATCTCGAGTCATCCTTTTTATTTTTGCTCTTGTGTTTTCGTGTCATTTACTGTAGTTACTCGAGTCGTTTTCCTGCTTTCATTGTTTTATCACGTGTCGTTGTAGCCGTTCCTGTCTTCTGTCCTCGTGTTGTCTTTCCTAGACCCCGTGTCCTTTCTTGCTTTGTGACCACACTTCGTGTCGGTCTCTGTGTTCATCTTCGAGTTGGTTTCAGTCCGTGTCGTTTCGTGTCGTCCTCGTCTTCGAGTCGTTCGTAAGTTCGAGCAATTTTGTATTCGAGTCATTTTGTTTATGTCTTCATGTTATTTCTGTGTTTGTGTCTTAGTGTTGCTTTTATGTCTTCGTGTTGCCTCTTTCTATCTTCGTCCAGGTTTCCTCTGATCGCATGTTTTACTACCGTTTTACTCCGTGTTATTTCCTTCTCACCTCGTGTTGTTCTCATCTGACTTCGTGTCATTTCCTTTGTAGTGTTAGCTTTATTACTGTGTATCTCGTGTCGTTCTCCTTTTACCTCGTGCTATTTTTCATCTGACCTCGTGTCATTCTCTCTTTATTTCGTACTGTAATAATCTTGTGTATCTCGTGTCGTTCTCAGTATAGTGCATCTCGTATTGCTATCACATACCACATGCAGTTTTAGTTTGTGTGGCCCTGAGTTTTAATGGTTTTAATTTCTTTGCAGGAGAAGAAGAAAAACAAAAAGAAGAAGTTGGTCCGAGGAAGAATATTCCCAGTGACTGGGCTGCACGTGATCCAATGCTAAAGGAACCAATGCTATAAAGGCACGTGGCAAGAAGGTTCTGGATCAAGTGTGGGAGGCACACGCATTCTGCACCTTATCCACCTGCTATTGCTATATATTGAAGCCTTCGTCCACAGATGAAGGTTGATCGAAAGGGAAAAAGAAAAAGCAGAAGTGCAGAGTGTTCAATCCAGAAAAAGAAGAGAAGAAAATAGAGGGCAGAAACTGAAGTAGAGGAAGAAGAGAGAATAGCAGAGAGAGTGAGAGAGAGAGAGCTCGAAGTTGAGAGTTCAGAAAGAAGAAGAAGAAGAAGGTTTCTGGTTTCAGGATCAAATCCGAACTAGTTTACTCTATTGTGAGCTATATTCCGTGTTTCATCGTTCCAGCATTCAGTCTGCTGTATCTTTTTGTGTTTCTTATTTTTTGATCTTTCTTTACTGTTCTAGTTTTGTCTCTGAGTCTCAGGTTGAGATCGGTGATCCTCCTGTTCTGTTGGTTCAGGAGAAGGGAGACGCTGTCTCCGGTTGCAAGTGGCCGTGTGCTGCTTGTGGGTCCCCTCTGGGCTTCAGAGGAAGAGAGACCTTGGTCTCTGGTTCTAGTGACTGTAGATCACTAGTGTTCCCTCCGGTTGGAGGAAGAGGAACGTGTTTCCTAGTTTCTAGGGACTTGGCGTCCTTAGGGTTCCCTCCAAGTGTGGAGGAAGAGGGGAGGGTGTTCCCTTGGTGAAGCTGTGAATCAGCCGTTGTCGCAGACTGAGTCTGCTTTGCTAGCTGGTGCCAGTGGAAGCCTCACTTCGGTTTGAAGTGAGGGGTGGACGTAGGCAGACTAGAGGTCTGACCAAACCACCTTAAAAATCCCTGGCGCAGTGTGTTTTGATTTCTTTTCTGGCTTTGGATCTATTTGGTAGATGCTTGTCTAGGCCGATCCATCTCCATCTTCCTAACTGATCGTTCTGCGCGGTTAGTATTTGACCATTAAGATCTTTTTTAGAAACTCCTAATTGAGAACTTAGTTTTAATCCTCATTGTTTTTACTGGTAAAGGTCCATTCACCCCCCTCTGGACCTATCAATTGGTATCAGAGCGGTCTCTGGTTCAGAATCCAACGATTCTTAGAGGATCCTCTATGTGTTTCCTGTGTGTATTGTTTTGATTGTGAGTTAGTATTTGATATCTGTTCGTTTGAACTGATGGCAATGGTTAGTCCGCCGATTTTTAAGGGATCTGATTTTGACATTTGGTTCAGCGTTTTTTGCATGTTTGTTAAACAAGCTGATAAGGACTTGTGGAAGTTGATTTCACAAGGTCCGTATGAACTGCCCAAGAAAAGGTCCAAGTGGACGGACAGTGAGAATCAGATGTTCCAGGAGAATCAAAAGGCTTTAAACCTAATGTTAACAGCGACTGATAAAGCCTTGCATTCCTGTTTCAATGATTACAGATCCGCCAAGGATATTATGGACCAGCTGAAGCTAGCTCACAGGAGAAATGAAAGTACATGCATGATGGTTAGCAGAAGTGACCACAGTACCTGCCAAGAGGTGGAGGAGAATGAAGAAGAGGTAAACCTCTTCGAGAACCTTTCTATAGAAGATTGGAAAATGCTTACAGCGATTTATCTGAGTCATATGAAAAATTGCAAAAACGATATAAAAAATTGAAAAGGAATAAGGGGCTAGATAATTCAAAGTCTGACTATAAAAAATGTGCTGAATTGAAGAATTCTCATGATGCCTGTGTGTCTGATCTACAAGTATTGAAAAAATAAAATGAAGTGCTAAGCAATGGTAATAAGAATCATGTGAGTGAGATTGATTCCCTGAGAAAATCCTCAGCTGAAAGCAAGGAAAGTTTAGAGAAGATCAGGATTGAAAATAAATTACTTGCTGAAAAATCTGAAGCCATTAAGTCTGTCAATTTTCAATTACAGAAAAACATTGAGAAACTGCAAAAAGACTTGAAAGCTCTTAAGGATGGAAGAAAATCTGAAACTGACTCTGATGATCAGATTTTGATAAATGAATTAGTTCAGAATGACAAACTTAAGGAAGAAAATGAGAAGTTAAGAATGCTGAACTTCACTATGTCTGAGAGACTTCTAGCTTTAGAAAAAGGAAAATCTGTTTACATTGAAGAATCTGAAAGAGTAAGAAATCTGGAACAAGAAGTTGAGGATTGCAAAATTGCAAACAAAGTGCTAAGTGAATGTGTAAATTGCAATGAACAAGAGATTGCCAGTTATGAAATACACATAGTTTCTCTGGAAAATGAAATTGAAGATTTGAATAAATCCCTGTCAAAATTTATGGAAGGACAAGAAAATCTGGACAGGCTGTTAGGTGTTAAGGTCAATACTCAAAAGGAAGGGTTAGGCTACAACAATGTCAACAAGAAGACCTTCAAAAATAAACTAATGACATCATTTATCAAAGCATCTGATGTAGCCACCACCTCAGAAGATAAACAATCCACCGTTCAGAAAAACCAAAAATAAGCTGAAAAGTTAAAAAAGGGTGATGGATCCAAGCTGAAAAATGTTCGTGTTAAATCTTCTGAACAGGAAATGCCTTCTACCTCATCCCCACCTCACTATAAGGCTAAGAAAACACAAGAACGGGATAAGAGACAGAAAATGAATAAAAAGGGCTCATCTGTGTATGTGGATCACAATACAAACACACACACTCATGCCTCTAAACGGAAAGTTCAATGTCACTACTGTCACCGACTTGGACATGTGATGCATGAGTGTAGGATAAAAGATAAAGATGACTGGTTGGCTAGTGAAAGACATACAGGGAACTTTCATGAAAGGGACTTCTCTCGTCAGAAAAAGAAAATTCAGTGTTTTTGTTGTGGCAAGCTAGGCCACACTTTTGCCCCATGTTGGGATAGACCAGGAGGTAAAAAAATTCACTGTTACTACTGTGGGAAACACGGCCATACTCTTAAAAATTGTTGGCATGCTCAGGGGAGTAGATTCAATTCTAGATTTGGAAAACTTCCTGCTCCCAATGTGGCTGTCTTTAAGGAGAATCTCTCAGCATGTATCAACTGCCGAAAATCAGGGCACAGAGCTGATGACTGTTGGCAGGCTAGATATGAAAAAGAAAAATTTCATGTTAATAACAAAAATTTTCCTGTCAATGCACACATATTTCATCCTTATCATAGTCTGTATGAACAGAATTTGAAATCAGGTTGTGAGCGCCATGGTGGTCGGTTTAGACATACCATGTCCAAAGGTAAGTTGTTGGTTTCCAAAAAATTTGCTAGAATTGAAGCAGGACCCAAGTTTGCCTGGGTCCCTGCAGGACCAAAATAATTTGATTTGTTGCAAGTGTGCCTTGGAAGCTGAAGAATAAAGAGGGGTAATAAACCAAGGCACTCGAAAGGAAAAACCCCAGGATTTTAATATTCAGGTCAGTTTCCAATACCTGCTTTAATTTTGGGTGTATTGTGACTTAAATTTGGTTCTGTGATGTAGTCAGTATGCAACTGAGAATTCCATGATCATGCTCATAGTCAGGGGGAGGCATACAAGTATTGGGTCAACTTACTGATTCGTGTTCACTGCATGCTCATTGCATCACATTCCATTTATTTGAAAAAAAACCATAAGTTTGCTTCAACGTATTGCACTTCAGCTGATAGCATGCATGTTATTCAATAAATAATTAATATTTCCAAGAGTTGTATGTGTGAGATGCCCTCGCGTGGGCTGAAAAGGAGCATGTCAGGTCATCTGGTATCTGAAGAATCTTTGTCTGCCTATGTGGTTAATTGGTGCTGAGTTCAGTCATCTCATGAGGTTGCAGCTTATTGCCCAAGAGCATTCTCTGGTTACGAGATTGTAGTTCCTCAGGAAGATTTCATTTGTGAGCTCCTTTGGTCTTTACTCTCTAGAGTAGTCTCTCACTTGCTGCTTTGCTGTAAGGAGTGCTTCTCATCTCATCTCATCTCTATCCATTCTGGTTGTCACCTACTTATCCTTTTATTATCCCTTTTGGTTCAGGAATAGTCTTGAAGAAAAATTCCTTCTTATAGCCTTGTTACTCTTATCAGATTTGATCATGAATACCTTAAACCACCCAAAATTTATTGTAACAAGTTACCCCTGTTAATAAAGAACTTTAATGTATGGGGGTTATATCCTGTCCTTTAATCCTTCTAAGTTATCCTCTCTATTGTTGGTCAACATATTGTAAAACTTTCTGTTAAATAGAAAAAAACCTTGCTGAGGATTTCATTTTAACTGAAACTTATGTGAAGAGGGCTATGAGATAAAAAAATTGTGTTATGTAAGGGCTCTGTCTTTTGTCCAAGATCATGAGAGGTGCTACCAGGGAATACGCCATACTTTGTGGCAGAGCAATGGTAATTGTGGAGAAATAGATATTCTAGATCAAAGAAGTCTAGAGTTTCTGTCATGATACAATTAGCTATCTCTGTTTCTTATGGAAAAGTTGAAATAAAAAAAGGGGGGGGGAAGAAAAGTCAACAAAAATTCATTGATTTTCATTGGCATAAAGGTAGCCTGTCCTGAGTAACCAGGGATTCTGGTGTCTTATAAACATGTCTCCTTGTGTAAAAAGGGACAATTCTACCTAGTGCTCAACAAATTGGTTGACTCTGTATGCCCTCTCTTGTCCTTTAAATGAAGTAATAAACCCTGCTTGACTATCTTTTTGTTATTTTCTGGCCTGACAAACATAAGGAGTATCTTAATCGTGACCTTTTGTAGGCTAAGTACCTTTAACAGCTAGTTTTGTGATCGTGTTGATTTAATGTCTTGAGGTAACTGACCAAGGTATTCGGAAGAATATAATAATTCCATATATTGAAGAGCGAACTTTAACGGGCAATGGCTGTGTTACATATTGAATAAGGGTAGTTTGGGTATTTCCTGAAAAGTTCGATAAGAGTGAAAAGTGGCCCCCCAAAACCCTTCTTGTTCCTCAAGGTTACATCCAAAAACCCTCGCGTGCCCTTGCCGCTTCCTGTGTCTCCTCGTGTCGATATGTCTTGTATGCTTCTTCAAACCCTTCTCTCCCGCTCATTATTCTTCACGAAAATCTCATCGGCCCCACAGAGTTCACTTCCGTTCTTGGTCCTAGCTTCATCTCCAGCAGCAACCAGCAAGAAAGGGTTGATACTTTGAGAGTTACGGCAAATGGATCAGCTAGAATCCGTCGCTTCTGTTGAAAGGAAGAGGAAGGGAAAAGAAACAGTTGAGGAGCCTTCGTCCAAGCAGCAAAGATGTGTTGAACCAGAAATAGCGGTGGATATTTCTTCTGCAAAAGGTACTAGGCCTTCTCAGTCTACCGTGTTTTTAGAGAGTGGGAAAATTATTCCTCCAAGGATAATAGATTTCGGAGATGAAACCCTGGTTTTGAAGTTTCCAGAACTTTTGGAGATTTTTGAGTTTCAGGAATGGAGGAAATTCTTAGAAAATCACCGTGTCTATTACCCTAGCCTGGTAATGGAATTTTATAATAATTTGTCTTTGAGCCGAGATAAGGTTGCTCTGATCTCGTCTGTTAAAGGGGTTGAGTTTGCAGTAACGTGTGACTCTCTCCACAAAGCTCTCGGTATTCCAGAAAAAGGGGAAGTGGAGAGAGGGTTTAGATATAGTCTGCACGAAGCTTTTTCGGTCATTACTGGTAAACCCAGTAACATTCATGACAAGGGACAATTGAAGCTGAAAGCTTACCAAACCTCGTCATTTCCCCCTCTTCACAAGCTTCTTCAGAACATCATTGCTTCTATAATCACCCCACAGACTGGAGCTAGAGGAAGAATCACAGACACTCAGAGGTTTCTATTGTTCTGTCTGATTCAGCACGTAAAGATCTGTTTGCCTGAAATTATTTTTAATGTCATGAAGGGGTGTATTGGGTCCAAAAGACACCTTCCCTACGCCGCCCATCTGACAGATATTTTCAAGTATTCAAAGATTTCCCTGGAGGGAGAGGTCATGTCTGAAGTGAGGGCTCGAAACATATTTAACATGAATTTTGTTTCAGTATTTTTGGGCTTGGAGGGCTCTTCTCTCATGGGGCACGTTAAGGCCCAGAAAGTCAAGGAATCACAAGCTCAGGGGGAGCTCCTGGAACACCCTCAAGATTCTGCCCAAACAGTTTTAGCATCAGCTTCTGAGGTTGCTCTACAGGAAACACCATCTGAACTACCACAGTCTGCTATGTCTGCTGCACCCACTGAAGCATCTCTATCTTTTCAGAGGCTTGTTGAGATTGCATCTGAAGAATTTAGGATGTCTGAAAATAGCATTTAGCCTGAACTAGATACAAACATTGATGGTTTGTTTGATTGCTTTGGGAAGACATCAGAAGAAATGAGGTTGCCCATGGAACAGCCTGTTCAAGAGCAAGAAAGTAATGGGCAAGACCTGGCTGAGTTTGTTAATTTCATTCTAAGAGAAACTGTGGAGAAAAGTTTGGAAGAGGCTGACATCGTGGTTACAGTTGAAATTATAGAACAGGCACCTGTTGAAATCTCTGCAGATGATGATCTCATGGAAGAAAGAGTGGATGAGGTTCAGGAGAAAGTTACTGACCTAGAACAAGAAGCAGAATCATCAAGTGAAGAAGAGGCTCCTGAAAATGTAATTCCTGATAAAGAAATCCAAGCTGAAGATGAAGATCAAGTTCCAACAGAAGACAGCCAAACACCAGTACAAGGAGAAGCAGATGAGGGAACTGCACCTGGCTGTGAATCTTATGGTACTCCTCTAGGTCAACCTCGACTTCTATCTGCTCGGGCGCCCAACATTGAAGAACTCCTTATAAATTTGACTCAGCAGATGCAGAGACATGATAAGAAAATGGATGATCTGCTCAAGTATGTTACTTTAAATATTAATCAAGTTCATTCCAGGCTACTGAAGCTTGAAATTTCTCTCCTGATTGAATGGAAAAAGTTCCTGCTAAACAAGAAAGCTTCAGATGATGCCACCAGGTCCTCGATGGAAATCCTGCAGGTGGTATGTTCGAAGATAGCAACAGCCCTTCGTGAATTACAAGATGCTCATATTTCCTCTGTTAAGTCATCTGCCAGCATTATAGATCATTGTTTTGAGATCAGGACATCCTTAGAAGTTTTGAAGGGGTCATCTAGTGCCCTAGGTCCAGATGTCCAGAAGATCTATGACAGATTGATCGCCTTCTTAACAGAAGTGAGAACTCTGACTGACAGATATGAATCTGTTAATATTCGCCAGGAAGACATCATTTCAGAAGTGGCACATGTTAGAAGCTCTGTTGTGTATTGGCTAGCTGAATTGTCCAATGACTTGAAGGATCTTCACTCTGCTTTGGGTTCAGCTCCTAGTCAGGCTTCCTCCAGCAGAAGTCCAACTCAAGAATTCTCCTCTGTTGCTCCTAGGGGTAGACCACCACAAGACAGGCAGCGTGGCCATTCCAACAGACATGCCAGATTCTTTTCTCCTTAAAAACAGTGTTCTATATTTTTGCCAATTTGGAGGATCTCTCACTCTTGGATTTGTTAAAAACAGTGATCTTGCATTTTGAAATCTCCACGAGCATATGCATTCTTATCCTCCCATGATTCATCTTGGCTATATCAAAGGGGGAGATTGGTTTTCAATTATAGCATGTTGGTTGCTTTAATTTCTCAAACTATTTTCTTTTTGATGAAGTCAAAGGGGGAGAAGAGTTTGAGTCATCAGATGACTCACTGTGTAGTGTTGCCATCATCAAAAAGGGGGAGATTGTTGTGCCCATGTGATTTTGATGATGGTTTTAATGGTGGTTTTGATGTTTGGCCTTTGTAGTGAGCTATTCATTGTGAGTCATCTTGTGTGAGTCAAATCGCTAGTATTCACTTTCTGATCATAATGCAGTTCTTCATTAGTTCTGATATGGCATTGCATAATTGATTATGTTCAGTCATGTTATACATTGGTCTTCAGGCGTCCCAAGTATGCATATTGTTTCAGGTTCTCCAAGTCTATACAATGAAGTCTGATCATTGCATTTGCATTCACAATGTCTTCACACCTGAAGTCTGTTCATCCACAGTTAAATTTGAAGTCTGTACATCGGACTGCTTCTTTTGAAGTCTATACATTGTGGCCTTGAAACTTCAAGTATATACACCTTCAGTTGAACTTTTAACTCATTGGGCTGCAGCGTCAACTCAGCAAGTATGCACATCGCATTCAGACTTTCAAGTCTATACACTCCATCTTCATAGGTTTCAAGTCTGTACAGCATGCCTTGCTATTCACAGCCTTTAAAGTCTGTACATTGGTTCAGACTCCTCAAAGTCTGTACAGCGTGAAGTCTAAACATTATTTTCAGGGGTTGTCTTCGTGTCGTTATTTGTTCCATTGCGTGCAGAACATTGCAGCACCTCGTGTTACTTTCTGTGCCACCTCGTGTCGTTTCTTCAGTATTTAGTTGCTCATCTCGAGTCATCCTTTTTATTTTTGCTCTTGTGTTTTCGTGTCATTTACTGTAGTTACTCGAGTCGTTTTCCTGCTTTCATTGTTTTATCACGTGTCGTTGTAGCCGTTCTTGTCTTCTGTCCTCGTGTTGTCTTTCCTAGACCCCGTGTCCTTTCTTGCTTTGTGACCACACTTCGTGTCGGTCTCTGTGTTTATCTTCGAGTTGGTTTCAGTCCGTGTCGTTTCGTGTCATCCTCGTCTTCGAGTCGTTCGTAAGTTCGAGCAATTTTGTATTCGAGTCGTTTTGTTTATGTCTTCATGTTATTTCTGTGTTTGTGTCTTAGTGTTGCTTTTATGTCTTCGTGTTGCCTCTTTCTATCTTCGTCCAGGTTTCCTCTGATCGCGTGTTTTACTACCGTTTTACTCCGTGTTATTTCCTTCTCACCTCGTGCTGTTCTCATCTGACTTCGTGTCGTTTCCTTTGTAGTGTTAGCTTTATTACTGTGTATCTCGTGTCGTTCTCCCTTTAACTCGTGCTGTTTTTCATCTGACCTCGTGTCATTCTCTCTTTATTTCATACTGTAATAATCTTGTGTATCTCGTGTCGTTCTCAGTACAGTGCATCTCGTATTGCTATCACATACCACATGCAGTTTTAGTTTGTGTGGCCCTGAGTTTTAATGGTTTTAATTTCTTTGCAGGAGAAGAAGAAAAACAAAAAGAAGAAGGTGGTCCGAGGAAGAATATTCCCAGTGACTGGGCTGCACGTGATCCAATGCTAAAGGAACCAATGCTATAAAGGCACGTGGCAAGAAGGTTCTGGATCAAGTGTGGGAGGCACACGCATTCTGCACCTTATCCACCTGCTGTTGCTATATATTGAAGCCTTCGTCCACAGATGAAGGTTGATAGAAAGGGAAAAAGAAAAAGCAGAAGTGCAGAGTGTTCAATCCAGAAAAAGAAGAGAAGAAAATAGATGGCAGAAACTGAAGTAGAGGAAGAAGAGAGAATAGCAGAGAGAGTGAGGGAGAGAGAGCTCGAAGTTGAGAGTTCAGAAAGAAGAAGAAGAAGAAGGTTTCTGGTTTCAGGATCAAATCCGAACCAGTTTGCTCTATTGTGAGCTATATTCCGTGTTTCATCGTTCCAGCATTCAGTCTGCTGTATCTTTTTATGTTTCTTGTTTTTTGATCTTTCTTTACTGTTCTAGTTTTATCTCCGAGTCTCAGGTTGAGATCGGTGATCCTCCTGTTCTGTTGGTTCAGGAGAAGGGAGACGCTGTCTCCGATTGCAAGTGGCCGTGTGCTGCTTGTGGGTCCCCTCTGGGCTTCAGAGGAAAAGAGACCTTGGTCTCTGGTTCTAGTGACTGCAGATCACTAGTGTTCCCTCCGGTTGGAGGAAGAGGAACGTGTTTCCTAGTTTCTAGGGACTTGGCGTCCTTAGGGTTCCCTCCAGGTGTGGAGGAAGAGGGGAGGGTGTTCCCTTGGTGAAGTTGTGAATCAGCCGTTGTCGCAGACTGAGTCTGCCTTGCTAGCTGGTGCTAGTGGAAGCCTCACTTCGGTTTGAAGTGAGGGGTGGACGTAGGCAGACTGGAGGTCTGACCGAACCACCTTAAAAATCCCTGGCGCAGTGTGTTTTGATTTCTTTTCTGGCTTTGGATCTATTCGATAGATGCTTGTCTAGGCCGATCCATCTCTATCTTCCTAACTGATCATTCTGCGCGGTTAGTATTTGACCATTAAGATCTTTTTCGGAAACTCCTAATTGAGAACTTAGTTTTAATCCTCATTGTTTTTCTTGGTAAAGGTCCATTCACCCCCCTCTGGACCTATCAAAGGCGAGAGGGCCCTCCCCTGGCCGGCCATGGCCGGCGGCCACCAGCCCTAGGGCAGAACGGAACTGCCACGAACGGGAAACGGAGAGGGAGGGGAAATGAGGAGAGAGAAAAAAATCTTAGCTAACCAGTGATGTGTTACGCTGAATAAATACTTTTACTTGCGGAGGTTCTTAGTTGCCAGCTCGTCGGGCCGAGTGTTCACTTGGCATGTGGTACGTTCTACTGCTTTAGACTGTACTTTCTATTAGAGTGGACTCTGCTGTTGTTATTTATTTATTTATGTTAATTGTTAAATTATCCTGCTTTATTTCATATTTCTTTGTACCTCCACACTCCTTTTAGCCCTTCCGAGCCCTCCCGGCTCGTGGGCGGCGGGCCAGGATTCGAATGGTATCGGGTTCTTCCCGGTATCCGGATCTTGGGTCATTACAGCTGGTATCAGAGCAGTGGTTGTGGACGTACATAGGAATTCAAGATATTGCAGTGACCAGAGTCTATAATATCCAATACAGTCGATAGCTGGCATAGGGTTTCGTGCATGTTTTCCGCCTGATTTCTCGCTTGGGAGCTTGAGTGCCTGGCGTTGGTGCTGTGAAGGCGGTTGTAACTTCTATTGGAATGCCGGTCTGGGGTTTGAGTATCGAGGTCGAGTGTTTTCTCCCTCATCAGTTGTGGACCCGGTTGTACTGCGTTGGGTAGAGGTTACCGACAGGTGCGTTGCCGCGGTGCTGCGTTCGAGGTATCTACTGCGAGGTCAGGTGGCTGGAGAGGATTATTCATGGTTAAGTGACCGTGAGCGTGCTATGAGGGGGGCTGTTGTTGAGTCTGGCCACTCCAACTTGAGGTTTATCTAGCCCCTGATGTGTTATGGTTGTGATTTGAGGTGGCAGAGCGGGTGCTCTGATCGAGAAGTGTGCTCGGGTGAGCGGAGGATCTTCTCGGTGAGCTACTGTTTCGTCGAGCCTGATGTTCTTCTTGTGCTCTGTGGCGTCAAAAATGATGTGTTGGTCCCGATTATTCTTATAGATTTCGAGGCAGGATTGGGCGGAGTTGTCTCGGTAAGGTCTTGCTCCTGCGCTCATACGTGCGAATGGATTGTGTTTGCCCTGGATTTGACTTGAGATGTGAAGGTTTCGCGGTGAGTTCGGGACTCGAGGATGAGCGTTGGCGATTGTCGATTATGGCTCATGTTGCGGCTCTTGGCGTGGTGTGTTGCAGTTCGAGGAATTGCAGTGGTGGTGCATCGAGAGATGCTGTGATCGTGGTCCGACGTGACACTCGCTGAGTGTGTCGGAGGCGCTGACCTGACGAGGTAATGGTTTTCTCAGTGTTGGAAGGTGCTGTTCCTAGCATGCGCGAGGTTTGAGGTCAGGTCGAGCGTGGAGATTCTTCCGTTGGTCGGAGGTATGTCGGTTTCTCTTTTGGTTGGAGAGATTGTGTTTAGCTAAGGTTCGTCGTCTTGCATTGCGTGTTCGGATTAGTTGGCCTTGTGTGCCATGAAGTCCGTGCGAGACGTGATCTATGTTTTGGCAAGGTGGCTGCCTGCGAGAGTTGTGTTGGACTTTTGTGACTTCCCTAGTGTTTTGATGATGAGCATCACTATGTTAAATATTGTTATTTTAATCAGATATCTTGAGTAATATTATGCATTTGAAATTTCCATGATTAACAGGAAAACTGCCATGAGATAATACCTTGCATGTCCGTAATGTTCCCTTCATACTTCGTGTTGTTTGTGTTCACTACACTCCGTGTTGTCCCTTTGTCGTCGTGTTTTTCCAACTATGTTTGTTGGTTGTCTTCGTGTCGCTCCATCTGTGTCGGACCCCTATGTCTTCGTGTCTTATGTTCTGGCCAAGTCTATACAGCCTCATCTTTACCTTCATTCCAAGCCAAAGTCTACACATTGGCTTAGCATCATGCATCAGTCTTCAAAGTCCATACAATGCACTGTAGCATGTTCGAAGCTAAGTCCATACATTGGTTTAAGCTTCCAAGTCTGTACATTGGCCTTCAAGCTTTCCAAGTCTATTCATTGGCAGCTGAACTTTGAAGTCTATACATTGGTCTTCACTTCAAGTATGTACAGCCATTGTCTTGCCAAAGTATATACGTTGTGAACCCTCAAGTCTGTACAGACTTTGCCTTGTTCAAGTCTATACATTGTCTAGTTCTTTGGCAAGTCTATACCTTGTGAAAGTCCATACATTCGATTGCGTTGCCTTGAAGCCGTTCCAAGTCTATACATCCTGTTGAACGCAAAGTCTTCACATCGCCTGATCATATGAAGGATGTACGTTGCAAGTGTCCTTCTTGTTTTGTGACCACACTTCGTGTCAGTTTCTATTTTCGTCTTCGAGTTGGTTTCAGTCCATGTTATTTTCTTGTCGTCCTCGTCTTCGAGTCGTTCGTACGATTCGAGCAACTTAGTACTCGAGTTGTTTTCGTGTGTATTCAAGTCTTTTTAGTAAAGTGTCGTTTCACCTCGTGCCGTTCTCTTTGCTGTTTGTTATGTTGTGTTGTTTTTGTATTCGTGTCTTCGTGTTACTTTTGTATTCGTGTCTTCGTGTTATTCTTGTGTTTATGTCCTCGTGTTGTTTCTTTCTATCTTCGTCCAGGTTCCCTCTGATCGCGTGTTTGTCTACTGTTTCACTCCGTGAGACTTCCTTCTCACCTCGTGCTGTTCTCTTCTGACTTCGTGTCGTTTTCTTTGTAGTGTTAGCTTTATTATTGTGTATCTCGTGTCGTTCTCTTCGTAGTGTTTGTTTTGTTACAGTGATACTTCGTGTCGTTCTCTTTGTAGTGTTAGCCTTATTAGTATGTATCTCGTGTCGTCTCTTTTTACCTCGTGCTATTTTAATCTGACCTCGTGTCATTCTCTCTTTATTTCGTACTGTAGTAATCTTGTGTATCTCGTGTCGTTCTCAGTACAGTGCATCTCGTATTGCTATCACATACCTCATGCAGTTTTAGTTTTTGTGGCCCTGAGTTTTAATCGTTTTATTTCTTTGCAGGAGAAGAAGAAAAACAAAAAGAAGAAGGTGGTCCGAGGAAGAATATTCCCAGTGACTGGGCTGCACGTGATCCAATGCTATAAAGGCACGTGGCAAGAAGGTTCTGGATGAAGTGTGGGAGGCACACGCATTCTGCACCTTATCCACCTGCTGCTGCTGCTATATATTGAAGCCTTCGTCCACAGATGAAGGTTGATCGAAAGGAAAAAGTAAAAAGCAGAAGTGCAGAGAGTTCGATCCAGAAAAAGAAGAGAAGAAATTTGAGTGAGAGCAGAAGAGAAAGAGCCTCCCTGAGAAACTAGAGTGTTCCAGTTGAGAGAGAAGAGAGAGCAGAAGAGTGATCAGAAGATGGGTATTGACTTACGGATCAAATCCGAAGTCTGCTGCTCAGTTTGAGCTACATTATTTCCGTTTATGAGTTTTGGATTCCTTCTTTCTTGTTTTCATTTTTGTCTGTGTTTCTTTCTTGATTGAGAGTTCTCTATGTTTCCTCCTGGTGTTCAGGGGAAGAGAGAGACGTGTTCTCTCTGGTTCACTTGCAACAGATGTTGCAGTATTGTTCCCTCTCGTAGAAGAGGTGTTCCCTCTAGGATTCAGAGGAAGAGAGACCTTGGTCTCTGGTTCTAGTGACTGCAGATCACTAGTATTCCCTCCGGTTGGAGGAAGAGGAAATTGTTTCCTGTTTCTAGGGACTTAGCGTCCTTAGGGTTCCCTCCGGGTGTGGAGGAAGAGGGGAGAGTGTTCCCCTGTGAAGCTGTGAATCAGCCATTGTTGCAGACTGAGTCTGCTTTGCTAGCAGGTGCTAGTGGAAGCCTCACTTCGATTTGAAGTGAGGGGTGGACGTAGGCAGACTAGAGGTCTGACCGAACCACCTTAAAAACCTCTGAGTACTCGTGTGATTATCTGTGGTGATTGTGTGGTGTGCCTTCTATCCACTCGAGCTATTGTCCGCACTGCGTGTTTGTGGGTTCAACTCCGAGATTGCTTGTTTTAAGTGAACCATTCTTCAGTAAGTTTTTAATCGGTTGAAAACAGTGATCTATTCATCCCCTCCCCTTCTAGATCACTTCATATTTCTTGTATCACTTGGTATCAGAGCGGGTATTTCTCAATATGTGGTCCAACGGCCAGGGAAACGGATCTGCTGGTCCTCGCAGCTACATTGCTGAAGGGCAGTCAATCACCCGTCCCCCTTTCTTCGATGGTAATAACTATTTCTTTTGGAAGAACAGGATGGAAGTCTTCATCAGGGCTCAAAGCCACAAGCTCTGGAGAGTAATTACAGATGGTCCGTACCAACTTCCACCAAACGAAGACATATGAACAGAGGAACAGGTTAAACTCTTCGCACTGAATTGGACAGCTCTTAGCATCATACAGTGCACCGTCCACCCGGAAGAGTACTTGAGGATTTCAGCGTGCAAGACTGCAAAGAAAATGTGGGATGAATTGCAGTTAATTTATGAGGGCACATCTCAAGTGAAAGCTACCAAGATCAATATGCTTACAACTCAGTATGAGTTGTTTAAGATGAAGCCAGAGGAGTCGATCACAGAAATATATGCTAGATTGTCTGTGATCATCAATAGTCTGAGAGGATTTGGAAAGGAGATTCAGCAAGAAGACATTGTCAGGAAGATCCTTAGGTCCCTAACTCCCATCTGGGATACTAAAGTGACCGTCATAGAGGAATCAAGAGATTTATCCACCATGTCAGTAACCCAGCTGATTGGGTCTCTCATGACCCACGAAATGAACATCAGACAAGGGAATGATGGACATGACAGAAAGGGAAAGAATGTTACTCTGAAACTCTCACGACATACTAAGAAGAGCAGCAGCAGCAGTAACAGTGGTGGTAGCAACGAAGACTCTGACGGATTCTCAGACCTGGACAAGGGCGAGCAGGCCATGCTCACCAGGCAATTCAGAAAATTCTTGAGAACTAAAGGGAAATTGTACAGGAGAAAGAGATTTAATGCTGCAAGGAAGTCTCCTGAACGAGAACTGGAGAAGAACCGGTTTGTTAAGAAAGTTACATGCTACCATTGTCAGAAACCTGGTCACATGAAAAGTGAATGTCCAGAGCTGCAAGCTAAGGCTCCCGGATACCAGAAGAAGATGGTGCACAAGAAGAAGAAAGCCATGCTGTGCACATGGAGCGACGAGGAGGAGGATCCAGAAGCCACCTCGTCCAGTGAAGGTGAAGAAAAGACTTGCCTCATGGCCAACCATGAGGAAGAGGTAACGAACTTATTTGAGAATTTTACTTTGGATGATTGGGAGGACGCCTATGGCGACCTGTTAGCTAAATATAATTTTCTAACCAAGGAGCACAGAATGCTTAAACGAAAGTTTCACTCTGTTTCTGAGGAACACTCTATTGCTGTTACGGACAACATGAAAACCAAGGAGATGGCCATTGAGCTAGATCAGGCTAGAAGTGAGATCAAGAAGTTTAGAATGGAAAGAGAGGAAAATCTAGCTAGGATGAATGAGCTGAAGAGTAAAACTGAAGAGAGTAAAAAGGAGTTTAGACTGATTGCAGAAAAATATGAGGCGGTTAGAAAAGTTAATCAGGAACTCCAGGACCAATGTAATGAACTTCAGAAGGAGATTGAGGACAAAGGAAAAATACTAGAAAAATTTACAGAGGGGAGAAACAATCTGGATGCCCTTCTGGGGTCGAGGGTAAACTTCAACAGGGAGGGATTAGGATACAATCCCACAAGTAAAAAACCCTTTGAATTCAAAACTGTCACGTTCTGCCCCGCCAAAGGCAAAGAAAAACTGGAAATCCCATCCAGTTCCAAATCTGTCTCTACATTGAAGGTTTCGACCAGCAAATCTATTCAATCCACTGGTCAGCAAGCTAAGTCAGGAAATCCTGAGACTAGAACTGTTCCTGTGCAACAGTTGTGGAACAAAGGTTTTCACACGACCATTCCTATTGATGTCACTAGAAGGGTGAACAGTTTCGCTAAGAAAGGTCAGCATGATAGTTATCAAGGAAAGCATGCGAACATGCATCACCTTCAGTACAATTTTCATTTGAATAAAAATGGTTACATGAATTATGCTCAGCACACACGTGTCTCCTCTAAGAGGCCAAACAACAATTTCTCTGCTCGGAAACAGCATAATAGGAATAGGCTCATTCAACACCCACTGAGAAATGCCAAGAAGGAAGAATCAATCTACATGAAATCACTGAAAAGAACAGTAAAACAAATGTGGGTTCCTAAGTGTGATTTGGATAAATTGAAAACTGTCTTTGGACCCAATTTGAATTGGGTCCCACATTACTTTGTCTGAACTCTCGCAGGTTAGCCTGGCAGCCGAGCATAACAAGTGGTATTTTGACAGCGGCTGTAACAGGCACATGACAGGAGACCGGTCCAAATTTAGCAAACTGAAAATGAAGTTTGGGGGCCTGGTCAAATTCGGTGGAAATAACATAGGAAGAATAATTGGAATTGGTACAGTTGGTAAGTCCTCTACTAACTCCATTGAAGATGTGTATCTTGTAGAAGGACTTCAGCATAACTTGATAAGTATAAGTCAACTCTGTGACAAAGGACACAAGGTACTCTTTGACCACAATTCCTGTACTGTTTTTGAGCTGAATTCTGATAACGTCATGTTCAAAGGTCATAGAGTAAACAATGTATACATCGTAGACCTGGATGATAATCCTGAAACTCACTTGTGTATGTCTGCTAATTCTGAACAGGTTGCGTTTGACTGGCATAGGCGTCTAGGCCATGCTAGTTTGTCTACAATGAATAAACTGTCTAAGCATAACCTAGTTAGAGGTTTGCCCCGAATAAGATTTCAGTTAGGGTCCAAGCTATGTGATGCTTGTGCACTAGGTAAACAGACTCGTGCAGTTTTTAAGTTGAGAACTGAGAATCTTTCATCTAAACCGCTGCAGCACTTGCACATGGATCTCTTTGGTCCTACCCGCATACAAAGTTTGTCAGGTAAGAGATATGGATTAGTCATAGTTGATGACTTCACTAGATTTTCTTGGTTGTTTTGTTTAGCAAATAAAAATGATGCCTTTGTTCACTTTGAAGAACTTTTCAATAAAATTAAATTGCAAGGTGAACATAACATCATTACAATTCAGTCTGACCATGGAGGAGAGTTTGAGAACTCTTCATTTTCTGAATTTTGCTCAAGAGTGGGAGTGACTCACAAATTCTCTTCTCCCAGGACACCGGAGCAGAACGGAATTGTTGAGAGAAGAAACAGGTCAATAATTGAAATGGCCAGGACTATGCTGATTGAGAGTGGACTTCCAAGGAGATTTTGGGCTGAAGCTGCGAATACTGCATGCTACATTCTAAACCGAGCGTTGGTAAGACCTACTCATAGGAAAACTCCTTATGAACTTCTCAAGGGTAAGCAGCCAAACATTTCTTACTTTAAAGTTTTTGGCTCCAAATGTTTTATCCACAATAATGGTAAGAATGGTTTGGACAAATTTGAAGCTAGAAGCTCTCCTGGAATTTTTCTCGGATATTCAGAAACCTCAAGGGCTTACAGAGTTTTTAATAAAGCTGATCAAACAGTTGAAGAAACACCGCATGTAGTGTTTGATGAAAATGATTTCTCTAACAAAGTGATGGATGATGACAGGGAGCCATCTAATGAGGGAGATTTCCTGGAGAGAATTGAAGAAGAAGAGATGCAACCAGCTGCTCAACCAGAAAACTCACAGCAAGAAGGAGCAGCTGAGGTAGGTGAACCCTCAGGTGAGATAATATTTCACAAAGACCACCCTAGTGAAAATGTCATAGGCAATGTGCATGATCCTCCTAGGACAAGGTCTCATTTTAGAATTGTCCAAGAACAGGACTTAGCTGCATTGGTATCTCAGGTGGAACCCAAATATGTGGAAGAAGCCTTAAGACATGATTCTTGGGTATCCGCCATGTGTGAGGAATTAAATCAATTTGAGAAAAATATTGTATGGGAACTAGTTCCCAGACCTGATAACACTCATGTCATTGGCACTAAATGAATTTTTAGGAATAAAGTTGATGAGAATGGAGCTATTTCTAGAAACAAAGCAAGACTTGTAGCTCAAGGCTACAGTCAGGAATTTGGTGTGGATTTTGATGAATCCTATGGCCCAGTGGCTAGGATGGAAGTTATACGAATTCTGCTTACATTTGCATGCTCTAGGAACATTCGACTGCAGCAGATGGATGTCAAAAGCGCATTCTTAAATGGGGTATTGAAGGAAGAGGTATATGTTGAACAACCTCCAGGTTTTAATTTCTCTGTTCAGCCTAACATGATTTTTAGGTTGAATAAAGCCCTATATGGATTGAAGCAGGCTCCCCGAGCCTGGTATGAGAGACTTTCTGAATTCCTCTTGAGCAAGGGCTACACTCGAGGTAAGGTTGACCAAACCCTCTTCACCAAAAATCTCGGAAAGGATTTAATAGTGGTCCAGGTATATGTTGATGACATCATCTTCGGATCTAACAATTCAAAATTGTGTAAAGAATTTTCTGAATCTATGTCTCATGAATTTGAAATGAGTTTAGTTGGCGAACTAAAGTATTTTCTTGGGCTGCAGGTCAAACAAATGGAGGATGGTTGTTTCATAAATCAAACCAAGTATACTCTGGAGATGCTGAAAAGGTTTGGAATGACCAACCTCAAGACTATCTCAACACCCATGGGCACCAACTCCTCACTGGATTCAGACGAAAAAGGTAAAGAGGTGGATGCTAAATTATATAGAGGTATGATCGGTTCACTCCTCTACTTAACAGCATCCAGGCCTGACATTCAATTTAGTGTAGGGATGTGTGCCAGATACCAGTCTAGGCCTACTGAATTGCATTTGGCAGCTGTAAAAAGAATCTTTAGATACTTATCTGCTACCCATGATCTAGGTCTTTGGTATCCTGCATCATGTAGTTTAGATCTCATTGCATATACAGATACAGATTATGCAGGATGTAAATTGGACAGGAAAAGTACTAGTGGTCACTGCGAATTTTTAGGAGGGTGCCTAGTCTCTTGGGGATCCAAGAAGCAACACTCTGTGGCTCTTTCTACTGCTGAAGCTGAGTATGTGGCAGCAGGGAGCTGTGGCACACATGTTATATGGATAAAACACCAGCTTCTGGATTACTCAGTTGAGCTAGGTTGCACTTCCATCTTTTGTGACAATACTAGTGCAATAAACATTGCAAAGAATCCTGTACTTCATTCTCGAACTAAACACATCGAAGTCAGGCATCATTTTATTCGTGATAAAGTAGCTAGGAAGACCTTTGAATTGATCCATGTTGGCACTAACTCACAAATTGCAGATATTTTCACTAAGCCACTGGATACTGAAAAATTTAGCACATTGCGCAGAGAATTAGGTATTTACAGAATTTCATAATTGAATAATTGATCTCTGAATAATATGTCATGTGCTCTTGTGCTTACCTATACTCATTGTCTGTTGCTGAAAATAACCTCATTATGAGTGGTTGCTGATTCACTCGTATTGATTGATATCACTTTGTTGTTCCTTGAGTTGTTTTGAGGTATGTCTTGGTTAAGTCTGAGTTGGTGTCAAGGTCTCAGGGGGAGCTAGATTAATAATTGGTGTCATGCTCTTTTGGCCAAATCTGAACATACTTTGAACGGACTTTTGCTGACCTTATAAGAGAATCAGTTTGAGTAGGTGGATAAAAGAAATTTTTGAATGTTTTATCCGTTAAAACTGTTCCTCTAATTTCTTGTTGGAATTTCAGCTGTTAGTCCCACTGAGATCAAAATCTGAATTCAAGACTATCTTCCTACACTGTAACTGACTTCTGATCTAGCCAGTACAGCATACCTACTTAGTCTAGTTAAGCCCGAAATGAGGTATATAGTGCTTTTGTCTGAAGAACTTTGGAGCTGGTGTATTGTTCTCAAACTGAATCAAGACTAATTTACAAGGTTTCAAGTGCAGTTTAATGAAAAATTCATGAAAGAAGTTTTAACAACCTTGTTAACTGTTCATTGAGAAACTGGGACTTTCATCAATGAAATGAACGAATCCCATGTCATGAGATGGCCGTTTAAATCAGGCTTAATTAGCTGTCTTGATCATACAGAGCAATGGTACATATCTGGTTAGTAACTGGGGAGTCTGGCCTCTGGTAAAGGTGTCACCTTAATGTCAACACCAGTTAAAATACTATCTCTGTCCTCTTGTCAGAAGGGGTAATGCGGTCTTGCCACCAAGTAACTGGGGATTCCTGCCTCTAAACAAGGTGTCTCCCTAATGTCAAAGGTGTACTTGACATATTTTTCTTTGATCTTGACCATCTTTGAACAATTTTCTCCCTCTTAATATCAAGATTCTCTTCACTTGGCATTTAGGTCTTGGTTTGTTTGTTTTCAATACCACATGTCTTTGTTTTTCCTAACTTCCTTGCTTTATACTCTCTGAGTAAAGACTTACTCTGACCATACTGGTATTTTGTACCTTACTTGCTTAGAATCTGGTTCTGTGTATGGAGCAACTCTTCATTCACCATTTTGCACGCAGTCTGACTAACTGATCCTCAAAATCATCACATAAAATTAATGGCTTTCTTAATTACTTAAACATCTCAATAACTCTCCTTTATCAGCCATACTCTCTATTGTTTTCTCTCCACTGTCAGCAATTTTCTTTTCGTGATATCTTCAGACCTGCCCCTAGTTTTTGATGATGTCAAAGGGGGAGAGTGTCTTGCTAGTGTCTTGCTTGTGCTTTGCTGAGGGGGAGTGAAAGATAAGTGCCCTGAGTTATCTAGTCAGAGGAAAGTAGATGTTGTGTTCAGGGGGAGCTCTTGGGAGTCGTCAGAGGAGGCGAGTGTGTTGTGTGTCTGCATTGCTTATTTTTCACAGCTTATCTTCATGCACTTCATCTCTGTTATTTAATATAGTGTTGCCATCATCAAAAAGGGGGAGATTGTTGGACTTTTGTGACTTCCCTAGTGTTTTGATGATGAGCATCACTATGTTAAATATTGTTATTTTAATCAGATATCTTGAGTAATGTTATGCATTTGAAATTTCCATGATTAACAGGAAAACTGCCATGAGATAATACCTTGCATGTCCGTAATGTTCCCTTCATACTTCGTGTTGTTTGTGTTCACTACACTCCGTGTTGTCCCTTTGTTCGTCGTATTTTTCCAACTATGTTTGTTGGTTGTCTTCGTGTCGCTCCATCTGTGTCACCCCTATGTCTTCGTGTCTTATGTTCTGGCCAAGTCTATACAGCCTCATCTTTACCTTCGTTCCAAGCCAAAGTCTACAGATTGGCTTAGCGTCATGCATCAGTCTTCAAAGTCCATACAATGCACTGTAGCATGTTCGAAGCTAAGTCCATACATTGGTTTAAGCTTCCAAGTCTGTACATTGGCCTTCAAGCTTTCCAAGTCTATTCATTGGCAGCTGAACTTTGAAGTCTATACATTGGTCTTCACTTCAAGTATGTACAGCCATTGTCTTGCCAAAGTATATACGTTGTGAACCCTCAAGTTTGTACAGACTTTGCCTTGTTCAAGTCTATACATCGTCCAGTTCTTTGGCAAGTCTATACCTTGTGAAAGTCCATACATTCGATTGCGTTGCCTTGAAGCCGTTCCAAGTCTATACATCCTATTGAACGCAAAGTCTTCACATCGCCTCATCATATGAAGGCTGTACGTTGCAAGTGTCCTTCTTGTTTTGTGACCACACTTCGTGTCAGTTTCTGTTTTCATCTTCGAATTGGTTTCAGTCCATGTTGTTTTCGTGTCGTCCTCGTCTTCGAGTCGTTCGTACGATTCGAGCAACTTAGTACTCGAGTTGTTTTCGTGTGTATTCAAGTCTTTTTAGTAAAGTGTCGTTTCACCTCGTGCCGTTCTCTTTGCTGTTTGTTATGTCGTGTTGTTTTTGTATTCGTGTCTTCGTGTTGCTTTTGTATTCGTGTCTTCGTGTTATTCTTGTGTTTATGTCCTCATGTTGTTTCTTTCTATCTTCGTCCAGGTTCCCTCTGATCGCGTGTTTGTCTACCGTTTCACTCCGTGAGACTTCCTACTCACCTCGTGTTGTTCTCTTCTGACTTCGTGTCGTTTTCTTTGTAGTGTTAGCTTTATTATTGTGTATCTCGTGCCGTTCTCTTCGTAGTGTTTATTTTGTTACAGTGATACTTCGTGTCGTTCTCTTTGTAGTGTTAGCCTCATTAGTATGTATCTCGTGTCGTCTCTTTTTACCTCGTGCTGTTTTAATCTGACCTCGTGTCATTCTCTCTTTATTTCGTACTGTAGTAATCTTGTGTATCTCGTGTCGTTCTCAGTACAGTGCATCTCGTATTGCTATCACATACCTTATGCAGTTTTAGTTTTTGTGGCCCTGAGTTTTAATCGTTTTATTTCTTTGCAGGAGAAGAAGAAAAACAAAAAGAAGAAGGTGGTCCGAGGAAGAATATTCCCAGTGACTGGGCTGCACGTGATCCAATGCTAAAGGAACCAATGCTATAAAGGCACGTGGCAAGAAGGTTCTGGATGAAGTGTGGGAGGCACACGCATTCTGCACCTTATCCACCTGCTGCTGCTGCTATATATTGAAGCCTTCGTCCACAGATGAATGTTGATCGAAAGGAAAAAGTAAAAAGCAGAAGTGCAGAGAGTTCGATCCAGAAAAAGAAGAGAAGAAATTTGAGTGAGAGCAGAAGAGAAAGAGCCTCCTGAGAAACTAGAGTGTTCCAATTGAGAGAGAAGAGAGAGCAGAAGAGTGATCAGAAGATGGGTATTGACTTACGGATCAAATCCGAAGTCTGCTGCTCAGTTTGAGCTACATTATTTCCGTTTCTGAGTTTTGGATTCCTTCTTTCTTGTTTTCATTTTTGTCTGTGTTTCTTTCTTGATTGAGAGTTCTCTGTGTTTCCTCCTGGTGTTCAGGGGAAGAGAGAGACATGTTCTCTCTGGTTCACTTGCAACAGACGTTGCAGTATTGTTCCCTCTCGTAGAAGAGGTGTTCCCTCTAGGATTCAGAGAAAGAGAGACCTTGGTCTCTGGTTCTAGTGACTGTAGATCACTAGTATTCCCTCTGGTTGGAGGAAGAGGAAATTGTTTCCTGTTTCTAGGGTCTTAGCGTCCTTAGGGTTCCCTCCGGGTGTGGAGGAAGAGGGGAGAGTGTTCCCCTGTGAAGCTGTGAATCAGCCATTGTTACAGACTGAGTCTGCTTTGCTAGCAGGTGCTAGTGGAAGCCTCACTTCGATTTGAAGTGAGGGGTGGACGTAGGCAGACTGGAGGTCTGACCGAATCACCTTAAAAACCTCTAAGTACTCGTGTGATTATCTGTGGTGATTGTGTGGTGTGCCTTCTATCCACTCGAGCTATTGTCCGCACTGCGTGTTTGTGGGTTCAACTCCGAGATTGCTTATTTTAAGTGAACCATTCTTCAGTAAGTTTTTAATCGGTTGAAAATAGTGATCTATTCATCCCCTCCCCTTCTAGATCACTTCATATTTCTTGTATCAAGTTGTGCCCATTTCCCCTGGTGTGTAAGGGTGATGGCGCTGTTCCGGAAGGACGAGTGCTGGTTGAGCGGTGTTCAAATTCTTGGCTGGTACTGGAACTTTCCAATGCGTGACAGTTCGGAGCCTGAAGTGTTGTAGAGGATTGCCAGATTTGGGGGTGAATCTGTGCTTGGGGTTCGAGGTAATGGAGCTTTCCTCACCCTATTTTCTGAAGTTGGCCGGCCAAGTTGTGGATTGTCGGGATGGCGAGTCTGGAGTTGCCGTGTTGGTTGTGCGTGTGGATCAGAGTGCGTAACGGAAACCTGGTGGGCCCATAACCCACAGGTATAGGATCGTAGCGTTGGGTGCTACGGGCGGATTTCCTAAGGTTCCGTTGAGCATCGGAGGATTGGTTCCTCGGTGTGAGACGTGTTGTTGCCTTGCCGTTGCTTGAGATATCGTGGTTCTTGGCACTGGCAGGAGGGATTGTTGGGGGAAAATGTTGGCAAGTGTGCCGCATGAGTACCATGTTCCTGTGATGGAAGCTGTGTCAGGCGTCAGCGTTAGACCCGGATGGGGTTGTCGAGGATGTGGCCTGACGGAGGTCGAGGACGTGTTGGTCAGAGTCGGTGGTTTGGTGCCTGACTTGTGTTGCAAGCTGCGTTCTTGGATGAGATCTTATTCTAGAGGAAGTGATATTTGAGAATTTTTGGGTTCCGGTTGGTAGCTACGAGTGACTGGTAAGGCTAGTCTCCTAGTCTACCATGGTAAGATGTGTATTGTTGGGGACCCGTGTGCATTGGTCATGGCGTTGGCGACCAGATTGTCATAATATTGGATGGCACTTTCCTCCCCAAGAGACGTGTGCCATGAATTCTTCCGGTGGTGTCCCGTGGCTCTGTGGTGAGGGCAGAATCAGGATTGGCAAGTGTCCACTTGGATTAATTGAGATAGGTTTCGATGAGACAGGACGGAAGAGTGACGCCTGTGGGCTGAGGCCTTTGGATAGAGATTGGCGTCGAAATGGTGGTCCTTGGTTTGTGACCAGCACGGGAGAATTTCCCTGTAAGTCTGAGTCGAGTGAGGTGATGACTAAAGACTCCTGAGTCATGTCGTTGGTTTTGTCGTGCTCCCCTGAGAGGGTTGGGTTGGCGCGATGCTCGAGATCGGATGCGGTGTTCAAGAGAAGTTCAGCTTGAGATATGGTAATTATCTGTGTGAGTCAGCGGATGGCCTGTTATGATATGGATCGTGCCTGTTGGGCAGGCGAAGGTTTCCCGTTGACGTGTATCTGGCGACTAGTGATGGTCTTTTCACAGACAGAAGATGTTGTTGGTTGTGCATCGTGAACGATGAGAGCCGTGTATCAGTGAGGCCTTTGGTGGTCGTTTCCATGATGTGCTTTCAGGATGGGATCTGGACTTTGTCGAATTTTATCTTCTGGCAGGGTTGCCCGAGTGATATATCTGGCTTTCAACTTGCCAGGAGTGAGGTAATCCTTGGCGCTGAGCCGATGATCTGATTGCGGTCTGTTGAGATGGCGGTGTGAGCTGATGGAGGCTCTATATTGGTTGTTCCCTTGAGAAGGGTGTGCGACCGGTCAGCTGATTGTGAAGCTGATGTGTGAATTATCTACCGACCATAGGATGGATCTGTATCAGTTTCTCGTATCGAGGACTGTGTCTCCTCGGTGAGCGAGATTGTGGCAGCGATGCCGTGATTGATTTTTGTTGTGACTGAGGCGATACCAGGCTTGTGCTTTTACGTTATGCCTGCTCTGTTGATCGGTGTGTGTGCGCGGCGTGCGGAGCGAGTTGCCGTTCGTGATTATAGTCTGGTGGTGTGCCTCAGGATCCGTGTCTTTCGTGATAATTGAGGTGTTCTGTGCTGGGACTCTGACAGCGTTGTCAGGTAGTTTAGTGTTCTTCCCCTGTGTCTTAGTGCTAGTCCAGAATTTCGAGGATGAAATTCCTTTAAGGGGGAGGGCTGTAATGCCCCGGGTTTTTTTGGATATTTTTCGGATCATTTTCGTGGGCCTGGGAGTGTATTTTGTGCTTTACATGTGTTTTTCCCTGATGTGCCTTCGGAACTCTGTGTAGGGCGAACCATGGCATTCTCCGACACCAGGACAGTACCGACGTGTTGTGCTCCTTCCGAGGATCGCGGAGGTAATTTTTAGTATTTTTCTGAATTTCTGAAATTTTTGGGTTTTTCTATACATATTAACCCTTTCTCTCTCTCCCCTCTCATTTCTCACTCTTTCCCTCTCTTCTCTCTCACTTTCCCTCCTCTCCCCCTCTCTTCTCTCCGGGCGGCCGACGTAGATGGACGAGGGCAAGGTGGCGGTGCTCGTGGGGCGAGGAGCGAGGCGTGGTGGCGAGGTGAAGCCGGTTTGTGAGCGTGGGATGCCGGTGGGGTTTCGTGGCGTTTTCTTCGTGGATCGGCGTCCACGGCGTGTGAAATCTTCGGTGGAAGTAGGGAGATGGATCCCCAGCTCATGTACTTCCTTTCCTGTGATTTTGGTAGGACGTGGTGAGCCGAGCGGGTTTATTTGAGCTTTTTAGGGAAAAAGCATGATTTTGGGGTGTGAGCCCGATCTAGAGTTTTGATCGAGTTTTTGGGCTTAGAATGGGTCCTCTCGGTGCTAGAGAGGTTGGGGACTAGTTTCCCCTTTGTTTCCCCATCACCCAGGGGTGATTGGGGCACGGAATGGGCTTTCTCGTGATTTCTGCCATTTTTGGGCTCAGGACGATTTAGTGGTCATTCCGGAGACCGCAAGGGGCGCCAAGCGGTCATGTGGAGACCGCTAGGGGGTCCGTTATGTCGGTTGGTTTAGCGGTCTCGTGATAGACCGCCTGTGGGGCTTAGCGGTCCAGGGGTAGACCGCCAGGCTCGTGGTAGCGGTCAGGGCTAGACCGTTTTCTGCTTTGGAGTCGTTAGAGGTCGGTGGGGTAGCGGTCTCGAGACAGACCGCTAGGCATCGCCTAGTAGTCAGGCAAAAGACTGCCACCCTACCTAGCAGTTCGAGAAGTGACCGCTAGGGGTTACGAGTTCCTGAGGCTTAGCGGTCCAAGGGTAGCCCGCTAGATGATTCTTCGTGCTCGTCGTGCCGTTTACCGTCGTGTTGGTCTCCGGTCGACCCGGTTGTGACCCAGTGGTCGACCTTCGGCCTCGTGAGTGTCCCGGACACCCCATGAGTTCCGTGTCCATGTTTCTGGGGTGTCTGGAGGTACCGTGTTACCTCGATTAGCATGCACGTAGGTGTGGTGGGTCTGGGTGACCCCATGTGTTTCAGGCTTTCGTGTTAGGCTCCATCGAGTCATCATGTATCAGTGTGAGTGCGGTGGGGTTCCCCCACATGTCGGGGGTTTCTACGGAAGATGATTCCCGACTGGGCCGTGTGTGTGGCCTTGGACTATGAGTCCAGTCATTCAGCATGGGGCTGGAGGTTTCCCGCTTTCCCAGGGATGGGAAATCGACGTGACGGTTTGTGAGATGCCTGGGGAATCGTGCTTTTGTGCTTTCCGCGTGGGCCGTGTGTGTGATCTTGGACTGTGAGTCCAGTCACCCAGCCTAGGGCTGGAGGTCTCCTGAGTTCCCTTTTGAGGGGATGGTCTCGGCAGCTCGTGAGCTACCTCGATATTCATGCTACTGTGGTTTTAGACCTAGGAATTAGGCTAGATTAATGGCATTGTGCCGTTGCGTACAGCGGTCTTGACCCCAAGTCTTGTGACTCAAGGACCGTTGGATTTAGTGAGCCTAGAGGACTGTCCAGAGTCCAGTGGCTTGGCACCACTTGGTTCTTCTCGACTTTCGTGTAGGTGCGTATGTGTTTCTCGAAGTTTCTCCTCGGAGAGTGGTCACATCAGTGACTCCCCACTGTTGACATGTTTTTCCCCTCCTCTTCTTTTTTCTTACCTTCCTATATCAGGATATAAAGACAAGCAAAAATGAGGCTCGAAGGGTGGACAGGTGTGTGTGTGATCGTGATCGCCACCAAGATGCAGAATGCAAAGGAAATGCACCCGTACCTTGGAAAGGGAGAAGACACTCGCCCAAAGTGCAACGCTGGTAGTTGTACACGGCCTAGGAAGTTCGCTCAATGGATGGCACGGTCGCTCGATAGGCCGCTCACAGTGCTGGAAAGAGAAACGGGACAAACACTGGTCTGGCTCCAAAATGGTACGCAGACAGCTGCGCACAGGATCTGAATGGTTCGTCGAGGACCGCTCTTCTCTGTAGACGGATGGAAGAAGACCGTTCAAAGCTATCAGACTCCAAGTTGTAGGACTTGATCCTCCACCCCTTCCGGCCGGCCAGAGGGGATGGGCCTCGTGTTGTGCTGATGCTGACCTGCAAAACAACGCAGAGAACAAGACCCAAATTAGACCTGGAACATGTAGCAACTATAGAACAAAAGGGAAAACCAACATGATAGCATGGAATGGGCGATACCTGGGGTGGTTTTTGAACCCTTACAGGGCGTGAAAACGATAGGAGGGCGTGAAAATGATGTGAAACAGTGAAAAACGTGGATGAAAAGGTAATGAAAAGAACATGCAATGAGTGGAAAAATGATTGGACACCTAGACTAGAACACACAAAAAATGACTACTCCCTTGACCGGAGGCTCAAGCAGACGTAGAGAGCCTCCCTCCCTGGCTACAGCTCGCTCAAGAATTCGGCAGAGCTTCGACATCGACGTTGCATCTCCTCCCCTTTCAAGCTTGGACTAGGGGTTCTATTTATAGACCCCTGAAAGTCCAGCCCCGAAATTAGATTTTTCACTGAAAATTAGGGCGTGATAATAAAACAAAAGCTATAGATAATACTTCTATCTCCCACCAGGATCAAACGGCACCCCCTTTGATGGAGAATCTGCGGTGAAAATGGCGGAGGAAGGTGGAGGTTTAACCACGGATGGAGAGAGAAAAACTAAATATTCCACATATCTCGGGCCTGTACGTGGTCGTTCGATAGGCCACCCAGCCTAACATGCGGTCCATTACTAGGCCGCTTACCTCTGTCAGTGATAAATAAATTAAACAATAAATTATCTAATTATCCACCGAACTGACTGGCTGACCCGGCGCTGGACTCTTTAGGATAAGACGGTCTAATGCTAGAACCCTCAATAGTGGCACAGTCCAATGCTCGACCGTGTAAAACGTGTCGGTGATAAATCCGACAAAACAGGATAAATAGGTAATTATCTAAAAAATCAACCGGCTTAGGACGTTGGGAGCTGAACGGTCTAAAGACAGGCCGTTCAATGCCAGTAAACGGCTGAACTCAGACCGTGCAAAGGCTTGTCGGCTGAAATTCAAAAAATCAAATAGATATCCAATAAATCGTTCTGAGCATGTGCACGGTTTCAATCAGACCGCCCAATCGCTGCACGGTCCGTTGTGAGACCGCGTAAAGGCTGGACGCTTGAAATTAATAAAATGGGATAAATGAACCCATTCAACCCAAAGATCAATTGAAATCAAAGCCCAATAAGCCTGTATTCGAGAGCAAACCTAGCCAGGGAGGTAGATACCCATAGAATAAGCCCTGGAAATGGCCCAATGAGTAATGGACAACTCGAGGCATCAACAAATGATGATAAGAGGAATGACTCAACTCATAGGCAAAAAATGGGAGTCAACAGATGTCCCTCCTTAACATCATCTTTGCAGGGGAGCGAGCGGAGGTGAAGCGAAAGTGAAATGGAATATGGAGATGAATGCAAAAATGAAGCGGAGCGAACTGAAAAGTGGCGTTAAGGTAAAAGACACCAGTTTTCTCACCAACAAGCAATGGGCATCTTCCGGAAAACTCCGAACCAAACACAAGGAATGATCAGACTAAAATGACCTCAATCTGGAGGTACTAACTAAATAAAAGCAGGGTAAAAAGTAAGCATCCTCATCAGGGGACATAATCTACAACCAATGAGGGAAATCAACAGTAACGAAAAAGTAAAGAAATAGGCTAAAACTCCAGATGGGGACTCCTAGTCAACCAAACCAGGTGAATAGACCAGAGAGAACCTTCCAACTCTGAATGTAATTGTTCATCTTACTCAAAAATTGAACACACAATCATCCATCACTGACGAGACACTTCTAGGCAAACCATGGGTTGTTAATGCTCAAAAGATTCACATGATGCATGCCGGGCTAAAATAAAAGAAATCATTAAAACAAATGCAAAGAAAGCCATAAAATAGAAAATACTCGAGAATAATATTGCTAGACTGGGATAATTAGGGTCAGGACACTATCCGCAACCACGGTGTGCGAGACAGAACCATCGTCCCCTAATTTTTCCAACCTAACGGCCTATCCGATGATTAAACGCGTGAACCTAGAGCATCATTATTTTTGTTATAGGGGAACATCAGATCCTGGAACACGTGAACAACAAACTGGTTCTCGAGATAATATAGCATAGATACCATATAGTAATGCATTAAGAGATATAGGGATCGAAATACTTACCTGACTTACCTGCCGGCAGTGGAAGGCAAGTTGAAGTGGTGCTGCAAAGAATTCATGAACAGGGTTTTGCATTATTACATCATGAAATAATCATTCAAGCCAAAAATATCCTCAATTAGTCACATAATGCAGCAAGAATAAAGCCCCAAACATGTTTATCGTTCTGCATAGAAACGGTCCAACAACAGACTGCCCAAGAAAAAACACGGTCCAGACTGGGCCGTTCAAACATTACTAGTTTGAATATGATCGTGAAGATGCACGGCCCTTTATGAGGCCGTCCAATGAACTGCACGGCCATACTCCGGCTGTTCAATGGAAGTGAATCATTAGGACTTAAATGGCCAGATCTTAGACCATCCAGTATTTGCATGGCCCATCGATGGACCGTGTAATAATTGGTGGTTTCAAAAAAAATAAACCCTTCCTTCTCCTCCCTCCCCACCATAACCGACGGCGAGAGGAACACAAACACCCCCACTCCACTCTCTCCATCTCCCCCACTCTCATTCTCCCATTTTCTTCCACCCTCTCCCAGTCCCCTTTATGCGATCCAAGCATCAGGATCTCCACCGGAGGATGGCCGGAGAGGGAGACCAGATGCCACCTCCGGTGGCCACCGCGGAGGAGGTGGTAGTGCCACCGCCCGCGGCTGAGGAAGGAGCGCCTCCGCCGCCCATGGCCGAGGAGGAGGTCGGGGCGATCGCTGCTGGTGAAGGAGACACCGGAGCACCACCGGCGGAGCCCACGGTGGCGGTGAAGAAGCCACCGAGGTCCTCTGAGGTAAGCACCTAGAAACCATCCCTTTTTCAAGTTTTTAATGCATGCATGTGGCCTACAAGGGTAGAAGAGGGGCTTACAACCTCCTTTAGGGCCGGTTGGGAGGCCTAATGGGCCCTCACCGCCGGCGGGGAGGGGATGAACGCCATTGGGCATGGCGGAAAGAACACGGTTCAACAGTAACCGTGTAAGAAACTATGTGGTTCACATCGAACCATTCATGACTAGCACGGTCCATGGGTGGCCATTCTGGTGTAGTTGAACCGACAAGGGTAAGGGATTTCGCACGGCCTGGGGAAGACCGCGGATAGATAGGACGGCCTACTTCGGTCCGTTTAGAATTTGAAGAGTTGTGAACAGGACAGTCGCCAGCAGACCGTGGGTAGCCACACAGTTGAAGGAAAGACCGTGCAAGCTTAAACGATCAGGGGCTTAAAAGGGGAGTTATACGGTTAGGTGGGGACCGTTGGCTTATTGAACGGCCAGGAAGAGGCCGTTATCGGGTTGAACACGGGAATAATACACGGTCCTCACCTGGCCGTCCATCAGGAAGAACGGTCCATGGATGGCCATGGACCTCTGAGAGGGGTTTATTGGGACGGTTGGAACCCAGCCGTCGAAGGGGTAGACGACCCGTAGGTGACCGTTCTCTTAGCAGAGTGTATTTTTCTTCTTTTTTCCTTTCATTTTTTCAATTAATGAAATGCATGATTCTATTATGAAATGTATGACTAATGCAATCGTTCTAAATGTATGCAAGGAAAGCGTAGGACTCGGATCTCCTGGCTACAGGTCCGAGCAGTGTACCTCACACTGCCGGACTTTCAGCGGGAGAGGCTCACGGTGATGGGCTTTGCAGAGTTCCTGAGTGCAGAGGTTACCCGACTGGACACGCCGCTCCTCTACGCTCTGCACAACCACTGGGATCCGGTGAGCCAGACGTTCCTCTTCTCATGGTGCCACATGGTCCCCACGTTAAAGGATGTCGAGCGCATCACCGGACTGCGCGTGCATGGGACACCGGTCAGCGGGAGGACCTACCCCGACTATCGGGAGCTGGCCTAGAGTCTGCTCGGGCTGGAGCTGTTGCACCCAGAGCGACAATCGGCGACCCTGACGAGGGTGAGGCTGCAGGAGAGCCTCGGACTGAGGGGAGTAGGGATAGCGACCGGGGAGCTGCTTGAGCAGCACTTGCAGAGGTTGGTGGACCGAGCGTGACCCTGAGTGGCATCTGAGCCGGGACCTGAGGCGGACATCATCCTGAGGCGCTTCTTGATGCTCTTCTTCGGGTGACTTCTGTTCACGACGAGGGCCGATGTCATTAGCTGTCAGTTCCTCCCCCTGCTCGAGGACGTGAGCCACGTCGGGGACTACGCTTAGGGAGAGGCAGTCCTCGCATTCCTCTTCGACACCCTGAGCTCGACCAGTCGGCGGACGATGCTCGGTGGTTTCTCTCCTCTACTCCAGGTACGACTCGATTCTTAAACTGATTATGTAATTCGCTATATGAACTCTGTATGCTGAATGCTAACATTTAATGAAATGTAATGCAGGTGTGGGCCTACGTACGCCTACGTGGGCTAGGGAGAGGAGAGGAGACACACCCGGACCGGCTGCCCATCACGAGATGGTGGACAGCCCTATGGGAGACTGGGTCCCTGCGGAGATAGGTCCGAGGGATCCAGGATGACTTGGACACGCTGCCCTACGCCTCGGTAAGACCTAAACTCAAACCTTTCATTAAATGCAACTTATGTGCCTAAGATGCTAATGTGACTTTCCTACTTGACAGGTTCGGTGGACACCGTACCAGAGCGAGGGGAACGAGGGCCGGCCTTGGGTGGTGGCGGCCCTCTCCTACGCTGGCCGAGACATCTGGCTCCACTGCATGAATGTGGTGGAGCCGCTCCACTTCCGGTTGGTGATGAGGACGATCGGCGTCCACCAGCCCGCGGTCGAGTTTTCGGCATCTGAGATGCCGAAGGAGCGAGTTGGGCGACACCCCCAAGGACTAGTCACAGTGGTAGATTGGATGACACGGGCAGCAGAGCAGATCGCAGACTGGACAGCACTTGGGCGGGTGGTGTCCACCCGAGTGGAGAGCGACGAGGCTTATTACACAGCCTACGCCCGGCATTACAGGGACTAGGTGTTCTGTGGTGCCTGCCGACCGGTACGACTTCCAAGTCTAATGCTTTCTATTATGCTTTCTATATGATTATGCATTGACATGTGGACTTTCTACATACAGCTTGACCCCCAGGGCCGGATCGCAGAGTTGCAGGGTCTCCTCCACTCCACCATCCAGGAGAGAGATGAGCTTCGACAGGTGTTGGCCCTCCTGGTGAGTAACGCTGAACCCTAGACTTATATGGATATGCTTATGACTAACGTGGAGTTCTAAATGCAGTGAGCTGAGGGAGCCCAACGTCAAGGGGCTGACGTGCCTTCCTCCTCTTCCCAAACACCTGCGGACCGTGCCGAGCGGGAGGCAGAGTTCGGGAGGATGGTCGCACGGGCCGAGGCAGCCGAGGCTACTCTCGCCGAGAGGGTAAGTACACTACGCTTTCCCGGCTGATTATGCTTATGAGATGCAATTGACTAACCCTGATGCATGTGTGCATACGACCGAGCTGACAGCAGCCTTGGGCGAGAGTACTCAGCTGAGGGAGGAGACCGAGCAGATCCACGTAGCGGCGCGGGACGAGGTTGCTCGTCTCCGGGAGGAGATGGAGCGGAGCCGTTCGGTGGATGCGATCGAGGTGGCACTCCTCCGTGCAGAGTTGGAGCGTCTCCGGGCTGGGGCTGCAGAGATGGAGTGTTATCGGACGGAGGCGTTAGAGCTGAGAGGGGAGCTGCGGGCGTACAAGGAGATGAGCCGGTGGTCGGAGCGCAGCGGGGCTCCGAGCAGCAGCACTCACGGCACCCATGGATCCAACAGGAGTTACTTTACAGGCTCCTCCGGTCGCCGGAGGAACGAGGAGGAGGAGCGGCGCCGACGGCACCGAGAGGAGGTGAGCTCAGCGATGCCCCCGCCATCGAAGAGGCATGCGGGTGCGGGTGATAGTGGGGGCCCGGGAGAGGGACATGCTTGATGTATCCAGACAGGACTTTTGTACATGATGCTATAATAGTGATAGTGACATGACATGTTTTTAGTTGATTTTCTTTTGTGAATGAATGTTGGTGAATGAGTGTATGAATGAATGAATGCTAACTTACTAACAACGGACCCTAGAGGGACACGAGAGAGTGAGAGAGGGAGAGACAGAAAGCTTTGATTTGAATGACGCCAGAAGAACCAAAATTGGAGTGGCAGGGAGGTAGACGGTCATTACAACGACCGATCTAAGATTTGCACGGTCCCCTGATAGACCACTGAAATCAGCTCGACTAGGTCTCAATCAAGCAAATAAACGGTCCATTGTGGTCCGTTCAAAGAACCAGAACGGTCCTCTTTTGACCTTGTGTGTTATAGAATGGCCTCGTTAAGACCATGCAAATATCAGACATCGAAGCATGTAGAAGGTTGGTACACGGTCTGTTTCAGACCGTGTTCAGACTTTAGCGGTCTATCAACAGACCGTGTATGAAGATAGGCTGGTAGTCCGATTGGGACTCCCTTGGAGAGTCCTAACCCGAGAGTGGGGAGTTTTAAACCGACCCAACTTCTATCCTAACCCGATCTAGAGTTATCCTACCCTAATTCTAGAGGGTTTAGGCCTCTAACCAAGTTCTATAAGTGAGAGGGAACTCTAAATTCATCCTTCACACCACATCCCTCTTCAAACCTTCAAACTCTTGCTAATCTTCCTGCAAACATCATGAAGAGGGCCTTTGAAGGGAGCTCAATGGAGGGGGTGGTCTATGAAGGTCCAAAGCCGGCTAGAAAAGAGCGTGGAGTGTTGCAGCGGTTAACCATGATCTCGAGACATTTAAGCTCCAGCCCGTTGAGAGAGGTAAGTTTGTACAAGTTCATTCAATTCAATTAATTCATTCAAAATGCTTATATGTTCCTCCTCTCTTGCTCTTCTTTTTTTTCTTCTTTTCTTCTCCTCAGCTTCTCCCCGGCCCTAGGCGCTACTCCACCTTGAAGTGGATGGCTTGTTGAGTAGTGGATAGCAGATCTAGAGGGGAGGGGTGAATAGATCTGCCCCTCTTTTCGTAATGCAACCCTCTTTAAAGTTAGATAATGATAATAGCAGCGGAATATAACTAGCTAAATAAAAAACACAACGACTTGCTTAGCAAGATGATTATGCAATATAGAGATTGAACCTAAGCATGCATCTAACACAAAGTAGTTGCACAATCAAACCACAACACACGAGATTTTATGGTGGTTCAGACTGAATCCCCAGTCCTACGTCCACCCCTCACCAAATTTGGTGAGGCTCCACTAGTGCCACGCACTAAACCGCAAATCGGAAAGACATCCGATTACCTTCCTACTAACCACAGGTAGGGACGTCAATCACCGCAAATCAGACAACTTCTGATTACCTTCCTACTAACCACCGATAGGGACTATCTTCAGTTTCAAATGTTTGAATGAAATGGAAAAAGAACAAGATATAAAAACGCTCAAACAAGATATAGAATATACTCAAGGAGAAAAGATCTTGTCTGAGATTGCTGGAGCTTGAATCTGATGCTTCAATGGTATCTTCTTCATTGTGAAATGATCTTCCTTGGATCACCTTGAGCTGATGAAGAAGATAAAGGATGCAGATTTGATCTCCCTTGAAAATCTTGTGAAATCAGCTTCCTTGGATCACCTTGATAGCCTTGCTTGCTTATGGTGCTCCTTGGAGATTGCTTACTTTGATATGAGTTTGAAACACCTTGAAATGGATGAAGAACTTCTTCATGAAGTACTGTTCACGGAGGTGCTACAGTACCCGCGAATCACCTTCTCTAGTCTCCCTTGATCTCTCTTGTTTCAATTGAAGCATTAGGGTTTCTAACCCCTCAAGTGTTGGTTTTATAGACTTTGAATGGTCCTTGAACATCCCCCAGACAAGATCCATAATTCATGGGGGATTGGATGACTTTGGGGTTAAACAAATACAAGGAAAGGGGCTCTTCTCGAAGTGAAAAACAAAGTCAACATTGTTGGCTCGGGGCTGGCGGTCGACCTGCAGAAGCGGGCGGTCGACCGCTACTGAGAAACGTTGTAGACGGATGGTCCCTGGAATTTTCGGTCGACCGCTACTGGGCTGGCGGTCGACCGTCACTGAGAAACGTGCAAGCAGTTGGTTGCTGGCAGGGGCGGTCGACCGCCCCTGGGCTGGCGGTCGACCGCCAGCTGGGCAGAACCCGGGTTACCCCGGTTCAGTCCATTAACTGTTTAGCTTTGTTGCTTAAGTCCTTTAGCAGCCCATTCTCATCTGTGGCATCAACCTTGACAGTCTTCAATATTTCTATTTGATTATATCACTCCTATAATCAAAATTTTGTTCCGGGGGCTCCGCCCCAGGAAACCCCGCAAGGGGCGCTGCCCCCTTGACCCCCGCGACCTGACCGTGCAGGTCGATCCACGTGCGAGGGCGCAATCATTGAGCTTTCACTATTGCCATCTCCACTCCATTCATTGGCATATCTGTCATGAAAGAACATCAAATAGTTTAGTCATATAAGAGTGGTAAAATATTAATGACTTATAGTGTTTAGCCATTATCAAAACTAAGAATATCAAATAACTCAAATGACCACAGGATGATGTCGAATGACCCAAGTGACCACAAGATGACTTAAATGACCACAGGGGCACAACATGGCTCCCATGATCCGCGAGCTACCCATAGCAGTGACATCTTTCCTTAGGTCTTGGCACCTACATCCTCTCCTAGTGTTAGCCAAGAACTACCCCAAGCTCTCCCTAGACTGGCATAGTATTTCAACTTTGGTAGAGATATGGCACCCTCAGACCCACATTTTGATCTTCCCATCTTTTGAGGCCACCATCCTTCTAGAGAAGGTAGAGACCTACTTGTCCTTCCCTATGTCCAAGGTGGGTGAGGAGGATTTAGTCTGCCATACCGTTGCCCCTGTGGATCCTGCCCTCATCTTAGGAGAGTTTATACCTAGCACGAAGGACGTCCGCACCATAGTGGGCCCACACTAGATCCATTTACTACCTCTCAACCAGTGGGTGATAGCACATTGTAAGAACAAATGTGGGTGGGATGAGGCCATAGCTAAGGCCGCCTCTATTTGCTTATGCGGGGCCATACTCTTCCCCTCTGCCGACCACGTCTTAGATTCTCCTATCCTTAGCACCATCAGCGGTCTGTGGCAAGGTCTTTTTATCTCCCAGGTCATCCTTGCTTACCTTTATGAGGGTCTCAGTTCAGCTACTCTAGGGGGTCCACTCTTTGGCTCTATGATTCTCCTGGAGTGCTGGATGGGAGTTAGGATGAAGTCCATACCAAGGGAGGGCATCACTTCGGTTAGTCGGATCTTCGGGAGCCATCCACTGTTCTTTATTGGCGGTTCTTTCATGTTCTCTCAGGAGGTGGAGTGTCGTACGGCAGACAAGAAGACTAGGGATGAGTGGCGCCTCTACATCAATACTCTGCCCCTGGACCGATTCGTGATGCGCCTGTTCTTCCTCAACGGTTCCACCCTCAAGCTTCCTAGGAGGCTAGGTTTGGACTTGAGGCTCATGGGTGACACTGCCTTGGCGATGTATAGCCCGCACCGGTGTTTCCTACAGATTGGACTACCCCGGACTACACTTTCGGCGATGTCCCATCTTTCCGCACTACAGGCGAGGAGGTTCGGGTCAGAGGAGGATGAGCAGGCGGTCAGGAGCGCCCTGATCATGTGGGAGATCGCCAAGACCCACATTCTTCCTGCAGAGGTAACGGAGCTCTAGGAGACATACCAGGCATATGTGAGAGAGCTCAGAGAGATTAGGCCTCGCGGGGATACCCGGCTAAGGATTGAGTGACTTTCTTTCTTTTGATGTATGAAAACCATGGATTTGATATTGATTTTGAAATAAAGGAATTAAATGTTTGATTAATGAGATTAGCCTTTGTTTCTGTGCATTTTGTGGATTGAGGTAGCTTTTTGGAAAGAAAGCGGTCTGTAGGAGGCCGCTGACATAGTTGAATGGTCATTAAGTGACCGCAGACCAAAGACAAATGGTCTCAGATAGACCGCTCAATTTATGGATGTGAGTGGTTTAGAACAAAATTCAGGTAGTCCATGCGGTCCATCGAGGGACCGTCTGGGATACCAGAGCGGCTAGTGAGAGATCGTGTAAATAATAAGCGGCCCACGTGGGACCGCTACCCTTTGGGCGCACAGAGGAGCCGGTTGGCTCATGGGACATAAATAAGGCGGCCTTATGAAGGCCGTCTAGAATCCTGGGAAGGTCATATGATGACCGCTTGAATGGTTTAGACGGTCGTATGGAGACCGCGTACCTGTAGATGCCTGCATCATTTGTAGAACCTGCCCCTGCACACACATTCAAACAAAAAATATGTTAAATCTGTTTTAGGCTTAACCCCTTGGCTGTAGCAAGTTAGGGGATAACCAATCCTTAATTTTTGGTCAAGGGGGTAAGCCTTATTAAATAGGCAAAATGACCGAAGGAAAAGGATGCAATGCATGTCATTAAATGCGGGTGATGATTTTGAAAATATTTTTGGGGATTTTGAAAATATTTATTTTTTTTATATTTTAAAATATGTGATTTTTTTTGATTTTGAAACATGTAATTTTTTTAGACTTTGAAATATGTGATTATTTTTTAATTTTAAAATATGTGATTTTTTTAGATTTTGAAATATGTGATTTTTTTTTGATTTTGAATTATGTAATTTTTTTAGATTTTGAAATATATGTTTTTTTTATTTTAAAATATGTGATTTTTTTAGATTTTGAATTATGTGATTTTTTTTGGATTTTGAAATATGTAATTTTTTTGGATTTTGAAAGCCCATTTCGTCAACAAGAGCGGTGCCAGTCCTACTAGGAATCACCCACGCCCGGCGTGCTCTAAAGGTGACAATCCCTGGCCAAGGGCCGTACCTGACTTGGGATGTCGTGAGGTGTGTGAATGTCGGACACGGGATCTTCTTTTGTGATCGAGGCACGGCTCATCTTGCTGCCAGTCCTTCATTGGCTTGACGCTAAGGGAAAAAACGTTTGAGATACAACCCGTTCCACGGATTAGATAATTTTTCACCCTCGGCGTTGACTAGACGGTACGCGTTCCCAGGATAAACCTCCTTGATAACGAACGGACCTTTCCAATTGGGCTGCAACTTAGACTTAGGACCCCCCGTTTTAATAAATTTGCGTTTCAACACCATGTTACCCACCTGAAATTTACGTTCAATGACTTTCTTTTGAAAATGACGGGGGACCCGCTTTTGATAAACGGAGACATGATTGGCTGCGTTAAGCCTCTTCTCGTCCAAGAGTTCCAACTGTACGAGCAACGCCTCTCGACGTTCGTCGAGATTAACTTCCTTGTCCAGCTGCACTCTTAGGGAAGGGATCAGTATCTTGTATGGAAGTACCGCCTCCATCCCATAAGTCAGGGCAAAAGGAGTCTGTCCAGTGGGAGTGCGGACGGAGGTGCGATAAGCCCATAGAGCTTCAACAAGTCTTTCAGGCCAATCAACAAATTTGTGCGACTCGTAAGTTTTCTTGATAATTTTCAAAAGCGTCTTGTTGGTGGCCTCGGCTTGGCCGTTGCCTTGAGGGTAGTAAGGTGATGAATGATGCAATGCAATGTTGAATTTCTTACAGAGGTCCTGGAGTTCTTGAGACACGAACTGCGGTCCGTTGTCGGTGACGATGTCGCTTGGCACTCTAAACCGCGAAATAATGTTCTTCAGGATGAAGCGGCATACTGTGGTGGCTTTGATTTCTGTATATGCTTCAGCTTCTGCCCACTTGGTGAAATACTCCGTAGCGGTGAGGATGAAGGATTTCTGTTTAATCTGGGAGTTGGGATCACCTAGCAAGCCTATAATATCAAAGGCCCACATGGAGAATGGCCAAGGAGCAGAAAGAGGATGGAGTGATGAAGTAGGAGCGTAGATTTTATCGGCATGGAGTTGGCACTGGACGCACCTACGGACATAGGCAGAGTAATCTTCCTCTAAGGTTGGCCAGTAAGCCCTGCCTAAGGATCTTTTTCGCCAGCGCCTGTCCATTGACATGTCCTCCACATTCGCTCGAATGGGCTACTTCTACAACCTTCCAGGCCTCGTCATCGTCTAAACATCTCATTAGAACTCCATTAAGAGCTCTCCTATACAACTCTCCTGTAATGATGGTGTATCTGGAGGCAATTCTTCTAATGGCCATGCGTTGCGCGGCGGTGGTCGATTCGGGGAATGACCCATCCCTGCAATACTGCTCGATCTCATGCTACCAAGGCAATTCCTCTTCCTCTAGAATTTTTTCGAGCTTAGTTAAAGACACTTCTTTCAAATCCTCCTTTTCAGCCTTCTTCTCTATAGTTTTCCTAAGGTTGTCAAACCACTAATCTTGAAGGGAAGGAGCGTCTAACCGCTGAACCACGATGGTTTCAGTGGCACGACTGAGAGGAAAGGAAAGGGAAGAAGCAAGCGATGCGAGAGCATCGGCAAGAATATTCTGAGACCGAGGGGTGTGAATGTAAATTAGCTTACGGAATTGCTTAGCCAAGAGCGTGACCAAATCTTGATAAGGCTTGAGCTTAGGGTCACGGGTGCGATAAGTAGAAAGAACTTGACGCAGCACCAACCGAGAATCTCCTATGATATTTAAGTATTGTGCGCCCATGATGTAGGCGTGCTTTAATTCAGTAAGGAGAGCCTCATACTCGGCTATGTTATTGGTAGCAGGAAAGGAAAGCTGATATGCGATAGGAATGGTCACTCCCTCTGGGGTGAGGAGAACAACGCCGATCCCTCGGCCCTGAGAATTGAGTGCTCCATCAAAATGAAGAGACCAAAAGGGGTGATGATTGAGCACAGCTAGGTGTTCATCAGGGAATTCATCCTGGATAGAATCTGTACAAGGGATAGGCGAATGAGCGAGATGTTCGGCAATAGTATATCCCTTGATATCTTTTTGAATGACGAAAGTGATATCAAATTGGGAGAGAAAGCTTTGCCAGCGAGCTAACCTACTAGAAAGGATGGGTTTCTCTAAAAGATAGCGAATTGGGTCCATTCTAGAGATCAACTTAACCTCATGGGCAAGGAAATAATGTTTTAGCTTCTGAGCTACCCATACTAACGCTGCGCAGGTCTTCTCCATAGTAGTATACTTATATTCAACAGAGTTGAACAACCTAGAGAGATAGTAGGCTGCCCCTTCCTTCCCTTCATCGTCCACTTGTGCCAGGACAGCTCCTAGGGAGTCATCAATAACTGAAATGTATAAAATCAGGGGTTTCCCAGGGACAAGTGGTTACAGAATCGGGGGATTAGACAAATAAACCTTAAGATCCTCATAGGCCTTTTGGCACTGCTCGTTTCATTCAAATTTGTCCCCCGCCTTCAATAGTTCATAAAATGGGCGGCATCTTTGCGAATGTTGGGATATGAACCTCCGAATAAACTGTAAACGCCCAATCAAACCTCGAAGCTCAGTGATATTGTTAGGCGGTGGCATTTCCATAACGACCTTTGCTTTGTTTGGATCAATTTGAATCTCCCGCTTACTAACTATAAAACCTAGCAATTTCCCTAATGCTATCCCAAACACACATTTCTTCGGGTTCATTTTCAGTTTATACTCCCTAGCCTTTTGCAACACTTTAGCTAAGATAGTGGGGTGCTCTTCCTTTGACCTAGACTTCACCAGAATATCATCCACGTAGGCTTCCATATACACATGCATCATGTCCTGGAAGATAGCCATCATTGCCCGTTGATACGTGGCACCTGCATTCTTCAATCCAAATGGCATGACAACATAACAGTATGTGCCCCAGGACGTGGTGAATGAGGTTTTCTCTTAATCTTCAGGAGCGAGACAGATTTGATTATAGCCTGAATATCCATCCATAAATGGGAGGACTTCGTATCCAGCCGTGTTGTCCACCAACACGTCGATGTGAGGAAGTGGGAAATCATCTTTCGGACATGTCTTATTCAAGTCCCTGAAATCAATGCAAATCTGAATTTTGCCATCCTTTTTCATCACCGGGACAATATTTGTCACCCATTGAGGATATAACATAACTCTAATGAACTTGGCCTTATGTAATTTATCCACTTCTTCTTTTATCCTTAAGGTCATTTGGGGGTGGAATCTTCTTGATTTTTGTTTAACGGGTGTTGCCCCTGGTTTAAGTACCAACCTATGTTCTACCAGAGTGGGGTTGAGGCCCGGCATGTCCTCGTAGGACCAGACAAAGGAATCGCTATACTCCCTCAAAACCTTGATTAGCTCCTCTTCAACCTGAGGAGGGAGATTAGCATAAATAATTATGGGCTTGGGATCCTCTCTAGTTCCAAGGTTAATCTCTTTCGTGGGTTCATCCACTGCCGATGACGGTTCATCAAATCTCTTCAAACCCTGCACGTACAAATCGGCAGTGTCATCCACGTCACCATCCTCATCATCAATAGGGTCCTTCTCATCTATGATTTCATAAACCCCTAATCCATCATCGCTCCACACCCCGTCTAGCTCTTCATCACCCTCCAAGACAATTGCTGTCTCTACAAACTCAGAACACTTAAGAGGGCGTGACAACGCTGAGCAAGGTCCTGGAGGAACCTATCAGGAATAGTTTTAGCATGATGCGTCATCGGGCGCGTAGCAAGGGTGGATGGGTTGGAACGCGACCCTAATTCACTACACTCTACCGACTCTACTTCTCTAAGCTCAACAAATCCTACATCTAACCCAGGGGATAAGAAATCTACGGGAAAGGAAGTAGGGGTCTCGTGCCCCTGGGAAGAATGCGGATAAAACATTGCATAATCTTCCATTGAAATCTCCGTTTTAAAAGTGACATTTTTTTTGGAGATTGGAGGAAATCATGCAGCAAGACGAACCAAAGGAGGAAGGAGGAGGGGGAAGTTGACGGGAGAAGAGAGATGGGAAAAGAACATCAAAGAATGGATCAGATGAAGAAAACCACATGTCGGAGAGATCGGAAGAAGGGGAAAGCATGGTGGAGAGATCAATAGGTGGGCATTGCCCACATGCACAAGTCACAAACAAAATTTCGAATGGCCTTTCCGTGAAGAACGGATCGACCATGATTGGGGGTGAACGGGGAATAAATCCCAACTGTTGAAAAAGGGAGGCGAGGCGGGAAGAAGACCAAGAAAAAGCAATGATGGAGCTCCCCTCCTCCCGTGGACTTCGATAAACTGGCTCCGCTGGAGAGCACTCCACAAGCTGCATCTCCGATTTCTTCAGACAAACTTCTTCTTCAGAAAAAAATTCTTCAAAACTGTGACAAAAATCTTCCATATCACCCGCCAACCCCTTCAGCGGCGGCGGCGGGTCAGCAATAGCACAAGCGGCATCACCTTTTATATCAAAACAGGGCAGCTTCTTTAGGGTACCTGGCTGCAACGGGCCTTTTACAAAATGCTAACGGTAGTCCCACGTCATCGGCCCAGAATCTCCCAGTATTGACAATGCTGACTCTCGGTAGCCGAGGCCTCTCCTGCTCATCTTTCTGCCCCTTGGGATGGGCGTAGTCCGACCCTGCAACTGGGCTCCGAGACGCATGCCTGGCTAGTAACCTAACTTCAGAATCATGTCCAGCCCATGGAATCTCGTATCTTGGGCTTGGCTTTAACATTTATAGGTATAGTGGCGGGCTTGCGTGGCGCATATGTCCAGGGAAAATCCAAGTCCATTATAGAAAGAACTGGCCTATTGCTCGGCCAGAGAGTTGGCAAAATCTTATCAGAAATAGCTTCGACTGTCTGTACTGTAGAAACATTCTTTACCTTGACCGCCCGCCCCTGAAATGGAAGTTTGAGGCATTGGTGAGCGGTCGAGGGTACTACATTCAAGCAGTCAATCCATGGGTGACCCAGAATAGCCTTAAACATTGGGTCTATGTCCAACACATAGAATTCCACGGCCATACTCAAAGGCCCTAGCTCGGCCTGGACTGTTACAACCCCATGGCACGCTCTCCTGGAGTTATCATACGCTGCAATGGTCGTCGGTGTCGGCCTTAGCATGTCTTCAGAGATGTTGCAGACACGCAAAGTGCTCAAGGGACAGACATTAATAGAAGCTCCCGTGTCCATTAGAGTTGCATCAACGGCCACCTTATTTAATGTAATGGAAATGCATAGTGGCATCTGGTGTGTCTCCGGGGGTGGTAACTCTGACTCAGAAAAGGAAATAGACGGCCCCTTTGTGATAGTGGCCAATACCGACGGCAAACTATCTACCGCCACGTCCTCGCTAACCCTGACTTTCTGTAGAAAAGCCCTTAAGACATCTTGGTGTAGCGTGGACCTCTTGATTAACTCCAGAACTGAGATCTTGGCCGGCATCCGGTCCAAGTGCTGTAACAAATCATATTTCGTGCCAGGTAAGGGGTCTGACTCTTCTGCTTCCACCGTTGAGGAAAGAATTGGGGGGTTGGGTGCAGGTGCACTAGTAGAGAGGTAATTTCTCTGAAACAAGCGCCCGCTCCTGAGGGCAAGATTCTGTGCCGGCACAGCATCGGATGGACTCCCGACTGGCCCGGCGGGGTAAGCGGAAGGAACAGCGGTGGGAAAAATGACGGTGGAGGCGGGTCTGACGGGCCCTGGCGGAAGGATGATAAGTGAAGGGTTAGGTGAGGGGGTGACAATGGAGGGTATGGCGGGCGATGGCACGAGGATTGGCAGAATGGTGGGTAATGTGGTGGGTGTGATAGGTGACCTGGAGGGAATAGTGGGTGTAATGGGAGTTAAAGTGGTGGGCTGGATGACGGAAGGAACAGAAGGCGAAGGGGAGTTGGTGTATGTGTGGTGGAAGGCCAGAAGATGAGCGTGAGTCTCATTGTCGTAAGACCACCTAGCATTGGGAGCTGGGCAGTGAACCACATTTACTTGGGCCAGTGCCGATGGCTGCTGTTGAGGCTGCGGAGCGGGGGGGTGGTTTGGCATGGGATTCTGGTGAATCCCGAGTTTAGGTGCAGGCTGCTGCTATTGGGGTTGATGTTGGGCTTGCTGAGGTTGCTATTGCTGCGGTGCTGGCTACTGCGGCCTTGGCGCCTGTCTTCTTCTCTCCTTGATGTCTTCTATCAACTAATGCATCTGCACCCAATCAATTCTCTGTCCCTCATGTAAATCATAAACAAGGTCACGGAATTGATAGCACCTTTTTATAGTGTGTCCGGGCTGTCGATGATATATGCAATACCTGGACTGGTCAGCGGCTGGATTCCAATTCGGGCGTTCCGGAGGGAGCTGAAGATCACCAGTGTACATTAAGGCTGAGAATATATCTGGGAGAGTTTCGAGAAGTGGAGGGTAATGGACTCTCTTAGTACCCTATTGACACCCGTTTTATGACCGATAAGTCGGGTCATCTCCTTGTTCACTCTATGTGATGCTCCCAGTTATTCATTCATTCCTTGAGTCTCCTTTATCAGTTTGAAGCTTATTTCATGGGTCTTAGCTCCTTGGTTGAGTATGGTGCTGTGATGTCTCGCCTTGAATGAAGCTTAGCAAGCCCTCTTATCATTTGGATCCTCATTGTTTCTAACGGTCTGCACATGGGGCGTTACTTTCTTCTAACGCATTGTCCCTGGACCGTTACCTCTTGAAGAGTCCTACGACTTAAGGCCTTTGTTTCAATCCTTATATGTTGGCCTGCCCATTGATTCTAACGGTCTATCGTGCAGCCGTTACTTTACTCTGACGCGTTCATCCTTGGCCGTTACTTTCATTCAAGAGTCCTATTGTTTGATCTTCTTCTGTTGATCTTATCCCTTTTGAGATAAGGTTAAATGTGACGGTATCCCCCTGGCGCGTTATTTTCATGTGGCGGTCTGTCGTGCAGCCGTTACATCCAACAGAGAGTCCTGGCAGTTCAGGTCTTTTCTCTGCTACTCTGTGGTCGAGATAAGGATTTGAATTGGTGATTTGTCTTCCAAATCTGATCCTCAGAATCTTTTTTTTATTTCTATGGACTCTTGGTGATATTATCTTCGAAGATTTGCTAAGAGTTATCCTCTTTTCTTGCTGGATTATCCTCTGCTCGACCGGAGAGTTTGAGGGCCTATAAATAGCACCCTTAACTTCATGGCCCAAGGGAGGAAGATCTGGAGTTCGCGTCGAAGTGCTGTCATATTCTGGAGCCACATCTAACCAAGGAGACTTGTCTTTCACGTCCATCTGCTTCACGGTGAAGGGAGTATTCGTTCTATTGAGTTTCAAAGTTCATCATCATATTGTGTTCTTCTTCTCCCTCTCATCATAGGCATTGTCCCTCTCCTTTTTTCCACGTTCTGCATCTGATTTTCATCATCTAAACATCTTCCTATCTTTTAAAATGCCCAGAGGGGTTAAAAAACCAAAACTTTCCCGGTACTCCCCTTTCCTTTTGCATGCTGTTAAGCCTTTTAAGAATTGATACTACGCTTGTTTAAAGGGCTGATCTGGGTCTGTTTTCTTGTGTTTCACGTTCTTTGGCAGGTTTACAGGTTCACTACATGAGGCCTAAGTCTTCTGGCTGGCTGGAAGATTTGGAGTTTAAAGAATTCCTAGGCTATTTCTGCAGGGTTTCTGACGGTCTTGAGAAGACGCGTCAGGTTCATATAACGGTTTATATGGAGACCATCACATTCCTGTGATGCACGGGGTCTGGACCGTTACATTCGGTTGATCTGCAGATTTCACTGGTTTTCTCTCTCCCGTGGGCGGGTGCTTCATCCACCTATTTCCAAGGTATTTTCAAGTCTCTGGCTTGTGTTTACTTTGGTGGCGATCACGTTCTTTCTTAGTATTGGGCATTAGCTTTCTCTCCATCTCATATCTCTTATTTCCTTTATTTGCTCCACCCTTGCGGTGTGTTTTTATTTGCTCTTGCTCACGCCCCGGCGTGTGTTTTTCTTTATTCCCTTAGTTTAGCTTGATGATTGAGATAGCATGCCCATGCTAGAGCTTGTTCTGGTTGCCTAGGTTCATGGTTCACATGTCCTTGGGTTGATTGAGATCTTTGATTTTTGCTTATCATCTTTATTACACATCAAAATAAAAATAAGAAGGGAAGTAAACAAATCAACAAATAATTTTTTGGCGATCACGGTGGGACAACTTGTGACAATCGTGTCTGGATCTCTGTTTAAACCTGCCATCATTTCCTTGTTTAGTTTCCTCGGATTTCCCTCTTACTTCCTCTTGTTTCTGGTTCTCTGGGTAGTCTGACGGCCCTCTGTCCCTGCGTCACTCCACTTTGACGCAGGGGCTTTAGACCGTTACACTCCTCATCCTGCTATTTGGGCTTTTCACGAATTTCCCTTCTATTTCTGGTTTATTTTTGGCTCTCTGGCTCATACGACGGTCCTGGGTCCCTGCGTTATATTGCTTCTGGCGGTCTGGCCTCTGACCGTTATATATTTCTGACGTGGGTCTTCTAGACCATTACACTCCAGATAGGTACGCATCCCGAGGTGCATTCTATTTCCGCAGTTTTTGCTGTGATATTCTTGCTTGGGTGTTATCTGACTTCCTCCTTGGTTGGTTTACATACTTACGTCGTTGTGTGCATAATTGTTTGCTAGATTCTAGGTTAGAATTTGCATGCACTCCGGTTCACATAGGTTCATTCATACTTTCATACATTAGATTACATTTTCCTACCTTGGTGTGCGGACCTCTCGTCTCCATATTCCTTGGGGCCGACTAGGAAATCACACCAGGGACCTCCATAAGTCCCCGCGAGCCGTGGATTCCCACACGGACGCCGGGCCGGTTGTACCTTTCCCATCCCGTGTCTAGGATTGCATAAGTGAGGGAGTGATCACATTTAGAGTCAAACCAAGCTTTACACCCATCTCCTATCAGGGACCTATTGTTGAGGGCTCACATTAATCAAGCCACTAAAGTTCCAAAGGGGAAATCATAAGAATCTTGAAGCATCATCTTAAACAACTTGTTTGACTCTGAGTGTTTTCATCTCTTGTTACTTACATCTTTGTTATAAATCGTCTAAGTTTGGTTACTCATTGTGTATTTGTGTTGTGTTGTTTGCATCTTGTTAAGGTTGTTCGTTGCATGTGGAGTTATTTTCGTCAGTTAGAAGCACCTTCTAGGGTCAATTCCTTCTCCAAGTTCTACTCAAATCCGCTTTTCGAATCCGCCATGGCTTCTTTCAATCCTCTCCTTTCCCAAGAGGATTCCCTTCCTCAAGGGCTTCTTGAAAACCCTGCTAGGGTTACCTCATTCTCTTCTGGAGAGGGGACAGCCCCTCTTCCGTCCTCTACCTCCATGGAAGGTAGTCAAGCCACCCCTTCTTTCTCTACTCCTTCCGCGGGCTCCATTCTCCAAATGATGGCCCAATTGGATCCGGCCCAACTTCAAGTTGTCTATCAGGCCATGCAAGGATCCAATATCTCCCCTCCTACGATGATGCAGGGTCAATCCAATCCTCCCATCCAGCCCACTCCGATCGATCTTACTCCGGTCCAACCCCGGACCATCACCTTTGATGGCATGGAGATGAGCCAATCTTCTACCTCGGCCCAGCAATCTTTTGACAAGGGGAAGTCTCCTATCCCTTCTTTCGTTTGGGTGGATCATCACATGTCTAACCCAATGGTTCCACAAGTCCTTATGGGCCCTTCAGATTTCGCGCGCCCTCAGCCAGGGGTTGTCCAAGCCCACTCCAATCTGGGTCATGTTCAGGCCCAATATCCTTCTTATGGGCCCCCTACTTTGGCCGTTTATCCTTCTGCTCCTGCTTATGGGCTCCCACCTTCTGCCACAATCCACCCTTATCTCCCCAACTTCAGCCATCATCTCTCACTACCCCTGCTCCATCCAGAGAGCAGGAACTACTTGATAAATGGGCCACCATGCAACAGCAACTCGATTTCCTCCAGAAGCGGGTTGGCCCACAATCCTTGGCAGATGTTCCGGTTCCTAGCTTTCAAAACATCCGGTTCCCTCCGCAATCCGAGCTCCCCAATTATCGCAAATATGACGGGAACGGCAATCCCTTTCTTCACGTGAGGGATTTCTTGTATGAATCGGCCCAATTCCAATATGATGATCGCCTCATGGCGTACTTATTCCATCGATCATTGGACGGCGCTGTGTTGGAATGGTTCTATTCTCTGCCATTGGAAGAAGCCGAGAGCTTTAATGTAGTGAAAGATAAGTTTATTCAGCGGTTTCAAGACAGGGTCGGCCCAAAATATTCGTTCACAGATTTGGTGGCCGAAAAGATGAAACCGGATGAGGAGTTTGCTACTTACGCAGATAGGTGGAGGCAAATGGCCGCTAGAGTGCCCGGCCACATTCCGAAGGAAGAGAAGGTCAAGTTACTTATTTCCAATGCTATTCGAAATATTCTGGCCATGAACGACATAGCCAACATGACCAACTCTATAGCCGAGCGCGCTTCATTCAAACTCAGTTCAAGGATTCCCCCATACACTCACTATTTGAAAACCAAAAGCCCAAGTATCACAAGAAACCTCAAGGGCCGGTCACCGAGGGGGTCCCAACAAACGAGCAAGTTCAAGCCGTTGCTTTCCCTTTTCAAGCCGCACCCTTCCGCTTCCCTCAAAATCCCCGCACTCCATAGAATCCCGCTCCCCAAAACTTCCAAGTCACTCCACAAAACCCTCCGCCCACCTTCGCCATTCCACAAAACACCTTCACCGCACCGCAACAACCACCACCACCTCCGCAATACCACGACGTCCCTCCACCCAACGACTACAACAACAACCCTAACAACAAGCGCCCGGCTCCTAAAAGAGCTCAGTATCCACCCTTGCCAGAAACACTCACAGACATCTTTTCAGCCCTCATGTCAGTGAATGCCATACAGCTCCCTCCGAAACGGCCCAACTGGAATCCGGCCGTTGATCAGACGAAGTATTGTATGTTCCACAGGCAACCGGGACATACCATTGAAGGGTGTTTTCAATTCCGGGACCTAGTATATGATCTTCATGAAGGACAGAGGATAGATTGGGCCAAAATGCACCGGGCCATCATAGAAATCAAAGAGAAGAGAAGGCAGCCGCCGAGGCAGCAAGTACAGCAGCAACAGGTACCGCAGCCACAGCAGCAGCAGCAACAGCAGCCGGTGCAAGACCTGGGGATTCATCAAAACCCAATGCCAAACCATCCTCCTGCTCCGCAACCTCCACCGCCGGCACCAGCTCAGGTCAATGTCGTCCAACCCCCAGCTCCTAACCCCGGGTGGTCCTTCGACGACGATAACTCCACGCCGCAGGTCATGGCCCTTCACCATAACTACCATAATCCTCCCGCTTCCCCTATCCTTATACCTACACACCAAACCCCTCCTCCACTCGTCCTTCCTTTCACCCCTATCTCATCACCCGCACCATCACCCGCTACTCCGTCGCACTCACCATTGCTCACATCCGCTACTATCACCCCCTCCCCGCTCACGCTTACATCCACTATCGCCATACCACCGTCTAAACCTCCACTCATCACACCTCCGCCCACTTTCATATCCCCGCTTCCGCTCGTGCCCACTGCCACTAAACCCTTGCCTATCATCCTTTCCACCACACCCTCTTCCGCACCGCTCATCCATCCCACTGGGCCTACTAAATCACTTATCCTAAGCCCATCTGAGGCCGCGGCAGCTTATAACTTCGCCCTATGGAGCGGGCACATGTTCCACCGAAACTATCCTTCCACTTCCAACCCCCAGTCTTCCCAACCGGCGGCTGAACAAGAAGAGGCCGAGCCACTACTGGGGACCCAATATGATCTATTACATCATTTGGATAGGGTGCCCGCCAAGATATCTATGCTGGAACTAATTAAGAGATCTACCCTTCACCAAGATGCATTAAGAGACTTTCTTCAAAAGGTGATGGTTAGTGAAGACATGGCAGTTGATAGCTTACCTATCGCACTGGCAACAATCTCCAAGGGGCCAGCCATTACTTTCTCTAAAACCGAGCTAGCACCACCAGAAGCTCGGCAAATGCCGTTGTGCATTACTATCATTCTGAACAAAGTCAGCATCGATGCGGCGTTAGTTGACACAGGGGCATCTATCAACGTATGCCCGCTCAGCACTCTAAGGGCTTGTAATCTGTCAAAAGAACTTCTACGCCCAACTCCCACTACCATAGCTGCTTATGACAACTCTCGGCGGGCATGTCACGGGATTGTCACCATTCAAGCTGAGCTTGGGCCCCTTACTATGCCCGTGGAATTCTATGTGTTGGACATTGACCCTATGTTCAAGGCTATCTTGGGTCGTCCGTGGATCGATACCCTCAGCGCCGTACCCTCCACTGCACATCAATGCATTAAATTCCCTTTCCAAGGGAGGGTCGTCAAAGTCAAAAGCTTATCCACGGTCCAATCAGTGAAGGCTATTTCAGAGAAAGTTCTTCCCACATTGTGGCCAAGCAGTCGGCCCGTTATGTCAGTACTAGATATTGACTTTCCTTGGGCTTACGCACCTCGCAAGCCTGTCACCGCAGCAGTTGACATCGAGGTGAAGCCCCAGATCCGAGATTCCAAGGGCTGGGACATTATACTGAAGCTAGGCTACCAACCGGGGAGAGGCCTCGGTGCTCAATTGACGAACTAAGCCCATTCCTATGTTAGTGTTGGTGTGCTACAGGCCAATTTCGGGTCGGGTAGGCCCAATAGTTGTACGATCTTGTTCATTAATAAAGTGGTGTTTGAGCGTAAATATGCGATTGTGTTACTTTACGTTGTCCTTAGGATATGTGGTTGTAAAGTCAGCTCGAGATGGAATCTCGAACATGAGACTTACTTTACATGAACACATACCTTAAACTGTTCCTGGTTGGAGGGTAATCACTCGGGGACTTTGATTGCCTATTAAACCAGTACACATGATGTGTCAGTGATCAGTCTCATGGTCATTGGTGCGGGACACCAACACATATGTGTAGGTGTATGTCCTTGGAGGATGTGCACGGAACTGATCCGCTATTAGATCTTCAGATGGTTGATTATACCTAATGTCAACTGAAGATCCAACGGTCTCAGTAGCATCGTTGGTCCTTTGACCTAAGACATTGATCGGATCTTACACGAGGACTAGAATGGTTTAATTACTTAGTTAAGTGACTTTAACCATAAGTCATGAGTTGCCGAGTCATTAACCACTCCAGGATACGTGTGAAGATCATCAATGGTCAAGAGGGGATCGCTCACTGTCGAGTATATATCAGACAGTTAATGGGTCATGACATTGATGCTCCGTTAAATCCCTGGCCTGGGTCGTGTGAGTTCGTTTAGAACGGACGTCATACACTTTAAGGAGGTCATAGTCAAATGACACGATCATGGGATTTGACAGAAACCATACCCTCGATCGTACCAGACTCATAGAAGGAGCGAGGGATTATATCGATGCGGTAACTGTGGACTTACAGGTACCAGATATGCTGGTTTAAACCCGGCGTCCTCTAGGATCACGCGGATTTGCTTGACCCAACGTGATCGAAGGTTCGGAATGAATTAAACTATTATTCGGCTCTTGTAGAAGCGAATAATACGTTTAATTTACTTCTAATTAGAAATTAGAAGTTAATGGGCCTTAAACTAGAGTGACTATGGGCCTAGAGGATCATACACAATGGATTCTTGGGTGACGGATTATTATTATACAAGTGTATGTATTAATTCCCTTTAATTCTTTTTGGAAAGGATTGTAAATGGGGCTTAATACATATGTATAATAGAGGAAAGGTCATATATAGAATTTTGGTCCTTTGGAGGTCTTTAGAAAAGGGCCAAAACTCTATATATAACCACCTACGTGAGTTCATTTAAACTCTCGAATTCTTCCAACCTCTCTTAGCTTAACCAATCATTAAGGGTTAAGAGAGGAGGATTAGCCTCCCCCCTTTCACCCCCTTGCTCTCTCTCTCTCTCTCTCCAGAAGGTGTTAGAGTCAGGGGAAGTTGCGCCGGGGAGGTACCGTCGCTGCGCAAGGGTCCGTGTGGATCTGCTCGAGAGGTCGTACAGTTGTGTGGCTCGGTTTCTCTACATCGGGCTTAGCGGATAGCGTCGTTCCCCGCAAGGTGAAACACGTAACCCATAATTAGGGTCTTAGAAACACCGATTAGAGCACAGATTAAACTTTCCATAACACCGGGATCGGGCAAATGAAATTTTTGTTATCCGCTGCGTCGCCCGTAGGTGCTGTGCGAAACCTTACATCCTAAGGGCAGGAAAATGAACAGAAGAGGTCTCGGCTACCGAGAGACTGTATTATCTATGATGGGTGATTCTAGGCCACTCACCTGGGACTACCGTCAACACTTTGTTCGAGGGCCTCTCCAGCCTGGCACATTAACTCCACGGCCAGCTCCGCCAAGGGAAGATTAGGATTAGGGTCTATCAAGTCTAGGGAAGTAGAGTTAGTTAGGTCTAGAGAAGTAGGGTCTTGTTGTAGGTCGTCCAACCCTTCCTCCTCTGAGTCGCGCCCGCTTGCGCGTCCTCCCAAATCCGTCCCTGATAGGTTCTTGCAAGATCTAGCTCAGCGTTGTCATGCCCTTTTGAAGTGTCCATAATTTGTTGCTACGGCAATTATGATTGAAGAAGAAATAGAAGGGGTGTAGAGCGATGACGGACTCGACGTCTATGAAATCCTGGATGAAAAAGATCCGATCAATGAGGGCAGCGACGTAGATGACACTGCCGATTTATATGCACAAGGACTTAAGAAATTCGACGAGCCATCGTCGGTAGTGGATGAACTTATGAAAGAAATCAACTTGGGAACTGAAGAAGACCCTCGGCCCATCATTATTGCCGCTAATCTCCCTCCACAAGTAGAAGAAGATTTAATCAAGGTTCTAAGGGAGTATAGCGATTCCTTTGCCTGGTCTTATGAGGACATGCCAGGTCTTGACCCCTCTTTAGCGGAACATCGACTCGTGCTTAAACCAGGGGCAACACCTGTGAAACAACGGTCAAGGAGATTTCACCCCCACATGGCCTTAAGGATTAAGAAAGAGGTCGACAAATTGTATAAGGCCAGATTCATTGGAGTTGTTCTATATCCTCAGTAGGTGGCGAACATAGTCCATGTTATCAAGAAGGATGGAAAGGTACGTATCTGCATCGATTTCAGGGATCTCAACAAAGCATGTCCAAAAGATGATTTCCCGCTGCCTCATATTGATGTCTTGGTCGATAGCACCGCCGGGTACGAATCTCTGTCATTTATGGACGGTTACTCAGGTTATAATCAGATCTGTCTTGCTCTGGAAGATCAAGAGAAAACTTCCTTCACCACGCCCTGGGGCACGTACTGTTACGTGGTCATGCCGTTTGGTCTGAAGAATGCGGGGGCCACCTATCAAAGGGCAATGATGGCCATCTTCCACGATATGATGCATATCTATATGGAAGCTTACGTGGATGACATTCTGGTGAAGTCAAGAACCAAAGAAGAACACCCCTCTATTCTAGCTAAGGTGCTGCAAAGAGCACGGGAGTACAAGCTCAAAATGAATCCAAAGAAGTGCGTATTTGGAGTCTCTTCAGGGAAGCTGTTAGGTTTCATAGTGAGCAAACGGGGGATCCAGATTGATCCTAACAAAGCACAGGCCGTCATGGACATGCCTCCGCCTAAGAACATTACGGAACTTCGAGGACTGATTGGTCGATTGTAATTCATTAGAAGATTCATATCCCAACATTCTCAAAGGTGCCGTCCGTTTTATGAATTGCTTAAGGCGGGGGTCAAGTTTGAATGGAATCAAGACTGTCAGAAGGCCTACGAGGACTTAAAGGAATATCTATCCAATCCCCCAGTTTTACAACCTCCTATCCCTGGGAAACCCCTAATCCTATACATCTCGGTCATTGAGGATTCCCTAGGGGCGGTCTTAGCACAAGTAGACGATGAAGGGAAAGAGCGGGCTGCTTATTACCTATCTCGGTTGTTTAACCCAGCTGAGTCCAGATATACCGCTATGGAGAAGACTTGTGCCGCCTTAGTGTGGGTAGCTCAGAAGCTTAAACATTACTTCCTTGCCCACCCAATTAGGTTGATCTCTAGAATGGACCCGATTCGCTATCTCTTAGAAAAGCCTGTCCTTTCTAGTAGGTTAGCTCGCTGGCAGAGCTTCCTCTCCCAATTCGATATCACATTCGTCGTTCAGAAGGCGGTCAAAGGGTACGCCATCGCTGAGCATCTTTCCCATCTTCCTATTCCTCACACCGACTCTATTCAGGATGATTTCCCGGATGAGCATCTCTCTGTCCTCACCCATCATCCCTTCTGGTCTCTGCACTTCGATGGTGCACTCAATTCTCAAGGCTGAGGGATCGGCGCTATTCTGCTCACTCCAGAGGGAGTGACTATTCCCTTTTCTTATCAACTTCGATTTCCTGCTACCAACAACATCGATGAGTATGAAGCTCTCCTAGCTGGACTGAAGCATGCATATCTCCTAGGTGCGCGCTATTTGAATATCATAGGAGACTCTCAGCTCGTCCTACGGAAAGTTCTATCCACTTACCGCACTCGTGACCCCAAACTCAAGCCATATCAAGATTTGGTCACGCTCCTGGCGAGGCAATTCCGTGAGCTGATCTATATCCATACTCCCCGTTCTCAGAACATTCTAGCCGATGCCTTAGCATCGCTTGCTTCCTCCCCATCTTTTCCTCTCAGTCGGAGCACTGAGACTATCGTCATTCAGAGATTGGATGCACCCTCCCTTCAGGATCCTTGGTTCATCAACCTTAGGAAGGCTGTAGAGGCGAGGGCTGAGAAGGAAGATCTAAAGGTAGTATCTTTAATAGAGCTAGAAGAGATTCTGGATGAAGAAGAATTACCTTGGTATCATGAAATCGAGTTGTTTTGCAAAGAAGGATCATTCCCAGAAGGGGCAAACGTCGAGCAGCGCAAGTCAATAAGAAGAGCTGCCTCAAGGTATACTATTGTTGCAGGAGAACTATACAGGCGCGCTACTAATGGAATGCTCATGAGATGCTTAGATGATGATGAGGCTTGGAAGGTGGCTGAAGCAGCCCATTCTAGTGAGTGTGGAGGTCATGTCAATGGCCAGGCTCTAGCGAAGAAGATCCTTAGGCAGGGCTATTACTGGCCCACTCTAGAGGAAGATTGCTCCCTCTATGTCCGGAGGTGTCTTAAGTGCCAACTCCATGCTGATAAAATCCATGCTCCAGCTTCATCTCTCCATCCTCTTTCTGCTCCTTGGCCATTCTCTATGTGGGCTTTCGACGTTGTCGGCCCGCTCAGTGATCCTAATTCTCAGATCAAGCAGAAATCCTTTATCCTTACCGTCACTGAGTACTTCACCAAATGGGCCGAAGCCGAGGCGTATGCAGAGATCAAAGCTTCAACGGTGTGCCGCTTTATCATAAAGAATATCATCTCGCGGTTTGGAGTGCCAAGCAGTATCATCACCGACAACGGACCCCAGTTTGTCTCCCAAGAGCTCAAGGACCTATGTAAGAAGTTCAATATTGCATTGCATCATTCATCTCTATATTACCCTCAAGGCAACGGTCAAGCCGAGGCCACTAACAAAACCCTCCTTAAAATCATCAAGAAAACATGTGAATCTCATAAGTTTTCTGATTGACTAGAAAGATTAGTGGAAGCTCTGTAGGCTTACCACACCTCTGTCCGTACTCCCACGGGACAAACTCCCTATGCTCTTACCTGCGGGATGGAGGCGGTGCTCCCATATGAGATCTTGATCCCTTCCCTTAGAGTGTAGCTCGATAAGGAACTTAATCTCGATGAACGTCGAGAGGCGTTGCTCGTCCAGTTAGAACTCTTGGATGAGAAGAGGATGAATGCGGCCGATCACGTATCCGTTTATCAAAAGAGAGTTTCGCGTTATTTTCAAAAGAAGGTAATTGAACGTAAATTTCAAAAGGGTGATATGGTTCTGAAACGTAAATTCATTTGGTCTGTAGGACCTAGGTCTAAATTACAACCTAACTGAGAAGGGCCGTTTGTCGTAAAAGAGGCTTATCCAGGGAATGCTTATCGCTTAGTAAACGCGGAAGGTGAGGAGCTCTCTCACCCGTGGAATAGGTTGTACATTAAGCGGTTCTTTCCTTAAGAGTCTAATCTGTGCCACCCCGGCAGCAAGATGTTCCTCCATTTCTCTAAAAGGGTCCCGAGTAAGGCAACCACACACTACACAACATCCCTGGTTAGGTTTCCCGCTTTAAAAGACACCGTTTCTCCTCGGCCACGCCTTGGGGGAAAGTCGAAGTCCCTGTCCGTTCCTTCCTTCGGCTAAATCCAGGGGCAAGAGGTGAATAATGAGGCGACAACCAATCCAAGCACCCTGATAAGAGGAGGTCTCAAATAGGGGCAGTCCGTTATGACCTGATGCCACAAGCAAAGAAACAAGAAAAAAAAAGAAAGCAAAGGACAAAATCAGAAGCATCATCTCAAAGGTCTATTGAATATGATTCCAAAGCTCCAGAAAGGTAAGAAAAAGAATCTAGGCATGACAAGAGTGGCAGTACAGTTCCACGCGGGACGAATGAGCCCGATCGCATGCATGTCTAGAGTGGACTAAGGTTCGATGACAGACACAAAGCCCCTGCGTAACAGACCAAATTTCTAATGGGTTGTCTGGAGAGGAACCCAAGTCCTAAAAGCTTCTAGATCTGGCCTAAGCTTACCCCCCTGTGTTCTATTTTCCTTTTTCAAGATTGAAACTAGTACCCTGGGTATGGCCCTGGTAGAAACACCGTCACGAAAATCTGGGCCCAAGCTAGGGATGGTCACCTCATCGCACGCCAACCTCGGGAACTCTCAATGCAATACGCTCACGTTGTTGGGGGAAAGCATTAGTTTTTCAAAATTCAAAAATGACATATATTTCAAAATCCAAAAACAACATATATTATAAAATCCAAAAACAACATACATTTCAAAATCCAAAAGCAACATATATTTCAAAATCCAAAAACAACAAAAGTCCAAAATCCAAAAAATCACATATTTTAAAAATCCAAAAACAGCAAATATTTCCAAAACTCACAAAAATTCAGATATTTTCCAAAACTCCTAAAGGACCATCACATGCATTGCATGCATCGCATTATTTTTCCGCCTATTTGATAAGGCTCCACCCCTTGACCAAATATCAAGGAACGATCATTATCTAACTTGCTTCAAGACAAGGGGTTGAGTCTAAGAACAGATCTAACTTGTTCCGTGTTTAAGTGTGTGCAGAAGGCAGGATCACGACCAAGCTGAAATCTCACAACTATGCAGGTTCAGGGATTGTAACGCGCCTTCATTAGACCGCCACGGTCATCTAACGGTTCCCCCTTGACCGTTACTTTTCCTTCGGACGTCGGCTCCATTCTTTCAGCATATCTATCTTTGACGACCCCAGGCAGACCGTCATTTCCTCCTGACGGCCTATCTTTAGACCGTTATATCCTCCAGAGAACAGGATTCTCAGAACATACATTATGACGGCCTGTCTCCTCACCGTTATATCCTTCTAACGACCCTGATCCGATCCGTTACATTCTCCGGAGGCTCTATTTTTCAGATCATTCTAGCCAAGACAAGCCACAACTCGTGTCCATTCAACTAAGGCAATCCCATCTTATTCAAATGAACTTAATGCAACACAAGATTGATAAAATTCCAACTCTTATTGTCAATTACATCGTTCAAAAAGAAAATCAAGCTACATTCAGTTTCTTATCCGCAAGAGGGCGGATCTTCCTCAACTCTTTCACATAACCGCGACGTCTTCGTCGTTCTCTTCCACTTCTTCTTGCCACGGACGCACCTTGCTGATCTCCAACATGGTCAGCGCGTTTCGGACTGCTCTCTCATCTTCCTCGGTCCCCATCTTCCTAGGTAGAAGGGGAGGGTAGTGTGATAGTGCAGGAACTTTAGTTCGAGGTAGCCCGATCTGAAGATGGCACCGGTGTGGGTTGTAGATCGCCACGGTAGTATTTCCCACTAGCTGGAGGTCCAGGCCTTGACGCCGTGGTATTCCAAGAAGAGTGCTCCAAAGGATTCTTGGTCGCATGATGAACTTGTCTATTGGAAAGGTGTTGAAGAAGAGGCGACATTCATCCCGAGTTTTCTTGTCCGCCGTCTTGCATTCAACCTGTGAAGAAAATCCAGATGTCCCTCCGATGAAGAAGAGAGGGTGGCTCCCAAAGATCCGGCTAGAAGAAGTAATATCCTCCTTTGGTTGGAATTTGATTCTCACTCCCATCCAGCACTCAAGGAGTATCATGGAACCGAACAAAGGTCCTCCTAGGCAAGTCGAGCTTAGTCCTTCATAGAGGTATGAGATGATCGCTTGAGAGAGGGACATTCCTCGCCACAACCCACTAATGGTGAGGACACGCGCCGCATTACTCGACGGAGCACACGGAGCACGCCGGCATCCCTTTGGCTCGGCGATCACTTGGCAGACTAGCGGAGTTACCTTCACTTATTCTATACTTTAGGCCATGTTGGGCCTTGGATTAGTCCCTGCGTGGACACTTTTATTATTTGTGTGGACCTTTGTAGGCCAATTGGGGCCAATTAGGCTTTCGTTGGGTCATTGTTATGCTTATTAGGTAGGAGATAGGGCTATTGGGCCACTCTCTTGGTTCAAGCCTTGGCCCATTTGGCATGGCTGGCCAACCAAGGCTTGGCCCACCTAGGGATTTGCGCCCCCCTCCCTAGGGTTAGGGTTTTGGGCGCCCACCCCCTTTTTCTCTCCTCTTGGAAGGTGGCAACCGCCCCTCTCCTAGATTATAGGAAGAAGGGTGCGGCCTCCCCCCTTTCCCTTCCCCATCTGACCACCCCTCCCTCCTTTGGCCGCCCCCATCCCCCAATCTCCTCCTAGAATCTAGGAGTGGTGCGCACCCCCTTCCCCCCTAGCACCTTGCGCACCCCCCCTTTCCCCCTTGGCTAGGGTTTCAACCCTAGCATTCCCCCTCCCCCATATATAAGGTTTGTATTTTTCTTTGGAGCATTATTATGAATGAAAGAAAATTGCTGATTCTCCTTGAAGGTGGCTGCGCCCCCCTCCTTGTTCATCTTTGCTCCTGCGACGGGAGCAAGCCCGGGGTGTGACTCCCCATCCCTCGGTGCGACGCCGAGGTTCCCCCTCTCCTCTATCTCTTTTCAGGTTCATGTTTGGTGCGCCCCGACATTGTCTCCGAGAGAAGTGACGTCCTCTCCTTGATTCTGGCGACTTTGGGCGACCAGCCCATTTTTGGGTGATTCTTCTACGAGTCGCCAACGCAGGCGAGGCGGTCTCGCCTCGTTTGGAGATCGACAACGCCCGGGGTGGTTTTCTTCGTGAGATCGCGCAGGACCCCCTCTCCCTGCGAACCAGATCCTGCCCGCCCTCTTAAGAAAATTCCACAGGGCGGAAAACTTGGAGTTTGGATGCGGGATCTTCAGAGATCGTACCTCTCTTCGTCCCCTTTCCAACGTCGCCGACCTCGCCTCATTCCGACGTCCGAGCTGTTCGTGGTATCCATTTTCGTGAGGTCGCGCGGGTCTGCCCCACCCACCCGGCGCCAGCACCAACCGCGAGTTTCAGAGGCCACTGCGCGCAACCCCGACCACATCTGATCGACCCCTTTGGTCGGGACCTGCTGCTCTGCGTTCTCTTTGTCCTCCAACAAGCGGAGCTCCCATCGCCCTTCGGAGCTATTTCTTATCATTTTTCCCGCTCGATCGCGTGGTTCTGGGAGCAGAATCCCTGTCACAACATGCAGGTGCGCCCCCGGCTTTCACGGATGGAATCTGCGCCCCCCCTTTGGCCGAGGCTTCCTCCCGTGACTTAGCTACGCGCCCTCGCTGACGGCGTCTCAATCGGACACCGGACCAGGCCGTGGGAGCTTTCACCGCCGAGTCGCGCGTTGCTGCGAACCTGCCGACTGCCGCCCGGGTCCTCCTCGCGGCCACCCCTTCACCGAGTGCCGCCCGTCAGCCCGTGCATCGGCAGCCCCGAATCCATATGTTGTAGCCTGTTATCTCCCTGCGAGGAGTGGGCATTTTTGGTTGGAGTTGTATTATTATTCATCTTGTGTATCGGGGTTGTTGATCTCGGCCGGGGTTTCTTCCTCACGCCTAGGCGTGGAGGTACGTGCGACGCTCCCCTTGTTGGCATTTGCTTTACTAGTATGCTTTCTAGTATGCCGTGTGAGTGTTTAGGATCCTAGCTAGTCTTTTAGTCACCGCGTGACTGTGAGTTGAGAGCACCCGTCCCATGGCCCTAGTCGAGCGCCGAGCTCGGACTAGACTCCCCTAGTTGTACGGTGGTTCCTTAGCCGCTGAGATCCCCGCGCTTCCCTCATAGGGACGGTCGTTGGGCTTGAGTTTCTTGTTGAGAGACGCCTCCACCCGGAGGAACGCTACGGAGGTCAGCCACCCGGCTTGCCTTTGGCGTGCGAGTGCTGGCCGCACTTCGTTGTAGTCGTAGGTCTTAGCCCTTTCAGTCCCGTCCCGCATCAAATTGGTATCAGAGCTTAGGGAACCAGTTTGTTCTAACAAATTGGGGTCTTAGGTCATTTGAGTCTTTAGGTTGTCTAGGGTGCAATTGAGGCATTAGACTTGTCTAAGTTGCATGTGAGTCATTAGGTTTGTTTTAGGTGCATTTGAGTCCGCATTCTTCCCCTTTTTCCATCGCCATTTTGAGTCGTGTCTAGTCCCATCCCTTAGTTGTCCTACATGTCCCTTCCATAGTCCTAGGGCGTGCATGTGTATTTAGAGTCCTCAGGTGCATCATCATGGCTATCCCTACTTGGTCAACTCCATACAACTCGGCCCTCCACAAGGGTCCGACCGACCCTCTATTCCTGGACATCATTCTAGATGAGGACCTTCGCTTTGATGGATCGAGCCCTAGTGCCTATCTAAAGTGGGAGGCTACCATGGGAAAATACTTTGAGAAGAATTGGATATATGGTTTCGAGAGAGTCAACATTGCCAAGGGACAACTTTCACCTCAAGCCATGGAAGCGTGGAATCACATAGTGGGTCTTAGGGCAGGTTGGAGGCAAGAGCCCATACACTCATGGGAGGGGATGAAGGTAGAACTTAGGAAGATCTACAGTCCCCAACGCTCCCCCTCCTACTCGGAGACCCATAGCCCGAGGAGCACTACCACTTCTCCTTTCTCTCTCGACCAGTCTAAGGCCACTATAAGGGCTCAACCTCCGCAACGCCCATCACCTCTTACCCCCAACCGAGCACATCATAGTCGGAGGCGAAAGGCTCCACTTGTGCATGAGTCTAGGTCCACGACTAGGCCTAATGATTTTGGGCAAATTCACCATAGAGACCCCACCCCAAGTCCCACCTTTGTCGAACTCTTGCAAAACTTTTCAGATCGGTTGGATAAGAGGCATGCTTATATTGAGTCGCTAATTTCCCCTAGCCCACAGTCCGCTCCGCCTCCGGGCTCACGCCTGCCACCACCCCCGGAGCCCGCCCCTGTGGCCCCCTGTAGTGGGAATGCCCGGTTCCCTGACCGGTGTCCTTCACGTTCCCCTATCTTGAAGGACACACATTCGGAGGATGCCCCACCTCGGCTTGTTCCGGTGACTTACGAGGCTGAACAGGAGTTGGCCAAGGAGTACCTAACTGAGGTTGAGGAGTTAGGGAGTGATCCCATGGAGCACCCAGTCGTGCCTAAACCTATGGAGGTTGGGACCGGCACTCTCGTCTCGAGACACTCGATGGAGAGCTAAGGTGCCACCCACATCATAGAGGACCCCTTTACCCCACCTGGGGGAGAGACTCCCTTCGACCCTCATCTGGTGCCATTCTTGCTTCCCAAGGGTGAACTTGTCATTGAAGGGCCTTTAGCTAGCTGGTTAAGGAAGGGCCTAATTCTAGATGCTCCGATCCCTTACTACCCATCCATGGAGCCAGCTCTCCCAATTGTACCCCTTGACTCCTTTCACACCACTTTTCGGTCCTTCTGCTTTCTTGAAAATGTAAAGGACTTCCTTAGGAGTTTAGATTGTCAATGGGAGTTGACATATATGTTGACCTTAGGGTCTGACCAACCCTATAGTCATAACTTTACACTCCCTGCTATGGGGTCTATTACCTCGGTCTACACCATAGGACATATCACCTCCGAGGTCCTTTTATTCTTTCCCATACCCGTGGAGGTTGATTTTGTCCCCTCTTATGGTATCACGGTCCCGAGGGAGGAACCTAGCTTTCCTTGCCTCCCTCATGAGCCACTTGCCCCATATATTAGAGCGCCTGAAGGTGGTCATCTGCACCTAGGCGAATATCGTACATGGGCAAGTATAGTGAAGGGACCTGTCGGGAGGGTTCATCATTTCTTTGACCCTTTCGATCCCCTCCCTAGTGAGCCTCTCGACTCGTATTCTTTTCCCCACCTTGTCGAGGAGGTCCATTATCACACCCCATCCAGACCTGCTAGTCAACACCTCACCTTGCATACACCCAGACGCCAGAGTTTAGGAGGCCAGGGACACATGTCTCTCTCTCATGTTTCTCCATGTTCCTCATCATATAGGGGTAATGTCATGAGTGAGTTTGGGGTTATTCATACTCCTGAGTCTACCATATTTAGTAGGACACATGTGCATGATTGGTCATACTTTGGTTGTCCCGGTCCTCCCCATGTTGTCAAGTCAGGTAAACGTCATAGGCATATTAGATCCATATTTGGATGTCCAGGACCACCCCTGCATTCACGTAGGTATGAGTCTACCCATCTTATTCGGAGTCTGCATCATCACCACCTTGAGGCCAGCAACGCACGTTATAAGGAGTTAGCTGACGCGCATCGACACACCCGTGAGTTCCGTAAGGGAGAGTACGTCATGATCAGGGTCAGACCTGAACGGTTTCCTTCGGGGGCCGTGAAGAAACTCCAGGCCCGCGGTGCTGGACCCTTCCGAGTCTTGAAGCGAATTGGGTCGAATGCGTATAAGATTGAGCTGCCAGAAGGCTATGGGATCTGTTCGACGTTCAATGTCTCAGATTTAGTGGCATATCAAGACCCCGCGGTGATTCCCAGTGAGCCTTTTGAGCCCTCCCCTCCTATTGAGAGTATTACACCTACTGAGCATCCACCTCCTCCAGCCCCATTACAGAAACGCGAGCATATAGATTGCATACTGGATGAGCAGGTGACCACTACCAGGAGCGGAGCCTACCAACGCTTCCTAGTGCGTTGGAGAGGGCGCCCTGCGACAGACGACACCTGGATCACACGAGGAGAGCTAGAGAGGATCGACCCCGACTTGCTGGAGCGCCACTTGAGCGACCGTGACCCTTACTCGACAGGGTCGAGTTCTTCCCACCCGGGGAGAATTGGTGAGGACACGCGCCGCATTACTCGATGGAGCACACGGAGCACGCCGACATCCCTTTAGCTCGGTGATCACTTGGCAGACTAGCGGAGTTACCTTCACTTATTCTATACTTTAGGCCATGTTGGGCCTTGGATTAGTCCCTGCGTGGACACTTTTATTATTTGTGTGGACTTTTGTTGGCCAATTGGGGCCAATTAGGCTTTCGTTGGGTCATTTTTATGCTTATTAGGTAGGAGATAGGGCTATTGGGCCACTCTCTTGGTTCAACCCTTGGCCCATTTGGCATGGCTGGCCAACCAAGGCTTGGACCACCTAGGGATTTGCGCCCCCCTCCCTAGGGTTAGGGTTTTGGGCGCCCACCCCCTTTTTCTCTCCTCTTGGAAGGTGGCAGCCGCCCCTCTCCTAGATTATAGGAAGAAGGGTGCGGCCTCCCCCCCTTTCCCTTCCCCATCCGACCACCCCTCCCTCCTTTGGCCGCCCCCATCCCCCAATCTCCTCCTAGAATCTAGGAGTGGTGCGCACCCCCTTCCCCCCCTAGCACCTTGTGCACCCCCCCTTTCCCCCTTGGCTAGGGTTTCAACCCTAGCATTCCCCCTCCCCCATATATAAGGTTTGTATTTTTCTTTGGAGCATTATTATGAATGAAAGAAAATTGCTGATTCTCCTTGAAGGTGGCTGCGCCCCCCTCCTTGTTCATCTTTGCTCCTGCGACGGGAGCAAGCCCGGGGTGTGACTCCCCATCCCTCGGTGCGACGCCGAGGTTCCCCCTCTCCTCTATCTCTTTTCAGGTTCACGTTTGGTGCGCCCCGACATTGTCTCCGAGAGAAGCGACATCCTCTCCTTGCTTCTGGCGACTTTGGGTGACCAGCCCATTTTTGGGTGATTCTTCTACGAGTCGCCAACGCAGGCGAGGCGGTCTCGCCTCGTTTGGAGATCGACAACGCCCGGGGTGGTTTTCTTCGTGAGATCGCGCAGGACCCCCTCTCCCTGCGAACCAGATCCTGCCCGCCCTCTTACGAAAATTCCACAGGGCGGAAAACTTGGAGTTTGGATGCGGGATCTTCAGGGATCGTACCTCTCTTCGTCCCCTTTCCAACTCCGCTGACCTCGCCTCATTCCGACGTCCGAGCTGTTCGTGGTATCCATTTTCGTGAGGTCGCGCGGGTCTGCCCCACCCACCCGGCACCAGCACCAACCGCGAGTTTCAGAGGCCACTGCGCGCAACCGCGACCACATCTGATCGAGCCCTTTGGTCGGGATCTGCTGCTCTGCGTTCTCTTTATCCTCCAACAAGCGGAGCTCCCATCGCCCTTCGGAGCTATTTCTTATCATTTTTCCCGCTCGATCGCGCGGTTCTGGGAGCAGAATCCCTGTCACAACATGCAGGTGCCGCCCCGGCTTTCACAGATGGAATCTGCGCCCCCCCTTTGGCCAAGGCTTCCTCCCGTGACTTAGCTACGCACCCTCGCTGACGGCGCCTCAATCGGACACCGGACCAGGCCGTGGGAGCTTTCACCGCCGAGTCGCGCGTTGCTGCGAACCTGCCGACTGCCGCCCGGGTCCTCCTCGCGGCCACCCCTTCACCGAGTGCCGCCCGTCAGCCCGTGCATCGGCAGCCCCGAATCCATATGTTGTAGCCTGTTATCTCCCTGCGAGGAGTGGGCATTTTTGGTTGGAGTTGTATTATTGTTCATCTTGTGTATCGGGGTTGTTGATCTCGGCCGGGGTTTCTTCCCCACGCCTAGGCGTGGAGGTACGTGTGACGCTCCCCTTGTTGGCATTTGCTTTAATAGTATGCTTTCTAGTATGCCGTGTGAGTGTTTAGGATCCTAGCTAGTCTTTTAGTCACCGCATGACTGTGAGTTGAGAGCACCCGTCCCATGGCCCTAGTCGAGCGCCGAGCTCGGACTAGACTCCCCTAGTTGTACGGCGGTTCCTTAGCCGCTGAGATCCCCGCGCTTCCCTCATAGGGACGGTCGTTGGGCTTGAGTTTCTTGTTGAGAGACGCCTCCACCCGGAGGAACGCTACGGAGGTCAGCCGCCCGGCTTGCCTTTGGCGTGCGAGTGCTGGCCGCACTTCGTTGTAGTCGTAGGTCTTAGCCCTTTCAGTCCCGTCCCGCATCAACTAATAATGCTGAGATTTTGGGTATCTAAAAGGTGGTCGGTAGTAGTGAAAAGGAAAACTCCGCATAAGTAAACCACCACCGCCTTGGCTATTGCTTCATATCTCTCCCACTTATTTTTACAATGAGACAGTATCCACTGTGCCAAGGGTATCAAGTGTATGTGGTGTAGGCTGATCATGGTCCTCACGTCCTTTGGATTACGGATGAAATCACTCAAGATCAAGGATGGGTCAATAGGCTCAACCGTGTAGCAAACTAGGTCTTCATCCCCCGCCTTAGTCTTAGGAAGGGCTAGGTAGGTTTCTACCTCCTCTAATAGGACTGTTGCTTCAAAGGAAGGGAAGATGAAGGTATGTGTTTGTGGATGCCACAATTCTACGAGGGCTGAAATACTAGGCCAATCTAATATCAATTTCTGGAAGTTCTTGCCTAAGACCAAGAGAGGTTAAAGGTGCCACACTTTAAGAATTGATGTAACCTCTAAAGGGAGTGCCTTTACCATGGGAGCCACCCACTTCAGATTAGAATAGCATCTTGGACCGGGAAGGGGCTAAGAAGAAAAAGAAAATCATGAGGAAGAAGATGAAGTGCAGAAATTTCTGAACTTGGTTAAGTTATGGAAGCTTACCACTCTTTGAGCATTAGAGCTTAGATGCTTGGAAATTGAGGTTAGCCTTTGCAACTCTCCATACTCTTTTCTTGCAGCTTTGGGTCCAGTGTAGACTCTCTCCTCCATAGCCATCACCTTGAAGCTTCTCTTCATCTTGTTTCCTGCCCTTAGGAGAGGTTTTTCAGCCTTCTAGCAGAGAATTCAGAAAGATACGATTTTGACTAGGTTTTTAAGTTTTAAAGGTTTGGTTTTGGCTTTAAAGTGATAAGATTCGGATTGGAAGGCGTTATCTTAAGTTTGGGAGAAGTCTAGAACGGATCAAGGGCTTCTTATCTCGGGTTTTGCCCCTTACGGCTTAATCCGTCTCGGAGTACAATTCATGATATAACAGTCTGTCGTCGGACCGTTACTTGACTATGACGCGCCAGCTCTGGGCCGTCACATTTCCTGTGGGTTTAAATTTAGTCCAACCTTGTTCTGTCAAGCTTAACGGTCTAGCATCAGACCGTTATATTCTTATGACGCGTTCTCTCTGAGCCGTTACAATCTCTGCTGATCAGTTTTGATTTCTTCTTGGTCAATCATGCTCAATGGTCTTGCTCATGACCGTTATCTATCTCCGACGCACTGTGCGTGGACCGTCACATTTCCTGCACATTTTGTGAAGTCTATACATCCCATTCGTCATCCTAGTCTATACAGAATTTTTAAGTCTATACAACATGTTGAAGTCTATACATCACTTTGAAGTCTGTACAGCATCTTGAAGTCTGCACATTCATACTTCGTCTTGAAGCCTGTGCTTCACTTTGAAGCCTGTACAGCATTTTGTTGAAGTCTATACATCACTTTGAAGCCTATACAGCATTTTGAAGTCTGCACATTCATACTTCGTGTTGAAGTTTACACATCACCTTGAAGCCTGTACAACATTTTGTTAAGTCTACACCTCACTTTGAAGCCTATACAGCATTTTGTTGAAGTCTATACAACATTTTGAAGTCTGCATCATGTGAAGTCTATACGTCCCATGCATTTCCCAAAGTCTATACAGTCTTCATCTAAAGTCCATACATTCCCCAAGTCTTCATCTAAAGTCCATACATTCTCCAAATCTGTACATTCTTCATCCAAGTGTGTACAACCCCAAGTCTATACATTCCTTGTCTAAAAGTCCATGCATTCTCCAAGTCTGTACATTCTTGATCCAAGTCCATACATCCTTCAGGTCTGAGCATTCCTTGGCTAAAACGAAGTCTACACATCATTTGGTCATCTGTACTCCAAGTCTATACATCACTTGGACGAGGTCTGTACACTCATGAGTGCATTCATAATTCAATCTTGTTCTGTCAAGTCTAACGGTCTAGCATTTACCGTTACATCCTTCTGACGCACCAGCTCTGAGCCGTTACTCTTTCTGCTGCTCAGTTCTGCAAAATTGAGCTATGTCCTCTTTAACGGCCTTCACTTGACGCGTTACTTGATCTTGACGGTCTGGACCTAGACCGTTACATTGTCTGCTGCTAAAATTTGGGCTATTCCTATCTGCCTCTGTTTAGATCTGGCGATCTTACATGCTTTTCATTTCCGTTCATCCTACCTGTCCACACATTATCTCACCATGCACTTTTCTCATCCACACAATCACCCGTTCCTTGACATGCATTCATTCCCACACATCCACATGCGTTTCCTGCATTCCATCACACATTCTCACATTCATTCTTGCCTTCATTCATACTCATCTATTTGCATTCATTTACATATCCATTCATTCACACATTCACAAAAACAAACAAAAGATCAAAAAGAAAAATTTTCATTGATCCATTTACGTATAAGTCATGTACAAGTAAAAACAAAAATAAAAACATGCATCACTCGGCCGGCTTATCCGCCGGGCCGCCGTCATCATCTCCGCCCTCAGGTCTCCTCGCAGGTGGTGCTATGGAGGCGCTCTCCTCCTGCTGTCCTCTCTCTGCCCTCTCATTCTTCCGCTGACCGGAGGAGCTAACGAGGAAGTCGGCTACCGATCCGCTTGGGGTAGCGCTCCTCTGTGCCCCACTCTGGGAAGCATTCCGCTCCGACCCCCGGCCTATCATTCTCACCGTCCACTCCATCGTCCACAGGTCGATCTTCAACTCAAAGATATGACGCCGCGTATCCCGTGCCTCAGTCCGGTAGCGATCCAAGTCTACGGTCCCGGCCCGGAGTTGCTCCACCTCTGCTCGGAGGACCTCTGCCTCAGCCCGGTTCCGCTCTACCTCCGTTCGGACCAGCTTCACCTCGGCCACTACTGCGGCTAGCTCTCTCGCCTATAGTTTGCATTGCATATAGTTAGTCACATAAACATGAGAATTTGCATAAAGCATAAGCATATAAGCATAAGCATTTAGCATCTTACCAGCTCCGCGAGGGTGGCCTCCGCCTCCTCGGCCAGGGCAACCGCTCGGGCGAACTCGGCATCTCGCTCAGCTCTGCCTCCCGCAGGCGGTGAGGAAGGTGACGGGGCGTTCGGTCCGGCTCTTTGGGCTCCCTCGGCCCGCTGCATTTGATCAAATCATGGTTAGCAGCATTTTGCGTCATTTGCATAATCATTTAAGTCCAAGGTTTTGGGAATCTTACCAGGAGCTCCAAAGCGGTCCGGTACTCGTCCCGCTGTTGGACGGTGGCGTGGAGTAGCCCCTCGAGCTCAGCTATCCTTCCCTCGGGGTCTAGCTGCATTTAGAAATCGTATGAGTCAGTGCATATAGGATAAAATTTTCATTCAGAGTATAGGGTTTTATTGCATACCGGTCATCGGGTACCTCGGTACACCCGGTCCCCGTACAGTCGGGTGAAGGCTTTCAAGTATGCCTCATCGCTTTCATCCCGCTCTTTCACTGCTCTGCCCCGCTTGTTCCAGTCGTGGACGTACTTCGCCTTCCAGGCGCACCAATCTATGTCACCGCTAATTCCCTTCGCTGACTTCCCCGGGCGGTCGTCGCTGTGGCATGGAAAGGTGACCTCAGGCTGGTGTAGTCCCCGAGTCCTCAGAATCAGCCAGTAGTGGAGAGGCTCGATGATATGGATGCAGTGCAACCATATGTCTCGTTCCCGGTACGAAAGGGCTGCCTCCACCCATGGCTGTCCCTCGAAGCTCTCGCCTCTCTATGGGGTCCATCTCACCTGAAGGCATGTTAGTCCATTCATCAGCATATGAGTCCATCATGTAGAAGCATATAAAAGCATATAGAGCATTTAGAAAGCATTTTTTTGAGTTCGGGCTTACCACCGTGTGCAGGAAGGAATCCAAATCGTCCTGGATCGACCGAGTCAATCTGATGATCGACCCCGGGTCCCTTGCGACCACCCATCGCCTCACGATCAGGATGCGGCTGGTGTGGAGTAGTGTGCCCCGTTCTATGCCCGGGAGGTACATGTAGCTCCAGAACTGCATTTAGAAGTTAAGTCAGTAAATTTGCATGAACATTTGCATAAATCATAATAGAAGCATTTAAATTGCATTTACCTGTAGAAAAGGCGAGAAGCCGCCCAGCATCATCTGTCAGTCCGTCGTACTGAGGGACTCGAACAGGAAGGCAAAGACTGTCGCTCCCCAGGCGTACTTTCCAACTCTGCCCAAATCCTCGATCATCGGCAGAAGCTGATCACATCTGCCCGAGTCGCGAACAGGAGGTTCCCGAACAGTAGCATCAGGAAGCGCCTCAGGGTGCGATCTCCCTCTGGTCCAGCCTCTGCCGCCACTCGTGGGCGCACCTGGTCAATCACTCTACCCAAATGCTCCTCTGGTAGCTCACCCACGGCTATTGCCGCTCCCCTCGGTCCTAGGCTCTCCTGCAGTACTGATCGTGAGAGCCGGGATGACGTCTGCCTCGGTCTGATCAAATCTTGCCCCAGCAGCTCCTGGCCATCTCTCGGTAGTTCCTGTAAGTCCATCCTGTCACGGCGGCTCCGTGCACTCTCAATCCAGTGATCCTCGCCATGTCTTCCAGCGTCGGGATCATGTGACCCCACGGGAAGATGAATGCTCTGCTGATAGGATCCCACCTCTCGTGCAAGGCGTACATCAGAGGCGTGTCCATTCTGGTCACCTCGATGCTCAGCACCTCGGCAAACCCCATGCCGGCCAATCTCTCTCTCTGGTAATCGGGCAGTGCCTGGTACACCGCCTGGATCTGAAGCCAGGAGATCCTCGTCCGTCTTTTTCCCTGGATTCATTTAAATCATAAGTCAGTCAAATGCATCATAAAATCATTGCATAACTTTTATAAAGTAAAAACAAAACAAAAAAATTTGAATAATTGAAAACCTAAAAATAGTTCTGGCCTCTGGTGCATGTAACGGCCCTGGGATGGGGCGTCACATGGCTCTAACGCATCCAGAGTGACGCGTTAGGCTTGTGACGGTCACGGGAGGGACCGTCACATTCCCTGCTAAAGGGCGTTTTTCCTTTGCATTCTGTGGCTCTCCCACTTTGGCCAAAAGGCCTACAAATGATCCTAAAAGGCTCTGGGACCCATTTTCTACCCCCCATTCCCACTTGCATTCATACAAAAAAAAATACAAAAAAAATTAAAAATTTGAAAATTAGGGCGGAGGCCTACCTCATGGTCTTGGCCCCTCTTCCTCTTCTTCTCCTGTTCCTTGGGTTCTCCCTCGTCCAGGAGAGTTTCCCCTTGGTCCTCCTCGGCCATTGGAGCCTCTTCTTCCACCCTTGGAGCTCTCTTCCTCGTTTTTTCTTCCTCCGGCGGTGGAGGCGGCGTATCGCCTTCTTCTTCCCTCTCTCCCTCTTCTTCAGTGGCTGTGGGGCCTCGTCGCCGACCATCTTTCTTGGGTGTAGGATGGTGGTCGTCGGTAGCTCTCAATTGGGGTTTTTTGGGCGTTTGAGCGATTGAGTGTTGAATGAATGAGGCCGTGACCGTTCGATTTATTTTTTTTGAACGCTCGGGAAATGTGACAGTCTTTCGTACGACCGTTACATCCTCTGACGCGTACTCTTTTGACCGTTACATGGATTTGAACTGTTTCATTGAAGAATGTGAACCGCCTAGTCTCTAACGGCCTAGGTCTGGTCCGTTATTTTATATAACACCCTCTCAGCAGACCATTACAGCTTGCAAGTTTCTTGATGAATAAAATGGTCTGTTTGATGATTGAATGACTACATTTTCTGCCATGATGTTCATTATTGATGCTTCTCCCACGTATAAATAGTTATGCCCTGTTTCGTGCTCATATCTATTATTTGGCTAACCTCTTTCTCCTGGATGAAGTTATGAATAACAACATGCTTTGTCGTTCGTCAGGCAGGTAAGTCAGGTATTGTACCTCGTTCCCTCAAATCCCTTAATGCATTACTATATGTTATCTATGATATATTATCTCGAGAACCGACTGGTCATTCATGTGTTCTGGGATCTGATGTTCCCCTTAAACAAAAATAATGATGATCTAAGTTCACATGTTTAATCGTTGTATAGGCCATTAGGTTGGAAAATTTTGGGGATGATGGTTCTATCTTGCACGCCGTGGTTGCAGATGGTGTCCTGACCCTGGTTTCTTCAGTCTAGCAATATTATTCTCGAGTATCTTATTATTTTATCTTTCTTTACATTCGTTTTAATGATTTCTTTCTCTTTAGCCCAGCATGCATTATCCACATCTTTTGAGCATTCATGTGCTTCATCTGTTCAAGGTGTCTCAATGATGGTGAATAATCGTGTCCTTGATCTCGAATGAGGAGAGTCATTCCACTCTGAATTAGAAGGTTTCCTTCGATCTTTTCGCTTGATTTGGTTGGCTGAAGATTCCTGTCTTGAGTTTAGTCAGTTCTCTTTTCTTTCCGTTGTCTCCGGTGACTAGCCGTGTTTCCTTTCCTTAGTTGTTAGATCCTCCAGACTTGCATCCTTTCGTTGGCTATTTCCTTGTGATCAGTTCAAAATTTTCCAAAAAATTCCTATCGCTTGTTGGTAAAGAACGGGTGTCGTTTACCTTAATGCCCACTTTTTGGTTTACTCCGCTTCATTTCTACTTCATCTCCATGTTCCATTTCACTTTCGCTTCACCTCTGCTCGCTCCCCTGCAAAGAGGACGTTAAGGAGGGGCATATGTTGACACCTGTTTTATGACCGATAAGTCGGGTCATCTCCTTGTTCACTCTATGTGATGCTCCCAGTTATTCATTCATTCCTTGAGTCTCCTTTATCAGTTTGAAGCTTATTTCATGGGTCTTAGCTCCTTGGTTGAGTATGGTTCTGTGATGTCTCGCCTTGAATGAAGCTTAGCAAGCCCTCTTATCATTTGGATCCTCATTGTTTCTGACGGTCTGCACATGGGGCGTTACTTTCTTCTAACGCATTGTCCCTGGACCGTTACCTCTTGAAGAGTCCTACGACTTAAGGCCTTTGTTTCAATCCTTATCTGTTGGCCTGTCCATTGATTCTAACGGTCTATCGTGCAGCCGTTACTTTACTCTGATGCGTTCATCCTTGGCCGTTACTTTCATTCAAGAGTCCTATTGTTTGATCTTCTTCCGTTGATCTTATCCCTTTTGAGATAAGGTTAAATGTGACGGTATCCCCCTAGCGCGTTATTTTCATGTGGCGGTCTGTCGTGCAGCCGTTACATCCAACAGAGAGTCTTGGCAGTTCAGGTCTTTTCTCTGCTACTCCGTGGTCGAGATAAGGATTTGAATTGGTGATTTCTCTTCCAAATCTGATCCTCAGAACCTTCTGTTTATTTCTATGGACTCTTGGTGATATTATCTTCGAGGATTTGCTAAGAGTTATCCTCTTTTCTTGCTGGATTATCCTCTGCTCGACCAGAGAGTTTGAGGGCCTATAAATAGCACCCTTAACTTCATGGCCCAAGGGAGGAAGATCTGGAGTTCGCGTCGAAGTGCTGCAGCATTCTGGAGCCACATCTAACCAAGGAGACTTGTCTTTCACATCCATCTGCTTCACGGTGGAGGGAGTATTCGTTCTATTGAGTTTCAAAGTTCATCATCATATTGTGTTCTTCTTCTCCCTCTCATCATAGGCATTGTCCCTCTCCTTGTTTCCACGTTCTGCATCTGGTTTTCATCATCTAAACATCTTCCTATCTTTTAAAACGTCCAGATGGGTTAAAAAACAAAAACTTTCCCGGTACTCCCCTTTCCTTTTGCATGCTCTTAAGCCTTTTAAGAATTGATACTACGCTTGTTTAAAGGGCTGATCTGGGTCTATTTTCTTGTGTTTCACGTTCTTTGACAGGTTTACAGGTTCACTACACGAGGCCCAAGTCTTCTGGCCGGCTGGAAGATTTGGAGTTCAAAGAATTCATAGGCTATTTCTGCAGGGTTTTTGACGGTCTTGAGAAGACGCGTCAGGTTCATATAACGATTTATCTGGAGACCGTCACATTCCTGTGACGCACGGGGTCTGGACCGTTACATTTGGTTGATCTGCAGATTTCACTAGTTTTCTCTCTCCCGTGGGCGGGTGCTTCATCCACCTATTTCCAAGGTATTTTCAAGTCTCTGGCGTGTGTTTACTTTGGTGGCGATCACGTTCTTTCTTAGTATTGGGCATTAGCTTTCTCTCCATCTCATATCTCTTATTTCCTTTATTTGCTCCACCCTTGCGGTGTGTTTTTATTTGCTCTTGCTCCACGCCCCGGCGTGTTTTTTTTTATTCCCTTAGTTTAGCTTGATGATTGAGATAGCATGCCCATGCTAGAGCTTGTTCTGGTTGCCTAGGTTCATGGTTCACATGTCCTTGGGTTGATTGAGATCTTTGATTTTTGCTCATCATCTTTATTACACATCAAAACAAAAGGAAGAAGGGAAGCAAACCAATCAACAGACCTGACCGAGTAGGTGCGTAACCATTGGGTGGCGGGACGTTATGGTACTGCGGCGGCTGTTGTGGCTGCTGTGGGGGTGGTTGTTTTGGACGAGGAGTAGGAAATAATGGTTGGGCATTTGATGGAGCGGTGAACTGGGGATTGCGGGGAGGTTGCTGGAAGCGTGGTGGAGCATATTGGTTGGGGAACTGGACAATGATGTGACACAACCTAGGACCTAAATTGCAAGCATCCCAACGATTTGGTCATGTCACATAAGCGGACTCACTCGCGTTGGCACACTCGGGTCCGCAGGTGGACCGGCGATGGGGTGAGGGTCCGAGGTTGGACCGGAGGTTTCCAAGGGTACGGCTGGCTTGGGGAGGACCCCTATGGGTCAGGGGTTGCCCAAATTCACGGGCGGTCAGCACGCCGAAGGCTTGGGTTGAATGATCACTCTCACAACTCACCCGCAGTGGCCACACAATTAAACACTAATTCGGGTTCGGGCACTCTCTTAACACCGACGGCACTAAGATGTAATACTAATTAAGCAAAGGAATCCAGCAAAGAGGAGTGTTTAGTGGCTCACCTGATCGGTGTGAAGACACCGATCCCGGCCGGAGACGAGGGTGAGCGAGGAAGCGTGGGCTTACCCGCACGCCGCGTCGGAGAAGCTTCAACCTGAAATTTCAGATTACATGCACTACACCCCATGCAAGGGGGGGACCTTGGGGAAGGGAAGCCAGTGATTACACTCAAACACTACCTCCACGCAGGGAGGGGCCTTCAGCCGGCCAAGTGGGGAGGGGAGAAACCAAGCTAGAAGTAAAGAACGGTAGCCGATGCTGTCCGCTCTCTGCGCTTTAGGATAGACAGTTGGTTCTCTGGATGCTGTGGACACCCCAGAATTTTTCTGATGATGAAACCACTTGGAGATTGCTCGTAGTTGGGCCGGTATGATGTCTGAATTTTGATAATTTCTTTGGGCACCGGTGCTTGTCGGAGTAGGAGCTTGAATAGGGGAGCAGATTAACAGTTCTGACTGTCTCAGGATCTCAGCAGCAGGAAGCAGAGGATGCCACGACCGCTCCCGAACTCCAAATCAGGTGCTTCTGGAGCCGTTGGAACCGTTGACAAGTTCTCTTTGAAGCAAAACTGGCGGGGAAGCCAAACGATGTCGAAGAAGACCGGTGGGCTCTGATCACTGATGAGAGGTCAGTGCAGACTGTGGGTAAGCAGAACCGCGCACCCGGGGGAGAAAATTGATAACTCCTGGTTCCGGATGCCAAATTGAGCTCTGCTTTTTGGAGAAGAAAGAAGACTCGAAGTAGAAGCTTTTTGAATAATAACTCTCGATCCGATTCCAAGCAGGATCGTCGCAATTGGGCGTCCACTCTGGCTCTGGTCTCCTACCAGGGATGCTTTGCGCAGTCGGGGAAGAATGGCTCCCCTGGGCGATCACGAACTCAGAACGGGATGAGACCACCGCCGTTTCGAAGAGGACTGGGAGACGCTTCTAACGATGGCTCTTGATCCTTTAGAAATGTCGGAGGAAGACGTGGTCACCTCTGCAAGCTGCTACTCTTCTGCAGATCTTCAGTTAAGAGCTGTAGGTTGAAAATGACGGGGGAAATGGGGTATATGGGAGGGGAAATGGGGGTGGATGAGTGTGGGGAAAGCCCGGGCTGTGAGGGGATCTAGGTGGGGGTGTTCCAAGCTGGGGGAAGGGAAGAATGGGGTCTGGAAGGGGGTCTAACAGGTGGTGGGAGGAGGAGCTACGAATTTGGGAAGGTGGGTGAGAGGGAAAGGGTATTTGAAAATGGGTTTAAGGGTGTGATTAAATTTTGGTCTTTGGGGATGGGAAGAGGTGTGTGGGGAAGGTAAAAAGGGGCTTGGGGAGTGGGAATTCTCCCTTGGGAGATGAGAGGGTGCTTGGGGAAGAAGAGTGGGTGGTTGGTGGTTGGAGGGTGGAGTGGGGAGTGGTGGAATCTCCCTTGGGGCTTGGGTGGAATTAAGGTGGGTTGGTGGGGAGTTGGGGATGAGTTATTGGAGGGGGGAAGAGAGAGAAATGTGGTTGGGAGGGGAGGAGAGAGAAAGGGGCGCATGTTTTAGAGAGAGAAAGTGGAGGAGAGAGAAATGACTTATTAGAGAGAGAGAGAGATAGAGAGAGAGGGGGGGATAGGGGGCTTCTCACCCAATTGGACTCACTCCACTAAATTAAGTCTTTGAACTCTCATATGGTAATTTTTCATTGATTGATTCATTAGTTTAAAATAAGGGGAATGGGGTCCTATATATAGGCAACCCACATTTTACAAAAAGTCCCTGACATTTGACTCAATGACGAATAACCGAGGAAGGTGGGGGGCGCCCATGGGCCAGCCCAATGAATTGGGCCTAATAACAACCTAATCAATCCTAATGACACTCAAACTTAGGTGGATGACTCAATGACCTAGGTACTTGACTCAAATAAAAGGAAAATTATAATGACATGACTCAAATAAAATATGAAAATTACATGACTCGATTCAGAAAAATATGATGGACACAATGGAGCTATGCCGATGAGCAATCAAAGCTGTGGAAAAATGTGAAGGGCGAGAGATGCCCCCATCATACCCTCGGGGTGGGAAGAACTTGACTCCGTCGAGTATAGGTCCGCCGGGGAAGAGGTCCTCCAATGCAGCTCCGGGTGAGCCACAACCTCCAAACTCAACCTCGCGTCCTTAGCCGGGGACTGCTCTTCATCCTCTCAAGGTGGCTCGGGCACACCCTCTTGCTGGCGATGGTACCCTGCTTGCTTAGTATTGCCTCCGTGTGCACACGTCGGACTCTCAAGCTGATATAAGGAGGCTCTCCGAGGGTGTCACTCATAAAGGTGGGGGTAGGCTTAAGCTGCTCACTGGGATCCACCACGGTGCCCTTAGAGGGTGCTAGATCCGCCATGTGATAAGCGGGGTATATCCCAAAATTCCATCAGTAAATCCAACCCGTAAGTCAGGTTGCCAAAGCCACTCATAACATGGAAGGCCCAAGTCCTCGTGCCCTCGATTTGGAGGTGACCCTAAGATTGAGCCATTCCAAAGCCACCATCGTAGGGTTGCCTACTTGGAATCCCAAGTGGCACTCGGGAGATTTTGCCCGCTCATTATGAACCTCACCGCCCATTGCTAGATGCTTGCTTGAATGAGTATGCCATGAGCTACGGTGCGGTGTGGGTGGGAAGTGTGTGGTATGAAAAGGGGGACCAGGACATCCATAGATGGACCTATCATGCCATGATGCCATATGGACCTTGATGAGCCTTGGTGGGCCGGGGCAACCAAATGTGGCCCTATCATGCATGGACTCTCTAGCAAAGGTTGGAGGGCCGGGACATCCGTAGGTGATCCGGTCATGCATGGGGGTGACAAATGCCGGGGGACCCGGACATCCACGAATGCTCCTATTATGCTTAAGACTCATGATGAGTGAAGGTGGACCATTATATCCGAATTTGGATCACTCATGCTTTCTACTTGACATGTGGGTGATATGAATGAACGGACCCAACATAGTGTTCATACCAAGTGGTGCGGTAAGCCTAGACACATGCATTCCTATCCTAGGGATGACTTTCTTGTGCATGGGTGTGGGGTGGCCCTTGAGCTTCCACTCGAATGGATCAAAGGGATCTTGAAAAGGGTTACCAAGAGAGAGATACTCCATATCCTCAAGGTCCTCAAATGGTGGTGGGTCATCCTCCTTTACTGAAACAATTGGGCCAAAATTCTTGGTGGGTGGATCGACTATGAAGGGAGGTTTTGGCTTTCTACCCGATATAATAAACTCCAAATCAAGGAGAAGGTCGGGCTCATCGGGTGTAGGGAGGAATAGGAGGAGGTCGCTAGTGTAGCAACCAATGGTGCAAATCGAGGTGATAGACCCGACACAAAGGTGTAGGAGGTCAAGGCTCCTAGATTGGTGGGCCATGGGGGTCAACAAGCCGGTCAACTCAAATTGCCAAGCTAAGCCTTTAAGAAGGTCCCCTAGTGTCTCCACTTGATAAGATGATTGGATTGTGGTGCGATAGGAGTTGAAGGGCACTATGGGGAGGTGTCGCTCCAAGGGAGGGTAGGCCATGATCGGGTGAGCTAGGCTCTCTTTTAACCATCTAGCCAAGGTCTCAATTATGATGAGTTCACTCCCTACTAGAGGAGAGGGTATAGAGTGAAGATTATAATGCAAGGCTTTGTCCCCATCTTGGGCATGTGTTTCTTTCAAAGTGGGGGTTGGATTCGGGGTGTTCACCACTATAGGGTTGGGTGTCAGGATTATGGGTTCTTCTACCAAGGAGGTGGGTAGGTACTTTGTGGGTGGGGTGATGATGATCGGCACATGATGCATTCGGGGTGGTGAACGAGGTCGGACTTGGATTGAGGTTGGAAGTGGAAGTAATGGAGGCCTAAGTTGGGGTAGGATTGGGGTTGGAAGAGGAAGGTGGGGTGGGTGCGGAGGCTTAGTTTGATTTGTTTTGGGAGGTGGGTCCCTTTTAGGGGGCGATGAAGGGGTAGTGGTGGGGGCCAAGGGGTTTTGGGGGGTATGGGTTTGGTGAGGGGATTTGGGTTTGGGGGTGGTGGCCATTATGGGCCTAGGTGGAGGGGTGGACATGGGGTCCAATTAGGTATGTGGACATATGGTTGTGGTGAGGACTTGGATGTAGGATGTAGATGTTGTGGTTGGAGTAGGAGAGCTGGGAAATGGTGGGGAATGCGTGATTAGGGTCTTTGGTTGGCCAAGGGGAAATGAAGGAGTTGAAATGCTCTTTGGGCTTTGGTGTTCGGAATGGGAGGGGAAAATATATCTAGCCCTAAGTTGTTCCTTCATGTCCCCCCATGTTGTGAGGCGAGCTTCCCTTCTAATTATCCTTAAGCCTTCAATTTTCAACCAATGAGTGTGGGCCCGTTTGGTAAGTTGCAATTTGGCAAATCGGACTTTCTCATCCTCGGACATGGGATACCAAGTGAGGTAATGGTCCATCGAGACTTCCCACTCTAAATAGTCACTAAGTTGAGTTCCATCAAATATGGGAGGTGGGGAACATGTCCTTCTATCGTCCGTCCTTGGGGCGGGTCCATTTTCTCCAAGTTGGTTGAGTCGACCCGATATGTTATCAAGCCGCTCATTGGCATGGGTCAAGGCCTTCATGAGGTAGTTGACATGGCCAGGGAGGTTATGTGTGTTAGTGGTAGGCATCCCTTGGTGGTTTGGACTTATGGAGAGGGCCGATTGGTAAGGTCGGTATGAGGTGGCCGTACTAGTGGACAAAGAGATGCAACCGAGGACTCTAAATGCATAAACACGTCCTAGGACCAACTTGATAGAGACAAGTTATGAACTTGCTCTGATACCAATTTGACGTGACACAACCTAGGACCTAAATTGCAAGCATCCCAATGATTTGGTCATGTCACATAAGCGGACTCACTCGCGCTGGCACACTCGGGTCCGCAGGTGGACCGGCGATGGGGTGAGGGTCCGAGGTTGGATCGGAGATTTCCAAGGGTACGGCTGGCTTGGGGAGGACCCCTATGGGTCAGGGGTTTCCCAAATTCACGGGCGGTCAGCACGCCGAAGGCTTGGGTTGAATGATCACTCTCACAACTCACCTGCGGTGGCCACACAATTAAACGCTAATTCGGGTTCGGGCACTCTCTTAACACCGACGGCACTAAGATGCAATACTAATTAAGCAAAGGAATCCAACAAAGAGGAGTGTTTAGTGGCTCACCTGATCGGTGTGAAGACACCGATCCCGACCGGAGACGAGGGCGAGCGAGGAAGCGTGGGCTTACCCGCACGCCGCGCCGGAGAAGCTTCAACCTGAAATTTCAGATTACATGCACTACACCCCATGCAAGGGGGGGACCTTGGGGAAGGGAAGCCAGTGATTACACTCAAACACTATCTCCACGCAGGGAGGGGCCTTCAGCCGGCCAAGCAGGGAGGGGAGAAACCAAGCTAGAAGTAAAGAACGGTAGCCGATGCCGATGTTGTCCGCTCTCTGTGCTTTAGGATAGACAGTTGGTTCTCTAAACACTGTGGACACTCCAGAATTTTTCTGATGACGAAACCACTTGGAGATTGCTCGTAGCTGGGCCGGTATGATGTCTGAATTTTGATAATTTATTTGGGCACCGGTGCTTGTCGGAGTAGGAGCTTGAACAGGAGAGCAGATTAACAGTTCTGACTGTCTCAGGATCTCAACAGCAGGAAGCAGAGGATCCCACGACCACTCCCGAACTCCGAATCAGGTGCCACTAGAGCCGTTGGAACCGTTGACGAGTTCTCTTTGAAGAAAAACTGGCGGGGAAGCCAAACGATGTCGGAGAAGACCGGTGGGCTCTGATCACTGATGAGAGGTCGGTGCAGACTGTGGGGAAGCAGAACCGCGCACCCGGGGGAGAAAATTGATAACTCCTGGTTCCGGACGCCAAATTGAGCTCTGTTTTTTGGAGACGAAAGAAGACTCGAAGTAGAAGCTTTTTGAATAAGAACTCTCGATCCAATTCCAAGCAAGATCGTCTCAGTCGGGCGTCCACTCTGTCTCTGGTCTCCTGCCAGGGAGGCTTTGCGCAGTCGGGGAAGAATGGCTCCCCTGGGCGATCACGAACTCAGAACGGGATGAGACCACCGCCGTTTCGAAGAGGACTGGGAGACGCTTCTAACGATGGCTCTTGATCCTTTAGAAACGTCCGGAGGAAGACGTGGTCACCTCTGCAAGCTGCTACTCTTCTGCAGATCTTCAGTTAAGAGCTGTAGGTTGAAAATGACGGGGGAAATGGGGTATATGGGAGGGGAAATGGGGGTGGATGAGTGTGGGGAAAGCCCTGGCTGTGAGGGGGTCTAGGAGGGGGTGTTCCAAGCTGGGGGAAGGGAAGAATGGGGTCTGGAAGGGGGTCTAACATGTGGTTGGAGGAGGAGCTACGAATTTGGGAAGGTGGGTGAGAGGGAAAGGGTATTTGAAAATGGGTTTAAGGGTGGGATTAAATTTTGGTCTTTGGGGATGGGAAGAGGTGTGTGGGGAAGGTAAAAAGGGGCTTGGGGAGTGGGAATTCTCCCTTGGGAGATGAGAGGGTGCTTGGGGAAGAAGAGTGGGTGGTTGGTGGTTGGAGGGCGGAGTGGGGAGTGGTGGAATCTCCCTTGGGGCTGGGGTGGAGTTAAGGTGGGTTGGTGGGGAGTTGGGGATGAGTTATTGGAGGGGGGGAAGAGAGAGAAAGGTGGTTGGGAGGGGAGGAGAGAGAAAGGGGTGCATGTTTTAGAGAGAGAAAGTGGAGGAGAGAGAAAATAACTTATTAGAGAGAGAGATAGAGAGAGAGAGGGGGGGATATGGGCTTCTCACCCAATTGGATTCACTCCACTAAACTAAGTCTTTGAACTCTGAAATGACAATTTTTCATTAATTGATTCATTAGTTCAAAATGAGGGGAATGGGGTCCTATATATAGGCAACCCACATTTTACAAAAAGTCCCTGACATTTGACTCAATGACGAATAACCGAGGAAGGTGGGGGGCGCCCATGGGCCAGCCCAATGAATTGGGCCCAATAACAACCTAATCAATCCTAATGACACTCAAACTTAGGTAGATGACTCAATGACCTAGGTACTTGACTCAAATAAAAGGAAAATTACAATGACATGATTCAAATAAAATATAAAAATTACATGACTCGATTCAGAAAAATATGACGGACACAATGGAGCTATGCCGATGAGCAATCAAAGCTGTGAAAAAATGTGAAGGGCGAGAGATGCCCCCATCAGACAGCCTGCACTTGCTCATTTGTCTGGACTCCTTCAATGACTTGGCCTTGAGGCTTTCTGGTGGTTTTGGGCTTTTGGGCCTCAAATAGGGAATGAATGGGGGAATCCTTAAACTAGGTCTGGATGAACCAGGCCCTACTGTACAACTGGTGCATATTTGATATATCATTCATTGCCAGAATGTTCCGGAACGTAGGTGTAGCATTTGAAATCAACAATTTTACCTTCTCTTCTTTCAGTATTTGCCCGGGCACACGGGAGGCCATCTGCCTCCATCTATCTGCATAAGTTGCAAAATCTTCATCGGCCTTCATCTTTTCGGCCACTAAGTCGATGAATGAATATTCCGAGCCCACCTGGTCTTTAAATCGCTGTATAAACTTCTCCTTGACAATCTTGAAACTCTCAGCCTCCTCCAATGGCAGAGTGTAAAACCATTCTAATGTAACCCCATCCAACGACCGGCGGAAGAGATACGCCATAAGGCGGTCGTCATGCTGGAACTGTGCCGATTCGTATAGAAACTCCCTTACATGAATAAAGGGGTTGCCATTCCCATCGTACTTGCGGTACGTGGGGAGCTCCGACTGTGGAGGGAAACGAATGTCCTGGAAGTTAGGAACGGGGACATCAATGAGAGACTGTTGGCCGACCCGCTTATCAAGGAGGCCGATCTGTTACTGCATGGCAGCCCACTTATCAAGAACTTCCCGTTCCCGAGAAGGAGGAGACAAAACTGGAAGAGCGGCCCCAACATAAGGGGCCGAGGGATAAATCTACGGAGGGGGAAGCCCGTAGGAAGGAAAATGGGCCAGGGAAGGGCCCATATTAGCATGAGCAAGCTGGGAGCCCCTGCTTGAAGATGAACAAAATCAGCCGGGGCCACGAGAGCCTGCGCCGCTGGAGAGATGGTGATATAAGGATCAGAAGGAGATGACAAGGGGATCTGGGCCTTCCCCTTGTCAAAAGCCTGATGGGCTGAGGTAGAAGCCTGGCCCACTTCCAAACTGGGAAATCGGAGAGTCTGGGGACAGATCGGAGTGAGATCAATGGGCGCGGCAGAGGTGGCCCCCAACCCAACAACTGGAGATGAAGTGGCGGCAGCAGACACGCCATGGGGAGAAATGAAAGACGGGGCATCCTGCCCCTGCAAAGCCTGAAAGAAGGTGGAGCTGGGTAGGATCCAATTGAGCCATCACGTGGAGAACATGATTGGCCGAATTGTGGGTAGAGGAATCGGAAGGGGAGGGTTGACCACCCTCAACAACAACGGTCGGAAGAGGAGGGGCGGACCCCTACCACCCCTACACAGTGGTGACCCTAGGTGGGTCCTCTAGAAGTCCCTGAGGAAGAGAGTCCTCGTGGGAGTGGGAGAAATTATAGGAAGACATGGTAGGAGAAGAATCAAACAACGGGTTGAAGTAGGAAAAGAAATGGGAATTGCCCCTAGGAGACGATCCTATGGGAGTGAAGCAACTCCACATGCAATGGATACCCTGAAACTAAGAGAAGATAACACCTAATAAACACCTAACTAGAGATGACTAACAAACATGCACAATCAAAGAAGAGATGAGAGGGAACCAATCATCAACCAAATTAAGATGATGCGAAAGTTTTTATGTGTTTCACCTTTTAGAGCCTTAATGAATTGAATTAAATGAGATTCTCTCAACAAGGAGGCTCCTAGTAGGAATGGGATGGGGACTTGGTTGACTCTAAAGGTACTCCCTCTCTCACGGATGCAACCTAGACTCGGAGTGGCAAGGTACAACCTCCCCGACGTCCGTGTGGAAATCCACGGCTCACGGGAGCTTACGGAGGTCCCGAGTAAGGTCACCTAGTCGGCTCCAAGGAATATGGAGACGAGAAGATCCCCTACCAAGGTAGGAATGCAACTACTATGGAAAGATGTATGGTCCGATGTGCACCGGAGTGCATGCAAAATTTAACCTAAATCTAAGAAACAATGATCAATCAATTATGACAAGTATGATAATAATCATGCAAAATCAAATGACAATCAGGGGAGATCGAATAGCACCAAACAAATATGAAATAATATGGAATGACAATCAAAATGATAATCTCGGGTGCATTGTAGCACATAAGCACGGGCTGATGGGAGACCGCTCAGGGAGGTAAACGGCCAGGGCAGGGCCATGTAATGACAGGGAGTAGTAAAAAGAACTAAAACATAGAGGCTGAAACGAACTGAGACTGCAAGGACAGAAGCGTACCTAACTTGACGGTCTATCGAACGACCGTGCAAAGTGTGGAACGGCCCTGGATAGACCGCAAAGAGTCAGTGAAGCCACAAGCGTATGAAGACCAGTAACGTACCTGAGCCAGCAGACGTGAATAGCCTGAGACTGGGACGGCACGGTCTATCGTCCAACCGCGGGAATGCTTGAGCGCCCCTGGTGAGACCGTGCACCACTCCGAAAATAGAAACGCACCGTGGACGAGATGACAGCCTTAAACAACTTAGAAAACCCTTACCAAGCACAAGAACACATGTCAGCAAAACAACAGCACGATGGGCACTAGGGGTCCCACCGTGATCGCCAAAAAATGGGGTGTTGACATGTTTTTTCCCCTCCTCTTCTTTTCCCTTACCTTCCTATATCAGGATATAAAGACAAGAAAAAATGAGGCTCGAAGGGTAGAGAGGTGTGTGTGTGATCGTGATCGCCACCAAGATGCAGAATGCAAAGGAAATGCACCCGTACCTTGGAAAGGGAGAAGACACTCGCCCAAAGTGCAGCGCTGGCAGTTGTACACGGTCCAGGAAAAACCGCTCAATGGATGGCACGGCCACTCGATAGGCCACTCATAGCACTGGAAAGAGAAACGGGACGAAGACTGGTCTGGCTCCAAAACGGTACGCAGACGGCAGCGCACAAGATCTGAACAGTTCGTGGAGGACCGCTATTCTCTGCAGACGGATGGAAGAAGACCGTTCAAAGCTACCAGACTCCAAGTTGTAGGACTTGATCCTCCACCCCTTCCGACCGGCCAGAGGGGATGGGCCTCGTGCTGTGCTGATGCTGACCTGTAAAACAACTTAGAGAACAAGAGAACAAGACCCAAATTAGACTTGGAACATGTAGCAACTATAGAACAAAAGGGAAAACCAACATGATAGCATGGAATGGGCGATACCTGGGGTGGTTTTCGAACCCCTACAGGACGTGAAAATGATAGGAGGGTGTGAAAAATGATGCGAAACAGTGAAAAACGTGGATGAAAAGGTGATGAAAAGAACATGCAATGAGTGAAAAAATGATTGGACACCTAGACTAGAACACAAAGAAAATGACTACTCCCTTGACCGGAGGCTCAAGCGGACGTAGAGAGCCTCCCTCCCTGGCTACAGCTCGCTCAAGAATTCGGCAGAGCTTCGACGTCGACGTTGGATCTCCTCCCCTTTCAAGTTTGGACTAGGGGTTCTATTTATAGACCCTTGAAAGTCCAGCCCCAAAATTGGATTTTTCACTGAAAATTAGGGCGTGATAATAAAACAAAAGCTGTCGATAATACTTCTATCTCCCACTAGGATCAAACGGCATCCCCTTTGGTGGAGAATCCGCAGAGAAAATGGCGGAGGAAGGTGGAGGTTTAACCATGGATGGAGAGAGAAAAACCAAATATTCCATAGATCTCGGGCCTGTACGCGGTCGTTCGATAGGCCACCCAGCCTGACACACGGTCCATTGCTAGGCCACTTACCTCTGTCAGTGATAAATAAATAAAACAATAAATTATCTAATTATCCACCAAACTGACCGGCTGACCCGGCACTAGACTCTTTAGCATAAGACGGTCTAATGCTAGACCACTCAATAGTGGCACGGTCCAATGCTCGACCGTGTAAAACGTGTCAGTGATAAATCTGACAAAATAGAATAAATAGGTAATTATCTAAAAAATCAACCGACTTAGGACTCTGGGAGCTGAACGGTCTAAAGACAGGCCGTTCAATGGCGATAAACGGCTGAACTCAGACCGTGCAAAGGCTTGTCGGTGGAAATTCAAAAAATTAAATAAATATCCAATAAATCGTTCTGAGCATGTATATGGTTTCAATTCAGACCGCCCAATCACTCCATGGCCCGTTGTGAGACCGCGTAAAGGCTAGATGCTTGAAATTAATAAAATGGGATAAATGAACCCATTCAACCCAAAGATCAATTGAAATCAAGGCCTAATAAGCTTGTATTCGAGAGCAAACCTAGCCAGGGAGGGAGATACCCATAGAATAAGCCCTGGAAATGGCCCAATGAGTAATGGACAACTCGAGGCATCAACAAATGGTGATAAGAGGAGTGACTCAACTCATAGGTAAAAAACGGGTGTCAACACCCACTAGTCGTAGCCTTCCGACACGCGAGTGGTCCCAGCAGGGAGTGGTGGCGAGGCTACCCCGAGAGACGGTTTTTAGGCTGGTTACCGTTGGGCCCCACGTCTTGACGCCAGAGTCCGGCTGAGGGGAAAACCAGTCAGAGGGCTAGACCTAGGATGCATGGTCTGTGTGTGCACACGTTGTTGGGGGCAGTTGGACCCGTGTTGATGAGCGCGACCCCTGCTAGTCACTTGTTCAGTGGTTACTTGTACGGTGTCCCCATTCCACCAAGGGTCGAGGGAGACACCTGAGGCGCGGTCTAAGTCGTCAGTGGATGCATCTGGCCTTGCTTCTGGTGGGCAGGTACTCCTGTCATGTGAGACGTGACTCTCCTGTTTCCGAGTTCTATTTCCCGTCTGCGAGACGTAGTTTCTGGACCGTTCCAGCGTGCTTTTCGAGGTGGTTCTTAGGGGTGCTCGGTTGGGATTGCCGAGGCTTCACCGTGCCAGTGTGGGACTGTGAGGTCCCGGTTGGTCGAGCCTGTATAGGCAGACTTCTGCGGTAGGGTGGCCGTGAGTGTTTCCTCGGTAGGTCTATTGTTAGAGTGGTTCGGTTCCCGAGTGTGAGATCATGCTTTCTCTTTCTGTTGCCGGTACAGTAGGAGTAGTTGTAGTGCCAAGTTTTGACCGGCCACCGGTTCGTTGTTCCTGCTGTAGTTGTTGTTACTTTCCTTTCCGTTACTGCCGTTGTTCACGGTTGGGGTGCCATGGGATCCTTACTGAGCTAGTGACAGGAGGCCCACCCCTGCTTTTCAGGTGCGACGGTTCTTCCTCGAGGTTCGAGGGTGCTGTGCGGAGGTTCTTAGTTGCTAGCTCACCGGGCCGAGTGTTCACTTAGCGTGTGGTACGTTCTACTGCTTTAGACTGTACTTTCTGTTAGACTGGACTCTGCTGTTGTTGTTTATTTATTTATGTTAATTGTTGAATTGTCCTACTTTATTTCCTATTTCTTTATGCCTCCACACTTCTTTTAGCCCTTCCGAGCCCTCCTGGCTCGTGGGTGGCCGGTTAGGATTCGAATGGTATCAGGTTCTTCCCGGTATCCGGATCTTGGGTCGTTACAGCATATCATCGAGGCACCTTTTAAAGTATCGGCTCAGTTCTTGAAAAGAACTCCGAAGTTAAGCATGTTTAATGGGAAGTAGTACTGGGATGGGTGACCTCTCGAGAAGTCTCCCATTATGGAGCCGATCACTGTTAGAAAGGGATAAAACTGTGAGGTCGGTAGGCCAAAGCGGATAATACCTCGACTGTATAGAGTACAGGACGTGACACTCATGACCTATGAGTTAAACATCAAATAAAGTGCAAAAGAGAAGTCTAAGAAAAAGAAGTTTGTGGCACTGAAGGCCAACTAACTTGATACTGACTCCCAAGAAGAGAAGTCCAGCGATGGAAGTGATGAAGAAGGAGACTTGGCCATACTGACCCGCCAAGTGAAAAAAAATGAAAAAGAAGATAAAATTTCAAAGAAACTTCAGGAAAGGGCAAAGGAAGCATGATCAAACCAAGGGGGAGCCGAGCAAGCCCAATGATATTATTTGCTATGAATGCAAGAAACCCGAGCACATGAGGGGAGAGTTCCCATAATTGAAAAAGAAATTCAAGAAGGAGAAGCTCTGAAAGTCGAAGGCTATGGTCGCCACCTGGAGTGACGACGAGGATGAACAGTCTGAAGAGGAGCTGGAGGAGCTCATAGAAAGCCTATGTCTCATGGCACATGAAGGATAATCAAATAATGCAGATGGTAGTCTAGTGGACGGTGTTAAGATTGGCAGCCGGTGAGGACGAGAGTCAATTCTCTGACTAGGTTACATCACTATAAGCCATGAAAGGTGTTATATGGGGCGTTGAAAGCCTGATTAAACGTGTGTGCAAGTCACAGGACAATTCCATCATTTATGACAGTCCCCGGGTCGTTGCGTTGCTATGCGGGTATTTTTATCTTTATACATAATATCCGTTGGAGGACTCGTGACTCTACAAGATGTCGCTCGAGGGGTGTCACAATGTATTCCCAATATGGGATGATGGGTTGCCCAATCATGAAAGAGCTTGCAAGTCCCTTAACGTTCGCCTCTCGGGTGTTGTCGCCTGTTGTCGCGTGCCTTAGGTGAGGAGCTGACAGGCACGGCTCGTGCAGAGCAGTTGGGCGCGGCTCGTGTGGAGCAATCGAGCACAGCTCATGCGGAGCAGTCGGGCATGGTTTAGAGTGAGCAGTCAGGCGCTGCTTGTGCGGAGAGTTCGGGCGTGGCTCCTGGCGAGCAGTCGGGCACAACTCAGGATGAGCAGTAGGGCACTGTTGAAACTGGGGTAGGGGGTGCCGTTAGAACTCAGGTAGTCGAGTGTTGTGGGCACCATTGTGACTGGGGTAGTCGAGTGACGTACGCACCATTGTAACTTGGGCGGCTGGGCGCCATTGAGACTTGGACAATCGGGTGTCGTGGGTACTATTTTGACTGGAGCAATTGGGTGTCGTGGGCACCGCTGTGACTGGAACAACTGGGCGTCGTTGAGACTAGGACAGCCGGGCACCATCAAGATTGGGCAATTGGGTGCCATGGTGATGTGACACAACCTAAGACCTATATTGCAAGCAATGCAATGGACACGGCAATATCACACAAGAGGACTCATTCGCATTTGGCACACTCGGGTCCGTAGGTGGACCGACGATGGGGTGAGGGTCCGAGGATGGACCCAGAGGTTTCTAAGGGTATGGCTGGCATGGGGAGGACCCCTAAGGGCTTGGGGTTGCCCAAATTCACGGGCGATCAGCACGCCAAGGGCGTGGGTAAATTAGTCTCGCTCACAACTCACCCGTGATGGACACTCACATAGTAGCAATTTGAGATCGGGCACTCAACTCGCCGGCCGACGGGCAACTAGAAACGATACTAAGACAAGCAAAAGTAAAACCAGCAGAGGAAGTGTCCAGGGGCTCACCTGATCAGTGTGAAGACACTGATCCTGGTCGGAAACGAGGGCGAGCGAGGAGGCGTGGGCTTACCTGCATGCCCCGTCGGAGAAGCTTCAACCTGGAATTTAAGAAATTACACCACTACTCCCCATGCAAGGGGGTTGAACAAGGGGAGGGGAAGTCAATTTTACATCCAAACACTACCTCCCACAGGGAGGGGTAGTAAGCCAGCCAGGCGGGGAGGGGAAAAACAAGCTTAGAGGATTAAAACAAGAAATCCGCCGAATCTGTCCACTCTCAAGAACAGGGGACAGACTGTCACTGTCGGCATCGCTGCGGACTCCCCCGAACTCCGATTGCGACGAAACTAGTGGCAAAACCTTCATAGTTGACCCGGAGAACGTCCAATTGTTAGAGGAATTTCTGAATGATGGCGTTGGTCGGGGCAGAGGCGCGAACATGGTCTCTGTTTGCTGGTTCTGGTAGCTTCTGCACCTCTACAGCAGGAAGATGAGGCCGCCACGGACGCTCCCGAGCTCTGATTCAGGCTTGGCCAGAGTCGTTGGATTTGTGGTCGAATCCTCTTCGAACGGAGACTCACGGGGATGCCGGAGGTGGTCGGAGGAGATATCGAGGGCCCGAACAGTGGTCAGGTATCAGGTCAGTTCCAGAGGGAACAGCCCTGCGCATCCGGAGGAGAAAATTGGTTACTCACAGCTCGGGATGCCAAACGGAGTGCCGCTTCTTGGTACTGGAAGGCGACTCATCGTAGAAGATCTCAACCAAGCCCCGCTTCCAGAACTTCAAGAAGATGGCTGTCGGAGCCTCTGCAAGTTGCTTCAGGTTGACTGTCAGGAAGAAGATGCGCAGTCTGGTGATGACGGCTCCTCTGGGAAACTACGAACTCAGACAGCGACGAGACTACCACCGTTCCCGAAGAGGGCCGGGAGACGCTTCCAACAGTACCTCTTGTGCATCCAGGGGCTCCGGAATGAAGTCGTGGCAGGCTCTGCAACCAGCTGCTTCTCTGTTGCCTGCAAACTGGAATGAAAGGGTGGAGATAGGTAATGGGGGAATGGGATAGATGGGAGGGGAAATGCGGTGGATGTGTGTGGGGGCAACCCCTGTCTATGAGGGGGTCTGGGAGGGAGTGTTTCAAGGTGTGGGAGGGGGAGAATGGGGTCTGGAAGGGGGTCTAGCAGATGGTGGGAGGGGGAGCTACGAATTTGCTGTTGGGAGGGAGAGGGTGGTGGATTTGAATTTGGCTTAATGAGTGTGATTAATGCTGGCCTAGGGGAGGGGAAAGGGTGCTTGGGGAGGGGTGTTCTACCTTGGGAGAGTGAGAGATTGCATGGGGGAGAGGGAGAGGTGTGTTGGGAAAGCCAAGTGGTGCTTGGGAGACTTGGTAGGATTACATGGGGTAGTTATTGCTCCTAGGGTGATGAAGAGGTGGCTTAAGGTGGCAAGTGAGGAGTGGGTGAGGTTGCCAACTAGGGCTGAGGTGGAAGATGAGGTGGACAGTGGGGAGGAGAGAGAAAATTTTGAATTTGGGAGGAGGAGGAGAGAGGAGAGAGAAGGGGTGCTCCCCTTCTAGAGAGAGAGAGAGAGAGAGAGAGAGAGGGAAGAGAGAGGGGGGATAGGAGGGGGAGTTTCTCACTCCACTCAATTAGATTCTCTCCAATAAACTTTGAATTATGGACTCACAATAATAGATCTTCATTAACTTAAAATGGGGGGAATGGGGTCATATTTATAGAGAACCGACATTTTACAATAAGTCCCTGACTTTAGGACTAATGACAAATAACCAAGGGGGAAGGGGGCACCCCTGGGCCTAGCCCATTGAATTGGGCCCATTAACTAATCTAATCAACCCTATGACACTTAACTTAGGTAGATGACTCATTAACCTAGGTACTGGACTCAAATAAAAGGAAAATTACAATGATATGACTCAAATAAAATAAGAAAATTACATGACTCGACTCAGAAAAATGTAACGGACACAATGGAGCCATGATGGCGAGCAATAGGAGCTTGGAAAAATGTGAAGGGCGAGAGATGCCCCCATCGTACCCCCGGGATGTGAAAAACTCGACTCCGTCGAGTATGGGTCCACCGAGGAGGTGGTCCTCCAAAGCAGCTATGGGCGAGCCACGACCTCCAAACTCAACCCTGCGTCGCAACCAGGGGACGGTCCTTCATCCTCTCAAGGTGGCTCAGGCACACCCTCTTACTTTTTTTTTTTTGGCACAACATCTAATGGGATGTTGGGAGAGTGCACCCCTTTCCAAAGGAAAGGAATGTTCTCACTCCACCATCTCACCATTAGATGAAATTTTATTGATTATAAACTTTGGGTAAGAGTACATGGGGGAGCAGCCCCTTTGCCACAAAAGGCTAACAATGAAAAATTAGTTACAATTGCCGAATATGAATATTTGGAAGGCAGGAGGCATCAGCCGTAGCATAGCCTTTGGCCAATAGAGGCAGCTCCCTTTTGGATGAGAATTATGTATTGTGTCCCGTAATGGTTGCATGCTTTGCTAAAGAATCCGCTAGCTGATTAGCTTCCCTGTATGTATGTACAAGAGGGCACTGAAATATAGAGTGAATTTCTTGAATGTGCTTCCACCATGGAAGAAGAGACCACGGTGGGCTGCTTTTTCCTTTTAATAGTTCAGTCAAAGTCATGGAGTCTGTGTATATTATTGAGATAGGAATGCCATGCAGACGAGCCAACCTAAGACCATCTAGGAGAGCTCTCCCTTCTGCCACCATGCTTGAACCTTGGCCATAATAGTAAGAAAAACCCAATAACATCTTACCTCGGGAGTCTCTAAAACAGCCACCTCCTCCTGAAATCCTAGGATTTCCTTTACTAGATCCATCGACATTCAGTGAAAAAGCCACAATAGGAGCCTGCCAACATACAGTGTGAAATTGAAGTATCTTATGTTTGATGTTATAACCCATATCATGTAGGTTCTGCAAGTATAAATGGTTGGTGCCTTGTTTGAATGTGATCTGACTAAGGATCTGTTTGGCATCCTCTTGTATCTGCATAGCAATCCGAGAGAAATTAATACTAGTACCCTCAAATCTATTTCTACATCTCTGTTTCCAAATTTCCCATATGATCAGCATTGCCATGAGCAACTGAATAAATCCCTGCGGATTGGATATAATAGACTCACTGATCATCATTTGAAGCCTGCTGTATATAGAGGTAATTCCCATATAAGAGCTGTCTATTAAAGAGCAAAAATGGTTCCACAAATAAGATGCTAGCTCACTGTTGATAAAAAGATGATCTATATTTTCAATAGAAGGATAAGCATTGCGGCAGTTGCAGCGGGAAGCTAGAGGGATACCACAATTCTGAATTTTATCATCAACTGGGACAGCATGGTTCAGCATTTTCCAATAGAACAGTGAGGCTCTAGGTGGAAATTTTTTATACCAAAGCTTAGCTGAGTGATCACCTGAGTGTTGATCTTTGATGAAGTTATATGTAGACTTAAAGTCAAATCTGCCCGAAGTGGAAAATGACCAAATAGAGATATCATCTCCTTCTTGAGTAGCATAACTGTGCATTTCAGTTTTGAGGTTAGTGTCTTCAATCATATGCCAAATAGGATGTTGCTGATTAGCCAAGATTTCTTGCACAGAGCAATTCTCAAACTGTGAGATTACCTGCTGAGGTATATACTCAAGCAGAGTTATTCCCTTGTACCAAATATCTTTGATAGAGTTTGTGGTAGCACCATTGAAAATAATTTTACGCATACCAGCCAAAAGGATAGAGCGAGCTTTTTCAAAATCTCTGGCTTTAATACCTGCTGGGAAAGGAACCTTGCAATCAGAGGCATGTTGTCCTTGGATGTATTTCATTCTGACAAAGCGAGCCCATAATGAATTGTTATGCAGAGAAGACCAAAATTGTTTAACCTGTGAGCACAGTTGAATGTCCCTAAGACTGCGAATGCCTAAACCTCCTTCAGATTGAGGACGGCATATCTTTGTCCATGATACCCAATGTTTCCTGTGAGCAGACTCAAGACCTTGCCATAAAAAATTCGCACATATGCTTTCCACTTGCTTAATTATTGTATATGGTATATTGGCAGAGCTGGTAGTATATATGGGAACAGCAGAAAGCACTGATTTAATAAGAATGATTCTACCAGCTTGTGATAAAAATTTACTCTGCCAACCTACAAGCTTAGCATTAATTTTGTCAAGCAGATATTTGAATTGAGTGACTTTAATTCTCCCTTTGAATAAAGGAATCCCTAGGTAGACTATGCTACCAGTTTTATGCTGAAATCCTGTAAACTGACTAATTCTTTCAACTGCTTGACTGTGCATATGTTTAGAAACAATGAATGAACTCTTGCGAGAGTTAATCTGCTGACCAGAAGATTCTTCATATTTTCTCAGAAAACTCAGCAAGGCCTTTATTGAGGTTATTCCACCATTCAAGAATATAATGGAATCATCCGCAAAAAGAATATGTGAAATGGGCATGGCATTGCGAGATAAGTGGTAATACTGACATTGGCCAGACTGAAAAAGTAGATTAATACCCCTACTTAAAACCTCCTCAGCCAGAATGAAAAGAGCTAGTGCTAGAGGATCTCCTTATCTCACCCCTCGGGATGATTTAAAATAACCATGAGTTTCGCCATTGAAGGAAATTGTGAACCAACAATTCATCAAGAGCTGAGCAATGAAAGAATTAAACCTGTTAGAGAATCCAAATTTTTTCAAAACAAGGAGAATAAAATCCCATTCAATGCGGTCATATGCTTTGGCCATATCTAATTTGATGAGCATATTGTGACCTCTAACCGGTCTATCAATATCCATGAAAAGTTCTCTGGCCAGTAGAAAGTTATCAGTTATGCTTCTTCCACTCACAAAGCCACTTTGATGATCAGATATTATCAAAGGAAGTATGCGCCTCAATCTATCACTTATGACTTTGGAAACCACCTTGCATGAAAAGTTGCATAAGCTAATCGGTCTAAAATCCGCAAAGGTGCTGGGATTTTTAACCTTAGGGACCAGGCACAATGTAGTTGAAGTAGTTCCCTTTGGAAGCCCCCAGCCATTGAAAAAACTCTGTACAGCAGATATGGCATCTTTGTCTATAATTTCCCAGCAGAATGTATAGAAGTTACCAGTATATCCATCAGGGCCAGGAGAACTGTTACCAGATAAGGAGAAAACTATATTTTTAATTTCCTCTGCCGTTGGAATAGAGCAAAGATATGTATTCTGATCTTCTGTGACCATAGAAGGAATGACTGAAATGAGCTGTTCATTTATAGTGTGATTTCCAGTAGACAAAAGGGCCTTGAAAAAATTCATAGCTCCACTTAGTAGGACAGTTTGATCTTCCTCCCAAATGTCATTAATCTTCAGTTTATGAATGAAGTTTCTTTGCCTTCTGACTTTGGTATAATGATGAAAAAATTGAGTGTTGCGATCACCACAGCTGAGCCACTGTATTCTAGATTTTTGAAACCAGAAAGTCTCTTCTCTGTGCAGAACCAGCCTCATCTCAGCATTAGCTTTATTTAATTTTATCCTATTATCCAATGTAGGATTTTCATCAAAGGTTTCTTGACTTATTTGTAAATGAGTCTCAGCAGCCTCCTTAGCAATCTGAATATCTCCAAAGACCTCTTTGTTCCAAGTTTTCAAAGTAGCCTTTAAGTGCTTAAGCTTATTTTGCAGTGAGAAAAAAGGATGACATGAATTGTCATGCTTGTTCCATTGATATTTAACAAAGTCCAAAAACTCTGGATGTGTGTGCCACATTTGTTGATAAGTGAATCTCCCAGGAAAAATTTGTCTAGGACACATTTTGAGAAGTAATGGAGCATGGTCAGAGGCCCCTCTAGAAAGGTGTTGAACTGACAAATTGAAAGAAGAGTTAAGCCAGTCTGAATTATATAGAACCCTGTCTAGCCTCGCCCTAATGTGAGAAGCCCCTATTTGGTTATTAGTCCAAGTATAGGACGAACCAGAAAATCTAGCATCAATTAGGCCTGTAGCAGTAATGAAACTTTGGAAATCTAGCATTGCAGTTGCAGAAGACATCAAACCTCCAATCTTTTCTTCAGGGGAGATAATACAGTTGAAGTCTCCACCGATGATCCAAGGGACAGACACTGCTGTACTGAATGCCATGAGTGCATCAAACATATCTCTGCGAGTATTGGCATTGCATGATGCATATATAGCAGTGAAATACATGCCTATAGAATTTTCCTCCTTCATTGCAACAGTTATGTACTGAGGATGTTGCTCAATGACCTCAAGACAAATGTCAGCATTGTAAAACAACCAGATCTTAGAAGAAGCTCCATTGTTCCCAAGAACAGAGTCAAGATTAATTTTGCGACCTACCTTAGTTGCACGATCAAAATCAATGCGAGGTTCTGATATGGCTGCCAAACTAATCTTATGAGCTTTTAGTAACTGTCCTAGACTTCTGACAGTTGCCTGATTCCCCATACCCCTAGCATTCCATATAAGAGCTGAGTTAATCATGGACATATGAAGAAATATTAGCGGTCAGTATCTTAGCTTTAGCTCTTGTGAGACGAGCATCGCTGAATAGCTCTCCAGGTATAGCTGATACTTCATTAGGTTCTTTGACTTGAGGGAGGTTTACTGAGTTCTTGTAGCATTGAATGACCATCCTGGAATTTTCAGAAGCAGCTAAGGCAGAAACTTCATTGGAATTAAAGATAAGAAACTCTTCAGAACTATGCTTAGTAGTATTGTTCGACTGCTTTCCTGTCCTTGACATGTTTGTTAGAATTGAAAGGGGCTCCTCTGGGATACTATTCAATTTAGTAGCAACTTTATCTAACAAAGAAATCTGCAAAGGTAACTTGTCATTGTTATCTCCCCCCATAATCAGATTACCAGCTTCTATATTAGAATTAATCACTGACATAGCAAACTCCTCAACAGATGCACTGGCCATATCTTCATGAACTACTGATAATTGGTGATTCACAATTTCCTGAGAATAGTCTAGATCATTAGCATTAGAAGGTCCTGTATTATCTTCACCTGAGAGCTGATGACAATTATTAGTATTCTGCTTGTCCTCATTACAGTTCCCTATCTTTTCACCAAAATTAGTGTTACTGGAGGAAGGAAGCTCCTGATTAGATGCATTCTGCTGAGGAGGGACTAAGTTGGGATCTAGCTCTTGCATTTCCACTGCCTGAAGAAGTACCTCAAATTTTTTTTTCCAGAGTCACATTATCTCGAACATCTCGAGGACCATTTTGCCGAGGTCTGAAAATCTGCCTAGGAATTTTTGGCTCTTGATCAAGAATTACTTGAGTTCGGCCATTTTTACCTGTCTTTTTTTTGCAATCATCAACTGAATGGCCTAGCTTATGGCAGAAAGAGCATAAGGTAGGAACTCGATGATAACTGACCTCTTGCCAATAACCCACACCATCCATATCAATCCACAGACGCTCCTTCCTCGGAGTTGAAAGATCCAACTCAATACAAACTAGAGCTTCAGACGTGTCTGATAATGCTAAAGTCCGCTCATGAATTCTCAAAACAGGACCAAAATTTCCAGCAATAGAATGAAGGCAATCTTTATGATACAGATTTGCCGGTAGACCAGGGAATCCTATCCACACTGGCACCATCGGAGGATCAGCATCAAAATTAAAGTCAGAGGTCCAACGGAAAAATCTAAACAAGAAACCTTTTATGTACAAATTTTTCTGTAAAAGAAGCTTCAAAAAATCTGCCTCACAATCAAATCGAAGTAGAAGATGCCTGGGGCTCAATTTGCTGATAATGAAACCCGAAGAAATTGCCAGCCGCTATACCATACATCTCTTAATCTCAGGAAAGGAAGGTCTACCGTAAGAGCATTTTGCCACAATTGCGAACGGCAGGAGTTGCATTGAAGCCTGAATTTCAGCCTTAGAGAAGAAGACGGCTGGTTCACCCCGATCTGTGAATGTCGGTTCCTTGATCGGGATTGATATACTCGGTCTCTTCTCGGACTCCATGAGAGCTTGCGCAAATGATTTGCGTGGAAGAGTGAAGATGGATATAATCTCCGGTTGTACCTGAGGAGCCCCCGCCGGCGTCGGAGGACCCCCCGCCACACTGGCCATGGCCGGCAGGGAGGGGGAAACACCGAAGAGATCGAAATTGCAATGGCGGGAATGTCCGAACCAGAGCTTCTCTCTCTAGAATCTAGAGAGAGTTTGAAAAAAACTTTATTTTACACACCCTCTTGCTGATGATGGAACCATGCTTGCCTAGTATTACCTCCGTGTGCACACATTGGGCTCTCAGGCTGATATATGGTGGCTCTCCGAGTGTCTCTCTCACAAGGGTAGGGGTAGGCCCGAAACTTTCACTAGGATCCACCGCGGTGCCCATATAGCGTGCCAGACTCGCCACGTGAGAAATGATGTGAATCCCAAAACCCATTAGAAAGCCCAACCCATAAGCCGGGTTGGCAAGATCACTCGGAACTAGGCAAGGTCCAAGTCCTCGTGGCCTCATGTTGGAGGTGACCCTAGGGTAGAGCCACTCCAAAGTCACCATCGCCAAGTTGTCAACTTGGAATTCAAAGTGGCGTTTGCAAGGTTTTGCCCGCTTCTTGTGATTCTCACCGCTTGTTATTTGTTGCTTGCTTAAATGCTCATGCCAAGTACTACGATGCGGTGTGAGTGGGAGATGCATGATATGCAAAGGGGCGCCAGGACAACCATATTTAGACCAATCATGTAGAGATGCCATGGAGACTTTGAAGGGTGTGGGAGGGCCGGGGCATCCATAGGTGTCCATCTCATGCGTGGGTGTGATGAGTGCCGGAGGACCCGGACATCCATGAATGCTCCTAACATGCTTAAGACTCATGATGAATGAAGGTGGACCATTACATCCTAATATAGACCACTTATGTTTCCTACTTGACATGTGGGTGATATGAATGAATGTACCCGACTTATGAATCATGCCAAGTGGTTCGAGGTGCCAAGACATATGTTTTCCTAACCCGAAAATGACTTTGATGTGTTGGGGTATGGTTTGGCCTTGGAGTTTCCATTCAAAAGGGTCGAAGTGGTCAAGGAAGGTGGACATCATGGGGAGAGGCACCTCCTTGTTCCTTAGGTGTAGATCTTCCTTGGTCATAGCTACCGTTGTGTCGCCCGGGACTTGGGAGAGGTGGGCTTGGCCCAACTTGGTGGGTGAGGGTAAGAAGGAGTGGGTGATAAGTGATGTGGGTGGATCACATGGGTTCTCGAGTTCCCATTGGGAGGGGTCAAAAGGATCAACATAAGTGTATCCGGGGGAAATGAGCTCTAAGTTCATCTCAACATCCTCAAAGTCCTCATAATATGGTGGTGGATCATCCTCCTCTAATGAAATGATTGGGTCGAAGTTCTTAGTGGGTGGGTTAGCCATGAGAGGAGGGCTTGGCTTTCTGCCCGATATGAGGGACTCCAATTTGAGGATAAGGTCGGGCTCATCGGGTGTGGGGAGGAATAGAAGGAGATCGCTAGTGTAGCAACCAACGGTGCAAATCGAGGTGATAGATCCGACACATAGGTGTAGGAGATCAAGGCTCCTAGGTTGGTTGGCCATTGTGGTCAACATGTCGGTCAACTTCATTTGCCATGCTAAGCCCTTGAGAAGATCTCCTAATGTGTCCACTTGATAAGATGATTGGATGGTGGTGTGATAGGAGAGGGGCACTATAGGGAGGTTTTGCTCCATAGGAGGGAAAACATGGGATGTAATCTCTCTAATTGGGCTCTCCTTTAGCCAAGTAACAAGGGGTTCTCCTAAGATGAGCTTGGCCCCAACTAGAGAGGGTGGTGTATGGTGAAGACCACCGGGCGAGGTTTCTTCTTCAACTTGGACATGGGTGGTCTCCATGGGGGAAATGGGGTCCGGAGTGTTCACCACTATGTGGTCGGGTATGGGTTCCTCTACCAAGGAGGTGAGAGAGTCTTTTGAGGGTGGGGTGATGAGGGTTGGTGTATGGACCCGAGGTGGAGGGTAAAGGGAAACTTGGTCTGGGATTGGTAGGGGAAGTAGTGGAGGCCTAGGTTGGGGTAGGATTGGAGTTGGAAGTGGAAGATGGGTTGGGTGGGCCTCGGTGGGGGTATCCCTTATGGGGGAAGGTGGAGGGGCGGAGGTTAATTGGGTGTGGGTGCGAATTAGATAAGGGAGAGTGGGTTTGGGGGTGGTGGCCGTCATGGGCCTAGGTGGAGGGGTGGACACGGGGTCCACTTGGGTTTGAATGGTGAAGGTTGGGTGAGTGACTTTGGACGGGGGAGTGGTGGTCATCACGGGGGAAGCCGGGTCGGTTAAGGGTCTCTTGCCCTTGGGATCGGCTGGTTGTGGAGTGGTGGGAGTGGGGGCCAATTTGGTTTGGATATTGAGGATTGTGGAAGGGGGGTTTTGTCGGGGTGTGGGGCCCTCATAGGGTTAGGTGGAGAGGTGGATGCTGGGATCATTTGAGTCTGAATGGAGAGGACTTGGTGGCGAAGTATAGTGATGATGGTTGAGAGGGGATTTGTTGGGAGTGGTGGGGGTGGAGACCTAAGGGTGGTCTCAAGTTGGCCGAGTGGGGATGGCGGAGTGGTAGTGCTCCTTGGATAGGAATGGGAATGTCGGGGAGCATAGATATTTCTAAGTTCCTCCTTCATATCATCCCATGAGTGAATGGGCACTTGTCTCCTAACCCTCCTTAAGCCCTCTATGTGTTCCCACTTACTCTTGGCTTGACCCCGAAGTCGTCTCTTGGCCTTGCGGACTCTCGCGTGTCCATATACGCAAGTCTTTTCAAAGTACCTTTCCATGGCAGCCTCCCACCTAACATAATCACTAGAACATGATCCGTCAAAGGCAATATCGTCATCTAGAATGAAGTCCATGGGTGGCGAGTAGGTTAAGTAGGAAGTGGCCATGATGATCGGGAGGATAAATGCAATGGCCCTAGGACAAGACTTAGTAGAGACAAGTCTAGAACTTGCTCTGATACCAATTGATGTGACACAACCTAAGACATATATTGCAAGTAATCCAACGGACACGACAATGTCACACAAGAGGACTCACTCGCATTTGGCACACTCGGGTCTGTAGGTGGACCGGCGATGGGGTGAGGGTCCGAAGATGGACCCGGAGGTTTCCAAGGGTATGTCTGGCTTAGGCAGGACCCCTAAGGGCCTGGGGTTGCCCAAATTCACGGGCGATCAGCACGCTGAGGGCGTGGGTAAATTGGTCTCACTCACAACTCACCCGCGATGGACACTCACATAGTAGCAATTTGAGATCGGGCACTCAACTCACTGGCCGACAGGCAACTAGAAACGATACTAAGACAAGCAAAAGTAAAACCAGCAGAGGAAGTGTCCAGGGGCTCACCTCAATGTTGTGAAGACACCGATCCCAGTCAGAGACGAGGGCGAGCGAGGAAGCGTGGGCTTACCCACACGTCGCGCCGGAGAAGCTTCAACATGAAATTTAAGAAATTACACCACTACTCCCCATGCAAGGGGGTTGAAAAAGGAGATGGGAAGTCAATTTTACATCCAAACACTACCTCCCACAGGGAGGGGCTGTAAGCCGGCCATGCGGGGAGGGGAAAAACTAGCTTAGAGGATTAAAATAAGAAATCTGTCGAATCTGTCCACTCTCAGGAACAGGGGACAGACTATCACTATCGGCACCACTGCGGACTCCTCCAAACTCCGATTGCGACAAAACTAGTGGCAAAACCTTTGTAGTTGACCCGGAAGGACGTCCAATTTTTGGGGGAATTTCTGAATGACGGAGTTGGTCGGGGCAGAGGCGCGAACAGGGTCTCTATTTGCTGGTTCTGGTAGCTTCTGCACCTCTGCAGCAGGAAGATGAGGCCGCCACGGACGCTTCCGAGCTCCGATTCATGCTTGGCCAGAGTCGTTGGATTTGTGGTCAAATCCTCTTCGAACGGAGATTCACGCGGATGCCGGAGGTGGTCGGAGGAGATATCGAGGGCCCAAACAGTAGTCAGGTATCAGGTCAGTTCCAGAGGGAACAGCCCTGCGCATCCGGGGGAGAAAATTGGTAACTCACAGCTCTGGACGCCAAACAGAGTGCCGCTTCTTGGTACTGGAAGGCGACTTGTCGTAGAAGATCTCAACCAAGCCCCGCTTCCAGAACTTCAAGAAGATGGCCGTCGGAGCCTCTGCAAGTTGCTTCAGGTTGACTGTCAGAAAGAAGATGCGCAGTCCAGCGATGACGGCTCCTCCGAGCAGCTACGAACTCAGACACTGACGAGACCACCACCATTGCGAAGAGGGCCGGGAGACGCTTCCAACGGTACCTCTTGTGCGTCCAGGGGCTCCGGAATGAAGTCGTGGCAGGCTCTGTAACCAGCGGCTTCTCTGCTGCCTGCAAACTGAAATTAAAGGGTGGAGATAGGTAATGGGGGAATGGGGTAGATGGGAGGGGAAATGAGGTGGATGTGTGGGGGGGCAACCCCTAGCTATGAGGGGGTCTGGGAGGGGGTGTTCCAAGGTGTGGGAGGGGGAGAATGGGGTATGGAAGGGGGTCTAGTAGATGGTGGGAGGGGGAGCTGTGAATTTGGTGTTTGGAGGGAGAGGGTGGTGGATTTGAATTTAGCTTAATGAGTGGGATTAATGCTGGCCTAGGGGAGGGGAAAGGGTGCTTGGGGAGGGGTGTTCTACCTTGGGAGAGTGAGAGATTGCATGGGGGAGAGGGAGAGGTGTGTTGGGAAAGCCAAGGGATGCTTGGGAGACTTGGTAGGATTAAATGGGGTAGTTTTTGCTCATAGGGAGATGAAGAGGTGGCTTGAGGTGGCAAGTGAGGAGTGGGTGAGGTGGCCAACTAGGGCTGAGGTGGAAGATGAGGTGGACAGTGGGGGAGGAGAGAGAAAATTTTGAATTTGGGAGGGGGAGGAGAGAGGAGAGAGAAGGGGTGCTCCCCTTCTAGAGAGAGAGAGAGAGGGAAGAGAGGGAGGGGGGATAGGAGGGGGAGCTTCTCACTCCACTCAATTAGATTCTCTCCAATAAAATTTGAATTATGGACTCACAATAATAGATCTTCATTAATTTAAAATGGGGGGAATGTGGTCTTATTTATAGAGGACCCACATTTTACCATAAGTCCCTAACTTTAGGACTAATGACAAATAACTAAGGGGGAAGGGCGCGCCCTTGGGCCTAGCCCATTGAATTGGGCCCATTAACTAATCTAATCAACCCTATGACACTTCACTTAGGTAGATGACTCATTAACTTAGGTACTGGACGGGACGACAAGGGGCGACCTAGGGTTCTGAGGAAACGTGGGCGACCTAGGGTTCTGAGGAAGTTGGCCATGGCAGGTGCCGGTGGGCTTGACCCGCCGGCAGCAGAGCTCGCGTCTGGGCCTCTTGTTCACGGGGGGCGGTCTTTCGCTCAGGCTCTTGCTGCATCGCTAGAGCTACCGGAGGTGGATATTGCTGTACATCAACCTGCATCCACAGATAGAGGGGAGCCGGCGTGCTACTTCTCCAAGGAAGAAATAGAAGCTTCTCTGGTTGCTTTTCGTTTCTCTGTTGTTGCAAAGACTGCCTATGGTCGTCCGCCAACTCCTGATATTAGAAGGCACATATCGCAGTGGTGTGGTTTGAAAGACTCTTTTGTCATTAGTGCACTGGACAACTATCATCTTCTCTTTCGCTTCAAGACACAGGATGATTACCTTCGCGTCCTCTTACGTGAAGCTCTTTATGTTCAAGGGAAGCTTTTTAGGTTTTTTAAATGGACCCCTTTGTTTAGGCCAGACGAGGAACCTTCGGTTTGTCCTGTATGGATCGAGTTCCCCAACCTCCCTGTCAACCTGTATCACAAGAAGTATCTTATGTCTATCGCTGCCAACATTGGTCCTGTTCTACAGGTTGCACATGCATCTGAATATTTAGTTAACACAAAGGCGGCTAGGGTTTGTGTGGAGCTGGAGTTACTTAAAAGTCGGCCGGAACGAGTCTGGATTGGTATGGGACCTGAGTATGGTGGTTTTTGGCAAGAAGTTAACTACATTAATGTTCCGTCTTACTACCTTTCATGCAAGCGGCTGGGGCATATCCAGGAAGCCTGTAAATCCAAAACCAAATTGGACTTAATAAGTCTGCAGTGGAGAAACCTGACGGGTGTCAACCCATCGCTACTAAACCTAAGGGGAAGGAGTTCGTGGCTGCATGGTCTCCAGTTGGGCCAGGTAACTTAGAAACTGGTGGTGATCCTATCCTCCTTGAACTTAGGGAGTCCCAAAGGTGCAAGGAGCTGGATATGGAACGTCCTAATATGATGCTGGGGTCTTCCACATCTCAGGAAGCAGACGAGATTACTACTTTACTTCTAAATAAAGACGGACATCGGGAAGGGGAGCCTATACTTTTGGACACTTTGACATTTTCGGAGAAGAATATGCAAACGGGTGCTGATGTTGAGAATTTGGGAGGTTCAGCTAAGACCCCACCCATGCCTCCTGGCCCGTCGCATATGTGTGATAATCGAGAGGAATTACAACCTGCAGAGCAAGGTTTGGTGGAAACTCTTGAAAAGGCACAGCCAAGCAAATCTACGGAGGCCACTAAAGAAGTTAACATTCCTTTTCGTTCTCCTGGTATGGATACCTCCTCCTTAGCAGCACTAGATAATGCTCTTATGCCGCTTGCAAAACTCACCCAGGATTCCACCATTATGCCTGGAGTGGAAGGGATGATAACTAGAGCCCGGGCTCGATCCGCTGATGGGGCCTTGGGGGAGATCCAGCGTTCTTGATGGAGTCTGTGCTTATTTGGAACATTCGAGGGGTTGGGAATGGAGCGTCCAGAAGAGCTCTTAAGCGGCTCGTTCGGAAGCACCGACCGGCTATAGTAGCCCTTTGTGAACCTAAAGTATCTTTTTCCAAAGCAGCTAACTTGGGCAAACTTCTTAAGATGGATATGGTCATTGGAAACGATGGTGAAAATTCGAAGATATGGGTTTTCTGGCAACCATCTACCCCTCTTGGAGTGGTAGGCTCATCTTCTCAATACATTACTCTTGTTGTGCCTCTTAGGCACAAGCATGTGCATTGTGTTTTGATGATAGCATGCTGATTTGTGATTTGTTTTGATGATTGCAACACAGTCAGTGCATTATGATATTGTGTTTTGAATATGGCTGCTGATATGATTGCATAGGACTGCGTCTGATATACAGCATTGAATTCATGAGTTTGCATGAATATTGCATGATGCGTTGACGCATGGGATCATTGCGTCAACTCACTGGTCTGTCCCAGAGCTGGTCTATAAAACCTTCAACCTGGTGCGTCGACGCAGTGGACTCAATGCGTTGACGCATTGGAATTGTTTTGAAAGAGCTCTTGCTTTGCTTCATGCATTAGCCTAAACACTATCCATCTGAGTGTCTCATGCAGAGTCAATTCATATAGTCTATACACTCTGGTCCGTGTTGTTCGTAAAGTCTATACATTGGCTGTCGGTTGCAAAGTCTACACATCAGACTGCATTGCATTTATTCATGGCTAAGAGTCTATACACTGGACTGTGTCATTGTGCATCATGCAAGTCTATACATTGGACTCTCATTCAAGCCTATACATTGCATTGGCTAAAGTCCGTCTCATTTAGAGTCTAAGGCAATGTCCATACACTGGGCTTGAAGTGTACACAATGAGCATCTCATGTAAGTCCATACATTCATAGTGCATTGCATTGGCTAAGTATATACAACGTCAGTTCATGCATTGTCTTAGGCTAAGTCTGTACAGCGTCAATGCATTAAGTCTGTACACTCGACTCGCCTTTGAATTGGTCAAGTGTGTACACTCCTTCACTGTAGCTTTCACGTCTCAAAGTCTACACATCAGACTACATTATGCATGATTGAGTTGAAGTCTATACAGAGTCTGCATCGTCTTGGTCATTGTCTTACTATTGAAGTCTGTACATCGTTTCACTGTAAAAGTCTATACAGACTTCAGCGTCTCATGCAGCGTCTCTGTTGAAGTCAAAGTATGTACAGCCCTTTCGCTTGGCAAGTCGATACATCCACAATGGAATTTCTTGAAGTCTGTACACTGTGCATCACTTGAATTCAAGTCTGTACATCGTGCTTCTATTGGTTGAAGTGTGTACAGCTTTTGCTTCGCCAAAGTCTGTACATTGGTCTGCATTGCATTGCATGAAGTCTATACATTCATCTGCATTGCATTGCATGAAGTCTATACACTGGTTGCTGCATTCTCATGAAGTCCATACATCGTCTGTCTTCATTGAAGTCTCAAGAAGTCTGTACATTGCATGAAGTATATACATTACACGAGCTGAATGCTTACAAAGTCTATACACTCTCTCAGTGCTCACACTTGCTCATCTGCTGCTGATAAAGTCTATACACTGTCTTCAGATGATGACAACAATGAAGAACAGGGTCGACGCTGGGAGTTCAATGCGTCCACGCTTCAGCTGAAGAGGATTTCAGAGCTTCACCTGGCTGCGTCAACTCCATGCTACAGCAGCGTCGACGCAGTAGTTAATAAGGCAGAGTCCATAGCTCACTGGAATACTGCAGTGCGTCAACGCCATTGCAAGACAGCGTCGACGCAGCACGGTTATCTGCCGAAGACCTTGATCACTGGATTGCCGATGCGTCAACACAGCATGCTGAGAGCGTCGACGCAACAGCTAAAGAGACGCCAGTATACAAATGTACATGTTCGTGCGTCAATGCCACCAACTGACAGCGTCGACGCAGCAGTTCAAGAAAGGGGCAACTTATCTCTGGCTGTCTTCAATGCGTCAACGCAGCAGGCTGATGGAGTCGACGCAGCAGTTAAAAAAGTTGAAGATCTCTGATGGCTGCGTCAACTCCTTGGAGCAAGTGAGTTGACGCCATCTAACTCCAGTTGCTGAGCGTACTGGTGCTGGGCACGTGATCCAAGGATAAAGAGAATGGCCAGATGAGGACACGTGTACTGACAGCCTGCTGGATGCTGCCACGTGGTCAAAATTCTTAGGGCGGGAACTGTGGAAGCCACACGCACCCTGCTGCTGCTGCTGCTGGTATATAATGGAGCCTTCGTCTTCAGATGGAGGCTGATCGTGATCGAAGCCAGGGAGCAGAAGCTGAGAAGAGAATTAGAAGGAGAGAGAGCTTCCACGATCCAGCAGAAGAAGAAGAAAAGAAAGAGAGAAGAAGCAGAAGAGAAAAAGTGAAAGATAGAGAGCTCGAGCAGAGTGTGAAGAGAAAGAAAAGAGGAGAGAAGCAGACGTGAAGGAGTTGAGAAGAGAGAGAGTGAAGAAAGAGAGTGAGATCGAGGGAGATCTGTTCTTGATGGACCGTGGATCAAATCCAGGCCATCCAGCTCTTTAAGAGCCACATTGTGCTTTTCGTTTACAGCTTTCCGATGCTGTTATCTTGTCTTTTGTTTTCTATTTTACATTTTCTTTCAAGCTGTTAGCCAGCGGTTTGCAGAGGAGGACTCCTCTAGACAGCAAGCTGTGTTGCTCAGCGGGCAGTGGAGGTTTCCACTGGACGGGTAAGCTGTAATCCCCAGCGGTTGCAGTGGTGGATTCCACTGGACGGCAAGCTGTGAAGCCCAGCGGTTGTAAGGCAAGCTGTGATGCCCAGCTGTTCAAGCTATGAGTCAGTAGTAAGCCACACTCGGGTTGAGTGTGGGGTGGATGTAGGTCTGGAGGACCGAACCACCTAAAAGCCTTTGTCTACTGTGTGATTGTTTTGTGGTTTGCCTAGCTTCTATATTTCTATCTTCGCACAGTAGATGTATGCTTAGGACGGTTCTTCATCTGTTCTGGGTGGCATTCGCATTGTGCCCACTATCTGTTCAGTAGAAGTTTTCATTCCGCATTTGATTCTGCTGCAGTAATTTTTTAACGGGTGATTGATCTATTCAACCCCCTCTAGATCACCCTTTAGCGTCCCAACAATTGGTATCAGAGCCTAACTCTTTGTGCAGGACTAACATCCTAAAGAGGATCGGCCATGGATGCTAGAGGGCTAACAGCAGAGGGTCAGTCCACTACGAAGCCACCATTCTTCAATGGTTCCAACTTCCCATATTGGAAGAACCGGATGTAGGTCTTCCTCAGAGCCAAAGATTACGAGGTATGGAAAATTGTGAGCAAAGGTCCTTATGAGCTACATGAGAATGAGGAATTATGGACAAGAGAAGAAGTCCGGAAATCTACTCTGAATTGGAGCGCTATCAACACCATTCAGTGTGCACTCCATCCCACTGAATTTGACAGAGTGTCATCCTGCAAGATAGCGAAGGAGATGTGGGATACCCTCGAAGTTATCTATGAGAGAACATCTGAAGTGAGAGAGACGAGGGCAAATATGCTAGTGTCAAAGTATGAAGCATTTCGGATGAAGCCTGGTGAGACAGTGACCGAAATGTATGCTCGTCTGACCATCATCACAAATGGTCTAAGAAATCTGGGAAAGAGTTATACTGATCATGAAGTTGTAAGGAAGATCCTTCGATCGTTGACTCCTATATGGCATACCAAAGCAACTGTGGTTGAGGAGTCAAAAGATCTACAAAAGATGAAACCCAATGAGCTGATAGGTTCCTTGATGGCGTACGAGATGAATTTACTACAAGCTGAAGAGCTTGAAAATAGGAAGCCTATTGCTCTGAAGGCCAAGCATGGCTGCTCAAAACAGTCCAGCAGCATTGGATCATCTAGTGATCGGAATTCATCTGGATCAGATCTTGAAAAGGATGAAATAGCTATGATCACAAAAGAGTTCAGTAGATTTCTTAGAAGAGAAGGGAAGAATCTCTATAGAAAATACCACAGCAGGAAGTAAAATAGGTATAAATTTAACCCTGCTGAAAAATCTGATGTTAATGCTTGTTATCATTGCAAGAAGACAGGTCATATGAAAGCTGATTGTCCAGAGTTACAGAAAATGAAAGGAAGACCATGGAAGAAGGCGCCAAAGGGAAAGGCCATGGTCAGTACATGGAGTGATGAGGAAGAAGGCACGCTGAGCACTTCCTCAGATAGTGGAAAATCAGAAAAGGACATCTGCTTGATGGCTAGAAATGGAGATGAATAAGAAGAGTCTGATCAGGTATCATCCCTCTTCGAACATTACACTATTTCTGATTGGGCAGATGCTTATGGAGACCTGTTAGATAAAGCTAATGATATTAAGAAGGAAAACAGACTCTTAAAGAAGAAAATGAACTCTCTGGTTAATGATAAATCTCTCTCTGATATAGTTGCATGCTTACAATCAGAGAATGACAAATTGAAAAATGCATGTTCTGATTTTGATGAATTAAAGCATGTTGTGATTGATTGTAGGAAAGAAAATAATTTGCTGAAAAATGTTGTTGATGAGTTGAAATTGAAAATTCAGAAGTCTGAAAATGAAATAAAGACTTCAAATGAAAAATATGAAGCCGTTTTGTCAGTGAATGCTGAATTAAAGAAAACTATTGAAAATCTAGAAAATGAAAATTCTGACAAAATGAAAATCATTGAAAGCATGACCCAAGGAACTGAAAATCTAAATGCCTTGCTAGGGTCAAAAGTTAATTTCAGAAAGGAGGGTCTTGGTTTTAATCCCTCAGCTAAAGAGAGCTTTGAATTGAAAACCATTTCATGTGTGGGAGAAAAGAATAGAGGACCACTCATAAAAATGGTCAATGAAAAATTTGCCTTCAATAATGTTAAATCAAAAGGGTCCAATGCTAAGGACAAGGGAAAGCAGAAAGTTGTAGAGCCTAGAGCTGCATGCTCTTCTTCCAAGGATAAGTCCAAGGCTAGGAGTCAGCCAGCTAACACATCAAAACCCCAGCCCAAGGCTGCTAAGTCTCCATCACCATCAACTGCTCAGAAAAAGACCCAATATAAGTCAGTTCAGAAACCTAGAGGGTCAAAGGTGGCAGGGAGACCAAGTGCAACTAGGAACCCATTTGCTCATCCCTATTTCCCTAGAGCCCAAGTCTATCATAACTTTCATCCTCAACCACTTAATAGGTTTGAGTGGAACCCTGTACACATGAGGTTCGGGTATCAGAATTTCCCCACTTGGTATCAGCCATATAGACCTCAGCCAGCTAGGAGATGGGATAGTCAGTTTAGGACATGGAGTCCTAGTCACCAAAGGTTTTTTGGTCAGCCTAGGACCAATTTGGGCCATAACCTTCAGTACATTCATTGGCCAAGGCACTGGCTGAAAAATAAAAACGTTTTTAATAAAATGAATGCCAGGACTACACAACAACCATCAAAGCACCAGAAAAAGAAAACTAAACCTGTTGGTGCTGAGAAAAAGAAAAATAACAAAAAGAACTCTCAAGCTGTAGAATCCACTAAACCTTCCATCTTTACACAAATGTGGATCCCTAAACAGCTGTTGTCTTGTTTTCACTCTCAAGTATCTGGTTCTGTCTTGGAGCCCAAAATATCTTGGGTTCCAAAACCTGCTCCCTAAGTGTGTTTGCAGGTATGTCTGGTAGCCGAGAACAAACTGATGAAACAGAAAAGGCTACTTCAGGCATATGACAAGAAGCAGGGCCAAAATCCTAAGAGCTGAAGGAAATTGGAGGCCTTGTCAAAAATCTGATGCAACACCAAGGGTAAAAATAAATCAATCTGGTAAAGCAGGTAAGTGATTTACTTTCAGAACTGAATTGTGAATTTCATGTTGATCTGCTTGTCTGAATTTTGATGATCTCTTCACTGAATTCAATTCTGAATATATTTGATGCTCTCCTCATGCTGTTGTTTGCACTAAATGAATGAGATGCTAGATGCACTGCATTTTGCACTAGGCTAAACGGTTCTTTAATGTATAGAGTCGATGCATGTGTCTGGTGTCAATGCATTGCATACTTGATTACATACTTGGACTGAGCTTGAACGGGTCAGTTAGTGCATACAGTCAATGCATGTGTCTAGTACTTGCATACATCATTTGCATGACTGTCATTTGCCCATTATCGTAGACTGCATGTTTTTCAATGCATAATAGGGCTGCTTTGCACTGCATTATCATTTGCTTAACCCTGGTATATCAAATGGTATGTTACTAAAAGGCAAGGAAATCTGCCCGGAGGTTTCTACCATGTGTGAGATGGTCTTTGAGACCAGGTTCTCCGCCGAGTACCATGGGTCCTGCCTTCATGTAGAACAGTGCACTGCATCATATGATGAAAAATCTGAAATTTTGAAATGAAAATGATGCATTTGATAAATTCTCTCTCTGATTGAATATTCTAAAATCATGAGCAGTTCATTAATTGTATTTCATGCACTTTATCAGGGGGAGCTGAGAGTTCTATTCAATTCATTGAATCCTATTCACCTCTCAGTGTTCTCATTCAAATGATTCATATTCTTTGACATCAGTTGCTCATTGAACCATATTGCCAATTGCTATCTTTTCCCCATCATTTTCACTAAACAACAGCTTTGCATCTGGTTTAGTACATTAAATGGTGATTATTACAATTGTTCACTTATAAGAATCACACTTACAAATTGAAAGGAACTAAAGGTTTAACCTTTATAAATTGGAGAGTTAAGTGTCTGCACTTCAGAATTTGAGATAAAAGAAAACTTTTATAGCTCTTAATCTTTATCTCATGGCTAAAATAGAAAAAGTTTTTGTAATACCTAATGTGTTGATCTGGAAATTTCTAGAAAAGGTGAATAAGAGTGTGTACTATTTTTCAAACAATCACTCTAAAAGAGATAAAGGCAGCAGTAAATAAGATCACAAATGCTATGAGTTGAACATAGTGACAGAGCAATGGCTGATTGCACTGAGAAACTGTGAACTCCCCCAAAGAAGTAGGAGAATTCACATGTCATGAGGTGCTTCAGAATATCTCTGTTCATAGGGTCAAATCTATAGGGGGAGTCCTCACCAAGTAACTGAGGGTACTGGTCTCTAATCAAGGTGTACCCTTAATGTCAAAAGTGAAGACTATCCTTTGTGGGTTCTGATCTGAAATAGGTCTAGTAGTTTATGCCTAGTAACTGGGGGTATCTGCCTCTGATCAATGTGTACACCTAATGTCAACAGCATAAATGCCACTGATCTATTTACTTAGTTCAGGTTCTGAAAAATTCAAAAGTGAAAATCAAACTGTTGTAACTTTTCGAAAAATCAAAAGTCAATGAGTGAAAATTGTTTTTATCAATACATGTTCAAGTTGCCTCTCTTGAATTTCCTTGTTTAATCACAAAAGGGTATTATTTCTGACTTATCTATTAATACCATGTGCCCTAGATTCATTGCTATAAATGGAATCTATAAACTCTTGTTCAGGGGTCAAATGTTTTACTCTAGATTTATCACTGTTAAACCTGAATTTTTGTCAAAATTGTATGTTGCTGATTCTTATACTCTAACGGTTGTTTATAATCATGCTTCCCTTCTGAACCTATGATTCAACTGTTGTCAAGTGACCCTCCTACCTTCTCTTCCTTGTTTATCGGTTCATATTCCTTCTCAAAGGGGGGAGCTATTTTTCAGGGGGAGAAATAATCCAGGGGTGTCTTACATTCAGGGGGAGAATGTCTGAAGGATTTGCATGTATAACGCACTTTGCACTCTCGTTTTTACTGTTTTTCTCTTTTTGATCATGTCAAAGGGGGAGAAAATCTTGTGTGTGACTCACTGTCACATTGTGTTGCCATCATCAAAAAGGGGGAGAATGTTGTGCCTCTTAGGCACAAGCATGTGCATTGTGTTTTGATGATAGCATGCTGATTTGTGATTTGTTTTGATGATTGTAACACAGTCAGTGCATTATGATATTGTGTTTTGAATATGGCTGCTGATATGATTGCATAGGACTGCGTCTGATATATAGCATTGAATTCATGAGTTTGCATGAATATTGCATGATGCGTTGACGCATGGGATCATTGCGTCAACTCATTGGTCTGTCCCAGAGCTGGTCTATAAAAGCTTCTACCTGGTGCGTCGACGCAGTGGACTCAATGCGTTGACGCATTGGAATTGGTTTGAAAGAGCTCTTGCTTTGCTTCATGCATTAGCCTAAACACTGTCCATCTGAGTGTCTCATGCAGAGTCAATTCATATAGTCTATACACTCTGGTCCGTGTTGTTCGTAAAGTCTATACATTGGCTGTCGGTTGCAAAGTCTACACATCAGACTGCATTGCACTTATTCATGGCTAAGAGTCTATACACTGGACTGTGTCATTGTGCATCATGTAAGTCTATACATTGGACTCTCATTCAAGCCTATACATTGCATTGGCTAAAGTCCGTCTCATTTAGAGTCTAAGGCAATGTCCATACACTGGGCTTGAAGTGTACACAATGAGCATCTCATGTAAGTCCATACATTCATAGTGCATTGCATTGGCTAAGTATATACAACGTCAGTTCATGCATTGTCTTAGGCTAAGTCTGTACAGCGTCAATGCATTAAGTCTGTACACTCGACTCGCCTTTGAATTGGTCAAGTGTGTACACTCCTTCACTGTAACTTTCACGTCTCAAAGTCTACACATCAGACTACATTATGCATGATTGAGTTGAAGTCTATACAGAGTCTGCATCGTCTTGGTCATTGTCTTACTATTGAAGTCTGTACATCGTTTCACTATAAAAGTCTATACAGACTTCAGCGTCTCATGCAGCGTCTCTGTTGAAGTCAAAGTATGTACAGCCCTTTCGCTTGGCAAGTCGATACATCCACAATGGAATTTCTTGAAGTCTGTACACTGTGCATCACTTGAATTCAAGTCTGTACATCGTGCTTCTATTGGTTGAAGTGTGTACAGCTTTTGCTTCGCCAAAGTCTGTACATTGGTCTGCATTGCATTGCATGAAGTCTATACATTCATCTGCATTGCATTGCATGAAGTCTATACACTGGTTGCTGCATTCTCATGAAGTCCATACATCGTCTGTCTTCATTGAAGTCTCAAGAAGTCTGTACATTGCATGAAGTATATACATTACACGAGCTGAATGCTTACAAAGTCTATACACTCTCTCAGTGCTCACACTTGCTCATCTGCTGCTGATAAAGTCTATACACTGTCTTCAGATGATGACAACAATGAAGAACAGGGTCGACGCTGGGAGTTCAATGCGTCCACGCTTCAGCTGAAGAGGATTTCAGAGCTTCACCTGGCTGCGTCAACTCCATGCTACAGCAGCGTCGACGCAGTAGTTAATAAGGCAGAGTCCATAGCTCACTGGAATACTGCAGTGCGTCAATGCCATTGCAAGACAGCGTCGACGCAGCACGGTTATCTGTCGAAGACCTTGATCACTGGATTGCCGATGCGTCAACGCAGCATGCTGAGAGCGTCGACGCAACAGCTAAAGAGACGCCAGTATACAAATGTACATGTTCGTGCGTCAACGCCACCAACTGACAGCGTCGACGCAGCAGTTCAAGAAAGGGGCAACTTATATCTGGCTGTCTTCAATGCGTCAACGCAGCAGGCTGATGGAGTCGACGCAGTAGTTAAAAAAGTTGAAGATCTCTGATGGCTGCGTCAACTCCTTGGAGCAAGTGAGTTGACGCCATCTAACTCCAGTTGCTGAGCGTACTGGTGCTGGGCACGTGATCCAAGGATAAAGAGAATGGCCAGATGAGGACACGTGTACTGACAGCCTGCTGGATGCTGCCACGTGGTCCGAATTCTTAGGGCGGGAACTGTGGAAGCCACACGCGCCCTGCTGCTGCTGCTGGTATATAATGGAGCCTTCGTCTTCAGATGGAGGCTGATCGTGATCGAAGCCAGGGAGCAGAAGCTGAGAGAAGAATTAGAAGGAGAGAGAGCTTCCACGATCTAGCAGAAGAAGAAGAAAAGAAAGAGAGAAGAAGCAGAAGAGAAAAAGTGAGAGATAGAGAGCTCGAGTAGAGTGTGAAGAGAAAGAAAAGAGGAGAGAAGCAGACGTGAAGGAGTTGAGAAGAGAGAGAGTGAAGAAAGAGAGTGAGATCGAGGGAGATCTGTTCTTGATGGACCGTGGATCAAATCCAGGCCATCCAGCTCTTTAAGAGCCACATTGTGCTTTCCGTTTACAGCTTTTCGATGCTGTTATCTTGTCTTTTATTTTCTATTTTACATTTTCTTTCAAGCTGTTAGCCAGCGGTTTGTAGAGGAGGACTCCTCTGGACAGTAAGCTGTGTTGCTCAGCGGGCAGTGGAGGTTTCCACTGGACGGGTAAGTTGTAATCCCCAGCGGTTGCAGTGGTGGATTCCACTGGATGGCATGCTGTGAAGCCCAGCGGTTGTAAGGCAAGCTGTGATGCCCAGCTGTTCAAGCTGTGAGTCAGCAGTAAGCCACACTCGGGTTGAGTGTGGGGTGGATGTAGGTCTGGAGGACCGAACCACCTAAAAGCCTTTGTCTACTGTGTGATTGTTTTGTGGTTTGCCTAGCTTTTATATTTCTATCTTCGCACAGTAGATGTATGCTTAGGACGGTTCTTCATCTGTTCTGGGTGGCATTCGCATTGTGCCCACTATCTGTTCAGTAGAAGTTTTCATTCCGCATTTGATTCTGCTGCAGTAATTTTTTAACGGGTGATTGATCTATTCACCCCCCTCTAGATCACCCTTTAGCGTCCCAACAACTCTCGGATACAAGGAAAGGTTGGATTACTCAAAATTTTTCACTTTCATCTATGCTTCATGCTCTCGTGATATCAGAACCAGTCTTTTCTCTGACCTCACGTCATTTGGCTCTGGAGTGACTGTACCCTGGATAATTGGTGGTGATTTTAATTGCATCTGCCACATGGCCGAAAAGATTGGTGGCCAGCCTTACAATCTGGATGCTATGATGGACTTTAATGCCTTCACCACTGCTACTGGCTTATTTGATGCTGGATATATTGGCTCGCCATATACTTGGACTAATAACCGGGTGGGTCTGGCCAATATTCGAGCTAGGCTGGATAGAGTCTTATTTAACCATTCCTGGCAGGCCCTTTACCCCAGCGTCCAGGTGACGCATCTTAACAGAGGTCCGTCAGACCATGCGCCTCTGGCTATTTCTTTTGCTCCTTCTGATAGAGGTCCTAGCAGATTCACCTTCCAGGAAATGTGGACGACACATGAAGAATTCCTGACGGTAGTTAATAACGCATGGAAAGGTGTCGACACCAACCACCCTAATGCCTTTGTTCGCCTGCAAGTTAAGCTCAGAGAAACCAAAGTGAAGTTACAAAACTGGAATAAAAACACTTTTGGTGATGTTACACAAAATGTTAGCGCAGCAGAAGAGGAAGTGAATAGATGTCAAAGTGCTTTTGATGGTGATCCTTCAGACTTAAAAAGAGCTGATCTAAATGCTGCCAATGCTAAACTTCAACAAGCTTTGAGATAGGAGGAAATTTTTTGGTGTCAGAAATCAAGAATTAACTGGCTGAATGATGGGGATAGGAATACCTCTTTTTATCATGCTGTTGTACAATCCAATAGACGAAGAAGCTACATTCACAGGTTAAAGGTGGATGCAACTGGCAATTGGTGCTCAGATCAAGACGTATTGCAAACAAAGGTTGTTGAATTTTATCAGCAGCTGTTAACCTCTGAAGCTCACTCTGTTGATGACAACCTTCTTCAGCCGATTCCTCACATTATAAGTGATGCTAATAACCAACTGCTATGTGCTGCTCCCTCGGCAGGAGAAATTAAGGAGGCCGTTTTCTCCCTGAAGGGCTCAAGTGCCCCGAGACCTGATGGGTTCTCTGGCACTTTCTATACCTCATGTTGGGATATCATCTCCAATGATGTCGTGGCGGCGGTGCAGAACTTCTTTGCTGGGTATCCTTTGCCCAGAGGTATTACTTCATCCATAATAGCTCTTATTCCTAAGGTTCACGAACCTGCTTCCTGTGGAGACTTTCGGCCCATCAGTTTGTGCAACTTTGCTTACAAGATTGTCTCACGTATTCTTTGTGGCCGCCTGATGCCCCTCCTTCCTAATATAATATCAGAAGAATAAGGCGCCTTTGTGAAGGGCCGTTTTATTCTGGACAATGTCTCTCTTGGCCGCCATCTCATGCAGGATATCAATAGAAAGGTTCGGGGGCACAATGTGGTGTTTAAGCTAGATATGGCAAAAGCCTATGACAGGATGGAATGAGATTTCTTATATGCGGTTCTGCGGAGATTTGGCTTTAGTAATCGGTTTATATCCTATATTGCCATGTTAATTTCTAACTGCTGGTTTTCGATCTCTTTCAATGGGAGACTTGCGGGCTTTTTCAAGTCTTCCAGAGGGCTCCGTCAAAGAGATCCCCTGGCCCCTCTCCTCTTTATTATAGCTTCCGAAGTATTAAGCAGAGGCCTCTCTCAACTCTATCAAAGTGGAACCCTCCATCACTTCCACACGCCGCGGGCGAGCATTCAAATATCACACCTCTTATACGCCGATGATACCCTTATCTTTACTAATGCGGCGGAGAGGAATGTTGCTCGTCTCCTGCAGTTCTTAAAGAGGTATGAGACTAGCTCGGGACAAAAGATAAATGCTGGTAAGAGCTGTTTTGTGCTATCTTCCAAGGCACCGCGGAGCACGGGTCAGAGAATTCAGGAGCGGACTGGGTACAGGCAACATGTGGGTCCTTTACGATACCTTGGCATTCCCCTCAAGAAGGGACGATTGGTTTTTGTTGATTTCAGGCCACTCATTGAGCAGATCACTGCCCGTTTAGTTAGTTGGCGATCCCACTTCCTGTCACAGGCCGATCGAGCGATTCTGATCAAGTCTGTGCTTCGAAGTTTGCCGATTTACCTTGCTTCCGCTACTATGATTCCAGTTGCCGTCTGTAAGCAGGTGGACCGTATTTGTGCTAATTTTTTCTGGAGTGGCCCAGGAGATGTTCATAAGAGGCACTAGGTTGCCTGGTCGAATCTTCAGAAGCCAATGGTAGAGGGAGGACTTGGCTTTTGCAGTTTGCAGGATATCCAGTTGTCTCTTGCCGTTAAACAACTGTGGAACATATTGCATGGCAATTCTCTCTGGCCGCGTTTTGCCAGACAACAATTCTTGAAATGTCACCTCATGGATGATATTAAGCCTTTTCCTGTGGGCGTCTCTAAAAGCCAGTTCCTCAAAGCAAAGGAGGTGGTTCTCTCCCAATCGCGCTGGATGGTGGGAGATGGCAAAAATATTGATTTCCTTCGAGACAAATGGATTGGAGATAGACCCCTAATACACTTCCTTAGGCCCTCCAATAGTACTGCTGATCTGCCGCGGATTAGTGTCCAGGAGATGCAAATGGATAAGGAACATCCTCTCTGGCAGAGTCTCACCGTCCCGACTGAGAACATTCGTATTGAGCTAACCAGTGACAAGGATTCTTGTATCTGGATGGGCAGTAGCTCTGGGTAATTTACTGCCTCGTCAGCTTACAGATTGGTTGCCTCACATGGTGTGCGGAGAAATGTGTGGCGAAACCTTTGGCATCATGCTTTCTGCCCCAGGGCATCTATGTTTTGTTGGAAAATTATGCACCGTGCTATTTCGGTCGACAACCGGATCTCTGATTGCGGCATTCCATATGCCTCCAAGTGTGTCTGTTGCAAGAGCCCGAACCAAGAAGACCTTAATCACTTGTTCATTCATAGTGATATCGCTGTTGCCTTATGGTCTTGGATGATGCCGTTGTTCAGCCAGAAGATCAATTTAAGTAGCCAGCTGACCATTAGATGCTGGAGTTTCATTTCAACTGTGAATCTGCATTCTGCTATTCACTTCGTTAGCCTATATGGAATCATATTGCTATTATGGGAACTCTGGAAAGCTAGGTGCACTGCACGGTTTGAAGGTTTTGCTCCATCTCTGAAGAATATTCAGAATTCTATCCTTAACAAGCTAGCTTTTGCCACCAAAGGCATCCAATTCTCCAAACCGGTTTCTTACCGAGAAGCCCAAATTCTCCAATCCTTCCACATTCACCCAGAGGTTAAGGTAAAGCCACCTGCTATTGTTAAGTGGCATCCGCCAAAATTCAACTTCTGTCTTAACATTGATGGAGCACCCAAAGGCAACCCCGGCCGCAGTGGAGGTGGGGGTTGTATTCGAGATCCGGCTGGTAACTTCAAGTTGGGTTTCTCCTTTTATTATGGAGAAGGCAATAGTTTAATTGCAGAAACGAGAGCTCTCCATGATGGTCTTCGGCTCGCTTGGGAGATGGGCTATAATCTCTCGGTTGTCATCTCTGATTGCGCCTCTTTGGTTCGGGCAATTCACAGTACAAAAATTCCTCACTGGTCAGTATATCCTTGGTGGAGGGGAATTGTACAGATGATGTAATACTTCAAGTGCACTATCAAGCACACTTACAGGGAGGGAAATACTGTAGCAGACTCCTTAGCTTCCGATGCGTGCGACTTAGGGGCTCGGCGTGTTTACCAGGATGCAAAGGATCTCCCTCGTGCGGCAAGGGGTGCCATTGTGGTAGACAAGGCAGGCCTCCCAAGCTTCCGGCATTATCACTAGTAGTGTGTTTCCTTTTTTAGTTTATCTCAAGTATTGGTCGTCTTGTTTATGTAATTGGGAAACTCTGTAATTGGTTTTATTCATTAATGGAAAGTTACCATTGGTAGTGCATGGTGGAGTGAGTACATCCCACCTCCCTGAGGCTAGGGTGCACTCTCCCTTGCTCTATTCCTTTGGTATTTATTGAAAAAAAAAAGGTACTGGATTCAAATAAAAGGAAAATTACAATGATATGACTCAAATAAAATAAGAAAATTACATGACTCTACTCATAAAAATGTAACAGACACAATGGAGCCATGATGGCGAGTAATAGGAGCTTGAAAAATTGTGAAGGGCGAGGGATGCCCCCATCACATGGGCACCATTATGAGTTATTAGATTTAATTTATAGTATATATTAAATATATTTTCAAAATTAAATTAGAACAAAAAAATTTAAAGTGACCACATAATTATAGATAAAAAAATTTAAAAAGAGAGACAAATGTAACATTTTCACTGTCATTAATATTAAGGTAACACATTATCGATTAAATCACATTAGATTAAAAATAAGTTAACTCATCTCCTCGTTTCCAAGGAGTTAAGTTAAGATAATCTTAATCTAACGTTCTACCAAATTGAGAATTAGAATTTTTTTCTTCCTCTATTCTCTCTTAATTTAATCATCTCTCCTGTGAACATGATGCGCACACATCACATACGGCTAAAAACCCATAAGCACAAATCCCCATTCCCCTTCACACGCACACGCACACGCACACGCACACGCACACGCACATTCCATGGCCCAAATGCACACAAAATTCTTAACCCCTCTTCAGTGGGTATTTATGGAGGAACGGAGAGAGGAGATGAAGTTGAAGAGAAGGCGGTGGAAGAGGTGGGGTGTCCGTGGCAAGAGAAGAAGGCCCGAGTGGCCTCATTCTGGTGTGCTCTATGTGCCCACGTGCGTATAAAAAGGGGCAAGGGAGAGACGGGGAAAGAGGTGACCACACCCCGCTAGTTAGTAACCAGATCAGGCGCCTAGCGCCTTCAATGCTGCCAGGTTGGGGGGGGGGGGGGGAGCAGTAACCAGAACGCGAGGGGTCGGTGACTAGAAAGCGGCGCTGGCGGCCAGCAGCACCTGCCACGCGCCAGTGCTCGCCTGTGCTGGCCTCCGGCGCGGTGGACCGCGTTGTGGTTGTCGGTGGCCAACTGGGCACCACCTAATGGGCTAAAGCCCATCACGTAGCAATTTACCAGAACATTTCCTTAGATGTGCACGTCTGTAAATCCTACACTCTTTATGAAAAATTGATTGCGTTCCCCGGTGGGAAGTATCGTCTAATTTATCATCCCTCGTTGGTAGGGCTGCTAACGAATATCTGGTATCCATTATTTCAATTCATGTTTTAATCAAATAATAAATACAAAAATCTGATAAAATGCACCCAATAACTTATTGGATGCAGAAGTTGAATATTTTATAGTTTTGTTCCACTCTCTAAATCCATTTTTGTTTATGATAACAAAAGCATATTTAATTTATGATATTTTTATTTTTAATATTTACATATACATATATTCTTTTTTAATTCTTCAAATATAACTATTTTTTAGTATCTATAATTTTTTAATTATCTTTGATAAGAGTTTTTTTACAAATAAATCACCGTCGAACGTATATTTGTAAATATATCATTCTTGAATTTGCATTAGTAAAGATATCCTAGATTTTGTCAAAACAATACAAAAATGACATCGTTGTGACCTCCCATTACCTATCGTGAATTTAATCACAATTAACTTTAACTAGATTAAGAAAAATATAATAATTCCATTGGGTTAAAAAAATCCTTCTCTCTCCCAACTTCATTCCTCTCTCGCTCTCACCTAGGGTTTGTAAGTAGTAGGAGGTCGTCGGTAGAGGGATGCATATAGCATCAATATCATTGAGGCTAGGGTCTGTGACTGCTGGGAGAGGGAGGGCGCTCCCCAATGGGGAAGAGGGAGTAGAGAAATGTGTATGGGGGGAGGGGAGGCTATACGTGAGCAATGAGGGGGAGGGGCTTGCCGGAGGGGAGAGAGGTGAGAGGGGGACGAGAGGGGAGGAGCTTGCTAGACCGGTGGCATAGGGGAGAGTGGGGGGTGGTCGTCGGAGGGGAGAGAGTGGAGAGGGGGAGACGGCATGCCGGAGGAGAGAGAGGGGTAGGGGGAAGGGGAGGGTGGGGGGTCGTCGCCGGAGGGGAGAGAGGCGGAGGGGAGAGATGGGAGAGGGGGAGAGGGGAGGGTGGTCGCTGGAGGGGAGAGAGGGTTAGGGGGGAGGGGAGGGTGGGGGGTGGTCGTTGGAGAAGAGAGAGGCGGAGGGGAGAGATGGGAGAGGGGGAGAGGGGAGGGTGGTCGCTGGAGGGGAGAGAGGGGATGGGGGCCGAGTAGAACCACTTGGCATCGGTGGTTAGCTCCTCCGTCAATGTTCGCACCCCCGGTGATATCATCACCCTCACAGCCGCCACGGCCACCGGTAAGGTATCAAACACGCGGAAGAGCTGAGCCGCTTGTGATTTTTCGATGAGCTATTTGTTCTAGCTTGGGGTGAAGTACCTGTACAATGTGGATTGTAGCGCTATGAGCGGCAACGACGTTGAAGGCGAGGACGTTGAAGGAGGTGTGGTACATCCCGACAGTCATACCTATAGGGAAGGGACGCAACATCGGGGGTCAGGGCCACCACAACGGCCACCACCACCACAGGCAACATCACCACCGCCAGCACGAGCAGTAGCAACAGCTCCACAACGAGAAGGAACACAGGTTCAGTGATGAGCCGATGCCCGAGGAGAGGGGAGAGGGGCAGGGGATCGAGAGGGGAGAGGGGAGAGGGGGAGGGTGGTGTTGCATCCCTATGGTTTTGATGATGTCCCACACTATAAATCAATCTTCTATCTCTAGATTGATGCTGTTTCATCATGTAAGTGAGTAAAGTTCAATGGCTGTCAGATATCATGCTTTACCTTAATTCTGCCTACACTCTGTCTGCACAGTCTTCACACCAGTGCGTCAACTCAGTGTGCTGATGCGTCGACCCTTCAGTCATTGTATGTCTCTGTTCTCACACCAGTGCGTCAACTCAGTGTGCTGATGCGTAGACTCTTCTATTCAGGTTCTTCATTTGATTAAGTCTATACATCATCAGTTGAACGTAAAAGTAATACGTTGCAGCGTCAACTCATTGGGCTGCAGCGTCAACTCAGCATGTTTGCACTTCGCCTTCAGACTTTCAAGTCTATACACCCTATACTCCTTCAAGTCTGTTCAGCCGTTTGCATCTCATAAAGTCTATACACTAGACTTCATTTCTCTAAGTCTATACATTGTTGTTTGCACTGCAAAGTCCATACACAGGAGTCTGTACACTGGGTTCAACTCTCCAAGTCTGTACAGCTTGTTTGTCTTCATATGTGAAGTCTATACAATGCATGCTCACATAACTAACTCTATACACTCGATTGTTAGATCTTCAACTATATACATTGGTTGAGTCTTTACACTGAGATCTCATGAAGAGTTGCAAGTCTATACACTCGTTGTTAGAGACCTAGACTGCTAAGTCTATACACTCCCTCACTATGTACACAGTTGCTATATTGATCTCTGAAGTCTATACAATGCTTCACGTTAACACTAAGTCTATACACTTCATTATTGTTGCTGAAGGGAACAGGGTCGACGCCTGAAGCTTAAAGCGTCCACGCATCAGTAGACGAAGCTTTCACGATGTCTTCTATTGCATTAACGCCACAAGCAAGCAGCGTCGACGCAGCAGTTAGAAATAGCAGAGACTCTTACAAGCGACGAAGGTTTCAAGATATCTTCCACTGCGTCAACGCCATCAACAAGCAGCGTCGACGCAGCGGCTTAAGAGACGCCAGTATACAAATGTACATGTCTTCAATGTGTCAACGCAACATGTTGATAATGTCGACGCAGCACGCCCATATGTTGAATGCTTGATCACTGGACTGCCGATACCGTTGCGTCAACGCAGCAGTCTGATGGAGTCGACGCAGCGGTTAACAAGGTTGAAGATCTATGATGGCTGCGTCAACCCTTTGGAGCAAGTGAGTTGACGCCATCTAACTCCAGTTGCTGAGCGTACTGGTGCTAGGCACGTGATCCGAGGATAAGGAGAGTGCCCAGATGAGGATACGTGTTATGACAGCCTGCTGGATGCTGCCACGTGGTCCGAATTCTTAAGGCGGGAACTTGGCAGCCACACGCCATTATCTGCTATAAATATAGAGCTTCATCCTTCAGTAGAAGCTCGATCGTGAAAAGAAAAAGCAGAAGCCATTGGTGAGAGTCTGCACGATCCAGAAAAGAAAAAAAGGGCAGAGAGTTCCATATCTGAGAGGAGATTGTTCGAGAGAGAGAGTGTGTGTGGATTGATGAATTGCTTCATTTGAAGCTACATTTGTATTGGGTTTCAGAATCGATCTCTTCTTCATTGTATTTGTTTCTACTTTGCTTTCGTTTATTTTCGTTCTTCCATTCTGATTTGAATTGGTTTCCCTCCGGTGTGTGGAGGAAGGGAGTACTACTCCAGTTTCCCTCTGAATTGCAGAGGAAGAGAGATCGGTGATCTCTGGTGGTGTTAGTGACAGGTTGTCATTAACTGTTCTCCTCCGGTGTGTGGAGGAAGGGAGAGGATTCTCCTGTTGTGTTCTAGCTGGGAGCTAGAACAGGTTTCAAGTTCTGTGGGTAGCAGAACTTGGTTGAGGGATTTGTTTCCCTTGGTGTTCAAGCAGTGTGGCAGCATGTTGTTCGCAGACTGAGTCTGCATTGATCTAGCATCGTCTAGTGGAATCCTCACTCTAGTTGGAGTGAGGGGTGGATGTAGATTGCGGATTGCGATCGAACCACCTAAAAAACCGAGTGCCTCCTCTGTGGTTTGCTATTGATTTTTGTGCTCTTCATTTGCTTGTCTCTTTGCCTTCAAGTGATCAGTTCTTCACTCTCATCTACTTTTCTCTGTGTACGGGTTAAGGAGGTGCGTTAGCAGCAGAATCTATTTTCCGCCTGAGTTTCTGTAAATTGGGAGTGATCTATTCATCCCCCCACCCTTCTATATCACTCTTGCTGCGCTAACAGGTGGAGGGGTGGTCGCGGGAGGGGAGAGAGGGGCAGGGGAGTGGGGAGTGGGGAGAGAGGGCAGGGGGGAAGACGCCACTGGGTGTGGGAGCGACTTCAGAGGAAAGTTGTTCTCACATGGAGTGATTTTTCTCTCTCTCCTCTCTCTGATGTCTCTCTCTCTCTCTCTCTCTCGTGGACCCCCACCCCGACCAACGCTCACTCTCTCTCTCTCAGACCCCCACCCCACTGAACCCGCCACCACCGTGTTGCCCATCTCCTCTCCCTCTCCCCTACCCCACACTGGCGCAGCTTGCTCTCACCTCTCTGCTCTCTCTCTCCCTCTCCCCTCTCTTCCCTCCCGTCCCCCCTCTCTCTGACCCCACCCCGACCATCTCTCTCTCACCTCTTACCTCTTTGCTCTCTCTCCCCCCTCTCTCTCTCATGGTTTGGGGAGATGTCAGTGGATCTTGCCGGCATCTCTCTCTCCCCCTCTCTACTCGCTCTCTCCCCCCTCTCTCTCTTAGACCCCACCCCACCAGGGCCATCTCTCTCTCTCACCTCTGTGTCTCACATTCTCTCCCTCGTATCCCTACTCTCTCTCAACAATTCATCTCTATTTTGGTGTGAGGAATTTGAGATTCATGAAAGATATTTTAGTCTTTTAATTATAAAATAGAGAGAATATTTGAAACTTTATAGAATATTCATCGATCTGTCGACGGAAGTTAACTATAATGATAGTTTTATAATGTTTTGACAAAATTAATGATATATTTAATCGTCCAAATTCAAGAATGATATATTTGTAAATATATATTTAACATTGATTTATTTATAAAAAAATATTTAATAATTACTACTGTTCGATTCATAACCAAAGTGAAATCTAGACCTGTAAACGGATCGGATACGGAGCGGATAGTGTGATGTCCAAATTCGTATCCGATTAATAATCGAATTATTCGATTAATAATTGAATTATCCATCAGATACTTTATTCGGATAATTCTCAGATTAATACAAATTTGAATTCGATTTAAAGTTTAAACGGATAATTACTAGGCCTACTTAGAAGTGAGTCGTGTGAGCCGTGTGAGAGCGTCGTATGTTGTTTTCTCAAAAAAAAAGAAAGAGTAGAAGTTATTTTTATTTTGGGAGATGTTATCAAAAGATTAGACTCTATCCTCAAAAATAGGAGATAAGTTATCAAATGGATGTAAGTGTGTTGTGTCTCTATGGTTTTGATGATGTCAAATATTATGTCAAAGATGTCAATGTTTTTGCCTAAATGTCAGTATTTAGTCAGATTTATTGCTAAGTCTTTTAAGCACTGAGGTCCGTGTTGGTCAATGCATGTTAAGGTCATTGATAGCTAAGGTTGATGTTACTATGTTTGTATATTAGCTAAGGTCGATGCTAGTATGTTCATGTAACTAACTAAGATCGATGTTAGTATGTTTATATACTAACTGAGGTCGGTGTTAGTATATGGGTTCACTAACTAAAGCCGATGCTAGTATGCTTATATCCTAACTAAGGTCGATGCTAGTATGATTATATCCTAACTAAGGTTGATGCTAGTCTAGGCCAAATGCATATAGGGTCGGTGCTAGTGTCATATGCATTGCATACATAGTCGATGCTAGCATAGCATGTGTTGCATATGAGTGGTCAAATAGTTGGTGTGCAACTACACATTCCATGGTCTATGCATTAGTCCATTCAGGGTCGATGCTAGTTTAGCATCACATATAATCAAGGTCTGTGCATGTTTTCGTACATGCACAATAAGGTCCGTGCATACTTCGTTGTTTAGCACATAACGTCAAAGCATATTTCAGTGGTCTACATATAGGTCTGTGCACAATACTATTTATGTACACAAGGTTTGTGCATGTCTCTGTAGAAACACACACAAAGTCTGTGCAGGTTTTGCATTGTGTGTGAATATGGTCTGTTCATGTTTCTGTAGAATACATCAAGGTCTGTGCACATGCTGCATCTGGTCTGTGCATGGTTTGTCTATAGACTCATAGGTCTGTGCACACTTTCCCACTCGCACACCATAGGTCTGTGCACATTTTGGTTTCAACGCTAGAAGGTCAGTGCATGTTATTGTTCCTTTGATAGAAGGTCGGTGCATAGTCTGTATGTTTGCATACAAAGTCGGTGCATACTTTCTATATAGCATACTTACTGAGGTCGATGTTAGCACATATGTCTTTTGCATTAGAGTCTGTGTTACCTTGCACTGCTCTGAGCATAAGGTCTGTGTTAGTGGACCATTCCTTGAGCATTAGGTCTATGCGAGTTAGCTATGGCTTAGGTTAAAGTCTGTGCTAGCCCAGTGTTTCACGCATGTAATGTCGGTGTTAGTTAATGTCAGTGCTAGCATGGATAAGGCTCATGCATTCAAGTCAATGATAGCACATGAGTTTCATATATTAAGCATCAATGGCATGTGATTCTCTGTCTTCATGGTTTTAATTACATCATAATCACCCTCATAAACCATGAATCATCTTGTCATTATTACAGGTCCTTCTTGACTATCAAGTGTTTGATTAAATACCTTTATCTGGTAACAGGGATTTATGAATTGAACCAAGATCGAACAACTTAAGTGCAGGAAGCAGCAAAGCCCAGCATCATCGAACGCCTGTAGAGCCATCATTGATACAGTCACGTGTATGATGATAAGTGATTGACACGTGATCCGAGGCAAAGCTTATAACAGACGATCCTGCCACGTGGAAAGTAAAAGCCTAGTGATGATGACACGTGAAAAGATCTGGATCAGATCTGCTTGGTGAATTGGGCAGGAAACGTGGTAGTCACACGCCCATCTCCTCGAGCATATAAAAGGGGGCAGATCGTCTAATTCAGTGAGCTGAGGAGAGAAGAAAAAAGCCGAACAAGGCAGAAGGAGAAGAGAGGTGAGAGCAGCAGAAGGCTAGCCAGAACCAGAAAAAGAGAGAAAGAAAAAGATATCAGAGAGCTGACTGAGAAGAATCAGAGAGAGTTTTTGAGAGCAGAGATCGTGAGAGAGTGCAGCAGCAAGATTGAAGGAGAGGGAAGATCAGTAGCTTCTGGATCAGATCCAAGCTACACTGCTCCTGAGCGAACTACATTATTGTGCTTTATTTCCAGCTTTCCGTAGCTGAATTTTATCATACTTGTTTTCCATTTTACATACCCTTTCAGGAGCTGTGAATCAGCGGCAGAGTTGGATTCCTATGGATAGCTAAGCTGTAATGCTCAGCGATCGACGAAGCTGTAATGCCCAGCGGTTGACGAGCTGTGAGGCCCAGCTAACGCAAGCTATGATGCGCAGCGGTTTGTAGGCAAACTGTGAGGCCCAGCGGTTTCAAGCTGTGAGTCAGCAGTAATCCACACTCTGGATTGAGTGTGGGGAGGATGTAAGTCTGGAGGACCGAACCACCTAAAAATCCTCTGTGTGCCATGGTTTGATTGTTTAATCTGACTTTGCTAGATGCATGCCTAGGTGCGCTCCAATTGATTATTCTGTCTGAGTGCTTCAAGAATTCTTAATGTGCTTAGCTTATTTCTATATACAGCTTGAAGTTGCGAAGTGATTCAGTGGGTACCCTGACCATCTGTCTGATAGTGATTTGATTGCATATCTTTTGATGCCTCCTTCAGTTAACTAAGTCAATCTGTGTAATTCCGCAATCGTTAACTGAATAGTCTTTATTCTGCATAGCTTACCAATTAGATTTCAAATTGGGTAGAATTTTAAAGAGGGATTCATTCACCCCCCCCCTCTGAATCCGTGTGTGCACCATTGCACCTAGTCCTCACAGACTAACAATTGGTATCAGAGCGGTTCTCTGACTGTCCAGATCCAACGATCTGCAGAGGATCCTGCTAGTTTGTGTGGTGCATTGTTTGTTTTAACTCTGCTTGATCAGTGTTTTCAATGGATTCACTCGTAGTCTTCGATGGTTCGAATCTCAGTACTTGGCTAGGAAGCCTGTGCACTTACATGAATTCTATTGATCCAAATCTATGGAATCTTGTATCTAAAGGACCACATGAATTATCACACGACAAGACCAATTGGTCTAGTGAAGACAGACTGAAGAACCGTGATAATATCATAGTTCTCAATATCTTGAAGGCTTCAATAGATACTGATATGTTTCCTTCTATTCGCAGGTGGTCTTCTGGAAAGGAAATTTTGGAGACAGTCATTACTGTCCATGAGAAGAAGGAATAGAAAGATCAATGTCTGATGGCCAACCGAATAAGTCAAGATAATAATCAAATGAATGAAGATTCATTATCTCAGGTAAGCACTGAATTAGAAGATATTTCATTTGATGAACTGGTAGAGATGTATGATGAACTGCTAGAGAAATCTAAGAAAATGCAATCTGAGAATAAAAAGCTGAAGAAAAAGATTGATCAAAACTGCTCTAATTTACCTTGTGAAAATTGTTCAAAACTAAAAAAGTATCATGATACTTGCTTGATTGATATTCAGAATTGTAAGAAACAATTGGAAGGTTTTGAAAATATTATTTCAGAAATGAATGAACTGAAGTCTGAAAATGAAATCTTCAAAAGACATATTGTAGAGAATAATGGAAAGGTTAAAAGACTTCAAGAAGAAAATCAAGCTGAACTTGTCAAGCATGAAGAATAAATTTCTATGCTGAAAAATGAAAATGATGAACATACTAATAAGATTTCTGAACTAGAGAATAAGTTGAACTCATTAGGAGATGATCAAATCCTACTCAATCAACTGGTCCGGAATGAACAATTAATAACAGAAATTGAACGATTGAAGCAGTTGAACACTGCTATATCTGAAAGACTTCTTGCATTAGAAAAGGGAAAAACTGTTTGCAAAGAAGAATCTGAAAAACTGAGTAATCTAGAACAAGAACTTGAGAAATATAAAATTACAAACAAAGTGCTAAGTGAATGTGTTAATTACAGTGAACAAGAGATTGCCAGTTATGAATTACACATTATTTTCCTAGAAAATAAAATTCATGATCTAAAAAACTCACCATCCAAATATGTTAAAAATAAAGAAAAAATGAAAGTTGTCATGGAAGGTGAGGATGATAATTCAAGAAAGGGGATTAGTTACAGTTCTGCAATTAAGGGAGTTATTAGAAATCAGCTATACACCACCTTTGTGCAAAGCTATGATGTATCTGGTACTTCAAGTCAATCCCCTAAACAAGCTGATGTTCAAGAAAATAAAAAGACAAAACAGAACAAAAATTTGAAAAAGAAAATACTGGAGAACATCCAGAATGATAACAATCAACATGCTGAGAAAGCACAGGCCAACAACAAATCTCATGCAAGGAATGTTAAATGCTTTTACTGTGGGAAGTTTGGTCATGAGATGGATGATTGCTTTACTATAAAGGAGGTGTTAGTATTGGTGTCACAGGCCAATTTAGGGTCGAGTAGGCCCGATAAATGTACGATCTTGTTCATTATTAATAAAGTGGTATTTGAGAGTAAATATGTGATTGTGTATTACTTTACGATGTCCCTAGGATATGTGGTTGTAAAGTTAACTTGAGATGGGATCTCGATCATGAGATTGACTTTACATGGACACATACCTTAAACTGTTCCTAGTTGGAGGGTAATCACTCGGGGACTTTGATTATCTATTAAATCAGTACACATGATGTGTGAGTGACCAGTCTCATGGTTAATGGTGCGGGGCACCAACACATATGTGTAGGTGTGCATCCTTGGAGGGTGTACACTGAACTGATCTGTTATTAGATCTTCAGATGGTTGATTATACCGAATGTCAACTGAAGATCCAACTGTCTCAGTAGCATCGTTAGTCCTTTGACTTGAGACATTGATTAGATCTTACACGAGGATCGGAATGGTTTGATGAATTGGCTACGTAACTTTAACCATAAGTCATGAATTACTGAGTCATTAACCATTTCAGGATATGTGTGAAGATCATCAATGGTCAAGAGGGGATCGCTCACTGTCGGATATATATCAGACAGTTAACGGGTCATGACATTGACGCTCCATTAAATCTCTGGCCAGGGTCGTGTGAGTTCGTTTAGAAAGGACATCATACACTTAAAGGAGGTCATGGTCAAATGGCACGATCACGGGGTTTTACAGAAACCATACCCTCAATCGAACCAGACTCATAGAAGGAGCGAGGGATTATAGCGACGCGGCAACTGTAGACTTACAGGTACCAGACAGGCTGGTTTAAACCCGACGTCCTCTAGGATCACGCGGATTTGCTTGACCTAACGTGATCAAAGGTTCGGAATAAATTAAACTATTATTCGGCTCTAGTAGAAGCGAATAATAAGTTTAATTTACTTCTAATTGAGAATTATAAGTTAATGGGCCTTAAACTAGAGTGACTATGGGCCTAGAGGATCACACACAATGGATTCTTGGGTGACGAATTATTATTGTACAAATGTATATGTTAAAAGCCTTAAATTCCTTTTAGAAAGGAGTATAAGAATGGCTTAATACATATGTATAATAATAAGAAGGATATATATACGATTTTAGTCCTTATGGGTTCTTTAGAAAAGGACATAATCCTATATATATGCCACCTACGTGGAAACCTTTCTTCTTCTTCGAACCAATCATTACAAGAAGAAAAGGAGAGGTTTTCTCTCCTCCCCTTTCCTCCCTATTGCTCTCTCTCTCTCCCTAGAAGCTCTTTCTCTCTCTAGAAGGGGAAAGCTTGGGGAAGATCGTGTCGGGAGGATACCGTCGTTACGCGAGGATTCGTGTGGATCAGTTCTAGAGGCCGTGCATCGGCTTGGTGTTCGTGAAAATATGCATCGGACACTGGGGACAGCGTCGTTCTGCGCAAGGTATAAATATGCAATCCGTAGTTAGGGGTTGGGAATTTAATGCATCGATTGGAGCATAGATCTAAGATCCCATCAAGCCGGGTTCGCGTAAATAAATTTTTGTTATCCACTGCGTTGCCCAAACAGGGTTGTACGAATCCTTACAGTGGTATCAGAGCTAGGTTGCGCTCTGATCGATGCATTATCGCCGTATAGAACCATGTTTTAAAGGGTAATTATATAACCTTCAATTATTATGGATAGAAGGGGATGCTGGGCATCTCTGTTCTTCCTGGATGTTGGGCATCTCTGTTATGAAATAATTTTATTTTATATAAAAAAAATTGTGCGCTGGGTGCACTGCGCCGCACGGGGGGCAATGCGCCCGCCCACGTGCACGGGCGGAGCACGCGGGCGCGCCCTGTGGCGGCACCGCAGGTGGGCGCCGGCGCCGCGTGACCGACGCACGGGCCCGCCAAGCGGTGGGCGCCGCAGGCGGCGCCAGCGCGCGAGTGCAGGAGCGTCCGCCCACGCGTCCCGCGTGGGCGGTCGCGCCCTAGGGCTTTGACCATTTTTTTATTATTATTTTATTTTTAAAAAATTTACTTTTATTAATTTATTGTGCTACTCTTGGATATATATAACATAAATATATATATAATGGCACATTAAATTAATCTGATTTTTATCTCAAATATTAATTATCTATTCTCAATAAATAAAATTCAAAACTTAAATGTTATTTAACTTTTGAATTTAATGAGGTGAGATAATTATCATTTAACTTGAGATAAAAAGGTAATAATTGAAGATAATTTTATGAAATTTCATTTTTGAATTTTTAATTATTAGATAATTATTAAATTTAGAATTTGAATTTCATTGAAGTTAATTATATAAAATTCAAATATTTAAAATTTTAATTATTAGATAATTATTAAATTGAAATTTTGAATTTTAGAAAAATGATGATTGAGGATAATTACATTATTTAAATTTACTTTCAAATAAAATTATTAGATAATTATTTTGAATTTAAATTTAAATAATTATCATATTTAAATTTTATTTTTTAAATTGATTATTGGATAAGTAAATTTAAATTTAAATTTTAAATAACTATCTAAATTATCTAATTTATTTGAATTAGATTCAAATATACATGCCCCTGTTATAAATGATGGTTCTATGTATGCTTTTCTTAATTTACCTTGAAATGGCTTACTTATGTGTTTAATTTTAGTTAATCCAACTTCATTTTTTAAAATTAAACAAAGGTAGCCTGTTTTTGTTTGCACATCTCATTTTTCAATCCAATATAAGGATTATTGTTAGAAATAACCCTTGATTGAATTTTTGCATGTATGGGTTGGCAAGTGATCATGGATATTACTAATGTAATTATTTGGGGTCTGCGAGCCTCCTTTCTCTCTCTGTTAAAATTCCTATGTACTTCTATCTCCCTTTACAGTTGTACTCGCCCTGAGGGCTTCTGAAATTTTATTGACATGTAATTTAAATTTTACCGGCCTGCGTGCTGTGTAAAAGTTGTAATTGATGCGGTGTCGGAGTTTGAAAGTACGGAGCACACCCGACGAGGACGATCCTGCTGCTTCGGAAGCGAGCCGGATGTCTTAGTAGCATTAGGAATAAAGTCCATGATCACTTGCGATTTAATTTTATATTGGATGCATTTACTTTGTGCAAACTACTAGGTATGGTAAATATATTGGATATATTTATATTACCACCTAGGGTGAGATCAAGATAAAAATAAATTCCCTCGCAATTTAATTTTAGATCTGGTAAGCGTCACTCTAGGAGTCGTCGTGGCCCTCCATCATTATGAGGTGAATGAATGTCTTCATCTCATGGATTTGTTGTGCTTTCCACAAGGTCCATGAGTTTGAGGGCAGGATGCAACCCCAAGGCTAGGTCTCAATGGGGTGAGGAATTGAACTCGACCTTGTTGTGCTTTCCACAAGGGTCGGATCATGAACTCATTGCTATGTAGTAATGATGGTTAGATCTCACCAAGAGTATCTTTTGTTGTGCTTTCCATAAGGGGATGACTTCTCGGGGGGGAATATCGGATATTACATTGGATGCAAGTGCTTGTTGACTGCCCTTGAGATGGTGTATGACTTGTTATGCTTTTCACAAGGTCATACCTCAGTCTCGTTGGGATTCTGACCCACTAAGATGATCCCGATGATCTCTCGTTCTATATACTGAGGGTTATATAGTTCGTTCGAAAAATAGTGGGACTAACTAAGATAGAAAATCACATCTAAGTTAGAATTTGAACATATGCTAAGTTGTCTTTTATTTCTTATTCCAGATTATAATGTCGTCGTCTAACCCCCTCTGTGGCATCTTGGATGCCAACAGGCTGACCGGACCCAACTTCTCGGATTGGCTGCGTAATTTACGTATAGTCCTCACCGCCGAAAAAAATAGCTTACGTGTTGGACACGGTTCATTCTGAGCCAGCTCCTGATACTGACAAGGGCGATTTAATGAATTACGCCAAATGGTCAGAAGACTCTTCCCTTGCCCAATGTTACATGTTGGCCTCCATGGCTCCCGAGATGCAGAGGTAATTTGAAAAGACTGATTGTAGAAGCATACTCCTCAGCCTACATTAGCTCTTCGGGGAGCAGGACAGGATTGAGAGGTATGATATCTCCAAGAAGCTTTTCAGGACACGGATGTCAGAGGGTGCTTCAGTACATGCTCTTGTACTGAAAATGATGGAGTGGATTGAGAGACTCAATGCACTGAGATTCAAGTTGGATCTTGAACTGTGCATTGATCTTATTCTCCAGTCATTGTCCGATTCCTTTTCTCCCTTCATCATAAACTTTAACATGAATAGGAATGAAGCAACTCTCTCGGAGCTGCTCAACATGTTAAAAAGTACTGAAGGGACTATGCAGAAAGATAAACCATCTTCTTTTGTAATGATTATTAGCCGGGCCAACAAGAAAAGGAAGGCCACCCAGATATCTACCAAAGGTGACAAAGGGAAGGGAAAGAAGAAGGCCAATGGTATGGAACTCGTCAAAGTTGATAAAGGGAAGGACAAGAAGAAAGAAAAAGAAGACAAGTATTTTCGACGCGGGGAAACATGACATTGGAAGAGGAATTGCAAGGCAATTCTAAATGAAGGTATTTTTGTCATAAACCTTAATTTGTCATATATGGAATCCACATTATGGGTATTGGATACTGGATGTGCATCTCATATCTGTAACTCTGTGCAGGTGCTGGCAAATAGAAGGCAGCTGGGTAAAAAGGAGATTGAACTGAGGATGGGCAATAGAGCTTTAGTTGCCGCCAAAGCTGTCGGGACTGCACGTCTCAGTTTACCTTCGGGGGTCATTCTGGAGCTGAATGACTGTTATTATGTTCCTAATATTATTAAGAACATTATTTCAATCTCTGGCATGTATAACGTTGGATATACATTGACTTTTAATAACACTGGGTGCTCTATAATGAATAATGGTTTGATAATAGTCAATGGTCTTTATGTATTAGATACACGTTCTAATGTTATGCAGGTTTCCAATGCTAATGAAGTGAATTCTGCATATCTGTGGTATTGCAGACTTGGTCATATAGGTGAGAAAAGAGTCTCTCACCTACACTCAAATGGGTATTTGAATTCATTCGAATACAAGCCATTTGACATCTGTGAGTCGTGTCTCATAGGAAAGATGACCAAGGTTCCCTTTAATTGACATGGTGAGAGGGCTGCTGACCTTCTCGAGCTCATACACTCGTATGTGTGTGGACCCATATCCATGGAAGCAAAAGGGGGTCATCTCTATTTCATTTCTTTTATTGATGACTTCTCAAGATATGGCTATGTGTATTTAATGAGACATAAATCACAAGCCTTTAAGAAGTTTAAGGAATACAAGAATGAAATAGAGAAATAAACTGGTAAGAGTATTAAGGCTCTTCGATCGGATCGAGGAGGTGAATACCTTAGCCATGAATTCACTTCTTATCTTAAAGACAATGGAATTATTTCTCAGTGGACTCCACTGTATACACCCCAGCACAATGGTGTATCCGAAAGGAGAAACATGACTATGTTAGACATGGTCCGATCCATGATGTCTATGTCAGGACTACCATTGTCTCTCTAGGGCTATGCCTTAGAGACTACAGCCTATTTACTGAATAGGATATCAAGTAAATATGTTCCTTCTATACCATGTGAGATGTGGAAGGGCAGGAAACTAAATTTTAATCACATTAAAATTTGAGGGTGTCCTGCCCATGTGAAAAGGAACGATAGTGATAAGCTTGAGTTTAGAACCGATAAGTGTAGGTTTGTGGGATATCCAAAGGAGACATTTTGATATTATTTCTATCACCATTCTGAGCAAAGGGTCTTAGTGGTTAAAAGAGATGTATTTCTAGAAAGAGAATATCTACTCCAGAAAGATAGTGGGAGCCAAATAAATTGGACGAGGTCCAAGAACCACAACCCGTAGACACAAACTCATTAGATGAGATTGTATCGGTTGATCATATTCAGAGTGAAACATAAACACTATGGAGATCTGGTAGACTGCCAAGAGAATCTGAGAGATATGTTGGACATGTCTCAGAGAGGTCCTTTAAGGTATCTATCGATGAGGATGAAGATCTCAATCCTACCAGAGGCGATTCGTAGTGCAGACTCCGAGAAATGGCAAGAGGCAATTGATTTAGAGATCCAGTCCATGTATACTAACAAAGTTTGGAACTTGGTTGATATACCCGAAGGGAAAGTCCCTATCGACTGCAAGTGAATTTTCAAAAGGAAGATCGGTGCAGATGGACACATTGACACATACAAGGCCAAATTAGTGGCGAAAGGATATCGTCAAAGATAAGGTATTGACTATGACGAGATATTTTCACCTGTGGCCATAGTTAAGTCAATCAGAATCCTCCTTACCATTGTTGCATACCTGGATTATGAGATTTGGCAAATGGATGTGAAGATAACTTTTCTTAATAGAAATCTGTCAGAAGAGGTGTACATGGTACAACCTGAAGGATTCACCTCCAAGTTACATCCTAATAAGGTATGTAAACTTCAGAGGTCCATTTATGGATTGAAGTAAGCATCTCGAAGCTGGAACTTAAGATTTGATGAGGCTATCAAAACTTTCAACTTCATTCGGAATGAAGATGAACCCTGTGTTTACAAGAAGGTCAGTGGGAGCTCTGTGACCTTCTTGGTCCTATATGTTGATGACATCTTACTCATTGGGAATGATGTAAAGATGTTGATATCAACCAAGTCTTGGTTATCCAAGACCTTCTCCATGAAGGATTTGGGAGAAGCATCCTATGTGCTGGACATAAGAATCTACCGAGATAGATCTAAAAGAATGCTAGGATTATCCCAATCAATGTACATAGACATTATCCTCAAAAGGTTTATGATAGAAAATTTCAAGAGATGTCTCATTCCTATGAGACACGAAATTTGCCTATCTAAGGGGATGAGCCCTAAAACGTCTGAGGAGGTGGCACACATGAATAAGGTACCCTATGCTTCGGCCATAGGGTCAATCATGTATGTAATGCTATGTACGCGACCTGATGTTGTCAATGCTTTGAGCATTGTTAGTAGATATCCGACAAATCCAGGCGAAGAGCACTGGAAGACAGTAAATGGCATCCTTGAGTACTTGCGAAGGACTAAGGATATTTTTCTGTTTTATGGAGGAGAGGACCAACAGCTTAGAGCTTACACAGACTCTAGTTTCCAGTCAGATCCAGATGAATGCAAATCCATGTCTGTGTTTGTATTCATGTTAAATGGAGGGGCAGTCAGTTGGAGAAGCTCCAAGCAAGATACGACTTCAGACTCGACGACAGAGGCAGAATATATTGCTGCGGCTGAAGCTGCCAAGGAAGCCGTCTGGATGAAGAAATTCATCTTGGAACTCGGCGTAGTTCCCGAGATATCAAATCCCATCCCATTATTTTATGATAATAATGGGGCCATCGCCCAGGCGAAGGAACCAAGATCTCACCAAAGGTTGAAGCATATTCTAAGACGCTTCCACCTTATTCGGGAGATTACTGATCGTGGAGATGTGGCGATAGAGCGTGTACCGTCAGAAGGCAACATAGAAGATCCACTGACAAAGCCTTTGACACAGATTGTGTTTGAGTGCCGTCGGGATAAGATGGGCCTCAAAGTTGTATGCAATTGGTTGTAGTTCAAGTGGGAGATTGTTAGTATTAGTGTGCTACAGGCCAATTTAGGGTCGGGTAGGCCCGATAAATGTATAATCTTGTTCATTATTAATAAAGTGATATTTGAGCGTAAATATGTGATTGTGTATTACTTTACGATGTCCCTAGGATATGTGGTTGTAAAGTCAACTCGAGATGGGATCTCGATCATGAGACTTACTTTACATGGACACATACCTTAAACTGTTCCTAGTTGGAGGGTAATCACTCGAGGACTTTGATTACCTATTAAACCAGTACACATGATGTGTGAGTGACCAGTCTCATGGTCAATGGTACGGGGCACCAACACATATGTGTAGATGTACATCCTTGGAGGGTGTACACTGAACTGATCCGCTATTGGATCTTCATATGGTTGATTATACCTAATGTCAACTGAAGATCGAACTGTCTCAGTAGCATCATTGGTCCTTTGACCTGAGACATTGATTAGATCTTACACGGGGATCGGAATGATTTGATGAATTAGCTAAGTGACTTTAACCATAAGTCATGAATTATCGAGTCATTAACCATTTCAAGATACGCGTGAAGATCATCAATGGTCAAGAGGTGATCGCTCACTGTCGGGTATATATCAGACAGTTAATGGGTCATGACACTGACGCTCCATTAAATCCCTGGCCAGGGTCGTGTGAGTTCATTTAGAACGGACGTCATACACTTAAAGGAGGTCATGGTCAAATGGCACGATCATGGGGTTTGACAGAAACCATACCCTCGATCGAACCAAACTCATAAAAGGAGCGAGGGATTATAGCGACGTGGCAACTGTAGACTTACAGGTACCACACAGGCTAGTTTAAACCCGACGTCCTCTATGATCACGCGGATTTGCTTGACCTAACGTAATCAAAGATTCAGAATATATTAAACTATTATTCAGCTCTAGTAGAAGTGAATAATAAGTTTAATTTACTTCTAATTGTGAATTAGAAGTTAATGGACTTTAAACTAGAGTGACTATGGGCCTAGAGGATCACACACAATAGATTCTTGGGTGACGGATTATTATTGTACAAATGTATATGTTAAAAATCTTAAATTCCTTTTAGAAAGGAGTACAAGAATGGCTTAATACATATGTATAATAAGAAGAAGGATATATATACGATTTTGGTCCTTATGGGTTCTTTAGAAAAGGACCTAATCCTATATATGCCACCTGTGAAAACCTTTCTTCTTCTTCGAACCAAGCATGACAAGAAGAAATGGAGAGGTTTTCTCTCCTCCCCTTTCCTCCCTATTGCTCTCTCTCTCTCTCCCTAGAAGCTCTTTCTCTCTCTAGAAGGGGAAAGCTTGGGGAAGATCGTGTCGGGAGGATACCGTCATTGTGCGAGGTTCCGTGTGGATCAGCTCTAGAGGCCGTACATCTGTGCGGCTCGATGTTCATGAAAATCTACATCGGACACTGCCGACAGCGTCGTTCCGCGCAAGGTATAAATCTGCAACCCGTAGTTAGGGGTTGAGAATTTAATGTATCGATTGGAGCATAGATCTAGGATTCCATCAAGCCGGGTTCGGGTAAATAAATTTTTGTTATCCGCCGTATTGCCCGAACATGGTTGTACGAATCCTTACAGGAGGATGATCTGAATAGTGGTAGAATTCAAGTTAGGAATTCTCATGCTAAGAAACCCTCTTCTGTTCGAACTGAAAGGCTTCAATATTTTTACTGTCATAAGATAGGTCATCTCATGCATGAATGTATATTAATGAAACAAGATGACCTGAATCTTAAGAAATTTCATGCATATCCGAAAGAGAATGCTCACTGTTTTAATTATGAAAAATTAGGCCACATTGTTGCTCAATGTTGGCAGACTCAGGGAAAGAGATTCAACTCTAATTATGTTAACTTTCCTGCTAAGAAAAATATTTTTGATAGAATTACTTCTGTCTCTAAGAGAGCATATTAGGTGCTTTGAATGTGGAAAGCATAGCCATACAGTCAAGGACTGTTGGCATGCTCAGGGAAATAGATTGAATTCTGAATTTGGTAAAGTCCCTATGAATAAAAAGGTTTTTGATAGGAATAAATCTGCTTTAATAAACCATCATGTTGTGTGCTTCAAGTGTGGGAAGTTAGGCCATAGGGCTAATCATTGCTGGTCCGCTGGTAAAAGAAGAAATTCTCCTTCTTGTTTTAATTGTGGTAAGAATGGCCATACAGTGAAGCATTATTGGCATGATCAGGGGAGATATGATAATTTGAAATATGTTAAATCACCTGCATATCAAAATGCTTATGATAGAAATTAATAAACATGCTCTTAAATAAAAAATTCATGCATGTTTTAAGTGTGGAAAGCCAGGTCACAGGGCTGCTGACTGTTGGCTGGCTAATCATAAAATATCAAACTTGCATGTGAAAAATAGAAGCAATCATGTTCATGCACATAAATTCAATTCTCACGTGAACATGAAAAATAGTCAGAATTCTTGTTATTACTGTAGTCAGTTTGGACACTCTATGTCTAACTATTTCATGATGAAATTTGATGATTCTTATGCTCAAAAACAATGGAGAGCATCATTCGGACGTGCTACTGACCATGGAGGACCTAAGAATTCTTGGGTACCTCAATATGTAAAATGAGACTCTGTGTTTGCAGGAGTGTCTTGGAGCTGAAAAATAAAGAGGGGTAAATAAATCAAGACACCCAAGTTGGTAAATCTTCATTCTTGCATTATTCAGGTAACATTTGCATTTTTCATATTGTTTAGTTGAAACTGCATATCATGTTAAATCTGATTAGTCAAAATTTTCATGCATACATATTCGCATTTGCTTTAACAATTGTATTGAGCAACATATTTTTCATCTGCATGCACTAATGTTTTGACATTTGATTGTGTACATAGAGATGGCTATAAACTCAGGAGCATAGTCTGCAATTTTGTACATATATGTGAATTGCATATGTCAATTGATTGATTACAAATTCGTTTGACATACAATCATTGAAAATCTGATGCATTTAGAACTGTGTTGGTACTGCATTGTCATGCATGACCACTATGGTATATTAAATGGTAAGCTACTAAAGGGCAGATGAAATCTGTCTAGAGGTGGTTACTATGTGTGAGGTGATCTTTTAGACCAAGTCCTCTGCCTAGTACCATGGGTCATGTTGCATATAGGGTAGTCTGAATAATTGGTGGGGACACCGGACCCACTACTGAGCCCACTACCGGGCCCACTACTCGGAGCCGATGCCGCATCGTCCCGACCACACCGAGCTTGTGGCTCGGAGACTCACTTGAAGACTCGGTGTCCTGATTACGTATTTATACGTATTTATACGTATTTATGTATTTATGTGTACAGTGGTATTTGTATTATTAAACCACCATATCTTATTTTATTTTTACCCAAGTCAAAGTATTTTATTTTATTATGTCAAAGTCAAAAGAAGGTTGGTGTGTTTTGTTTTATTAGGCTAGGGTATAAATGCTATTAGTGAAAGATGGAAGGTATGGTTATAATAGCCTTCCCTATATAAAGGGGGGCTAAGGTGTGTGTTTTCATATATGAATGAATGAAGATTTTACAATCACGTAAGGAGCCTAATCCCCTTTGTGGTTTCCCTTCCCTCCTTCTCTTTGTGAGATTAGAGTGTCGCCCGGTGAGAGACCGCCTGGTGAGAGACCGAGCTACGCGAGACAGCAACTATCACGTCTTGTTTGCATCTCGGAGCTGCCATCGATCCGTCATCCGACGTCGACCGCGTCAAATTTGGTATCAGACTCTAACAATGACGACTCCGTCAACCCCGACGTCGACATCACCTCTCCTCCCCAATTTTTGTTAGTGAAAAAAATAGAAAGCATCTCTTGCAGTTGAGGAAGGAGTGAGAAGCAAAAGATCTCGGCTGAGAAATTAAATTTTTTTTCCTTTTTTGAAGCAAAACCCCCCCCCTCCCATGGTCTCTCTCTCTCTCTCTCTCTCTCTCTCTCTCTCTCTCTCTCTCTCCCTATTTCTGGGTTCGGTAGAAGCCGCCCGAGCCCTCCCGTGTCCGACCGCCATGTGGCCCCCAGCCCCACGGCGCCCGCGCCGGCCCCACCGGCCTGTGAGCCCGGCGCCTATCCGCCTACCCTCCCCGCCCTGGTGCCTGTGCGCCCGGGCCCAGAGCGCCCGCGTACGCTTGTCACCTCGCCCGCCACGCGCCTCGTCGCCCGTGCCGGCCGAAGTCACCCGCCTACTGCATTCACAGCGTTGACCGCGTTGCCCGCGCCTGTGCCAACGCGAAGATGCCCGGCCACTGCGTGGCTGCGCCGCGCCCACCTGGCCCACGCCCCTGTCCGCACCGGCCCACGCGTGCGCTGGCCAACGGGCCGCCCACCTTTTGGGCGGCCCACGTCATCCACGCCCCTTCCCCGCGTGCAGGCGTGGCCGCTGGCCTTGTTGACCGCCAACACATGATTTACGTAGAAAAGGTTTGAAAAATATATATATATATATATATATATATATATATATATATATATATGTGAGCAGTCAAAGAGAGAAATAATATATATATATATATCTATATAATTATATGTATCATTTCAAAAAATTATTGAAGTGGCACCCGAAGTCCACAACGACGGCTCGACCGGCACCCGAGTCGCCCGATCTCCGACACGTAATCCGTCATCTACGGAGTGTGAGTGCCCCTTTGTCTCCATATGCGGAGAAAAGTTTTGAATTAATTTATTCCTCTACGCGGGAAATTTTAAATTAAGTGATTTTATAATAATTACACCCTCTCTGCGTGGAGTGAATTTGTTGTAACCGCACAAGCTTCGTCGACGCCGTGCGGACACACACGTCCCCGCTTGCCTTCGTCTCCGATCGGAGCTGGACTTTTCAGTCTAGCTAGGTACGTGCTCCAATCGCTTAGTTATTTAGTATCTTTTCAATTTCCGTGTGACGAAGTAAGAGAGAGCCTGATCCATGCAGCCTATCTTCTGAGTGCATCGCTGTGAACGGTGAGAGAGAGGTTGTATGTACCCATCCTTTAAGCCCTAGAACTATCGCATTAGGGCACACTAATTGTCAGAAGGTAGTTCCACAACTACTCCACCTACGGGCGAGCAACTTTCCCTGACCAGTCCCTTCGAATTGACCCTTTGCCTATTAGCAAACAAATTGGGTCTAAGCCTTGCTAGTCTTCGATCCCAGAATTGCATCATTTAGATCCAAGCCCGTGCATGTCACGCTGGTCTAGGAATTCATCAGGCCGTCTAGAGCGCCCTACAACGCTACCCATGGATCAGAAGAGTGTGAGTGCTATGCTAGTCCAGCTTGAGCATAACCTTATGGCCCACTTTGAAGAATCCATAGGACAATTACGAGCGGAACGAGATAAGAGGATTCGAGCCTTAGAGGATCGAATGAAGAGAGAAGAAGAAAAGGTGAATGGCCGTGACGATCCCGTAACCAACCCTAGGGAAGAGAGAGACCAAGCCCGCCAGAATCAGACTCCTCAAGGTAGGGAGGAATAGGATCGTGCACCTCGAGGGGAGACCACGACGATGAGGATATCATCTTACGGAACGTCAAGATCGACGCTCCGAGTTTTGATGGGTCCCTAAACCCCGCTATATACTTTGATTGAGAGACATGGATGGATCAATATTTTGACTGCCATCACCGCATGACCCCTGCCACAAGGGTAAGGTTTGTCAAAATGAAACTCCTAGGTCAAGCCAAAACCTACTGGTGTAACATTGAAAATCTCCTAACAAGGAGACGGAAGGAGCCCATAAACACGTAGGAAGAAATGAAGGAGAAACTGAGGGAGAAGTATCTGTCACCCTCCAACCATCATCGTCTTTTAGACCAATGGCAGAAACTCACCCAAGATGAAAAGTTCGTGGACGAGTACATCGCCAAATTTGATGAATTCTTCCTTCAGAGTCGAGTCATGGAGGATGTCTCTGTCACCCTCTCACGATTGAGGGATGGCCTACACGAGAGCATATAGCGGGAGCTATTTTTACGAGAGGTTAATACTCTCGAGCACGCCTACCAGGTTGCTCGAGATGTCGAGCGGTTGCAAAGGGTGGTCCTACCTCGGGTCCCCACCTACCGCCAACCTGAATCCCGAAACCCCATGGTCCGCTACTCTGAGAGGCATGCCCCTCCATTTCCTATATCCCTACTGCTACCCCACTTAGGGTCGCTGCCCCTACTGTTCCTTTCCAAAGGAACCCCTTACCTGCACCCGCTGTTGTGCCCAGGCTGGAGTACACTCTGCCAACTGATAGGAGGGATGACAAGGGAAAGGGAGTCATCCCTAGCACCTCCCAACCAGTCCCCATCTCGGGAATTCGCTACTTTAGGTGCCATAACCTAGGGCATGTTGCCATCAATTACCCCACCTGAGCCTTAGTCATCACCGACCCCCAACCTGTAGAGCTTCCACCTCAGGAAGGAGAAGCCATTGAGAGGTATGAGGCCGATCCTGACCTCATAGCCCAATTCGAGGAAATAGATGCAGGGTATGATGGGACACATGTCGAGTACATGCAAGTGGGAGATATTACCGAGAGTTCCAATCAGGGAAGATTGGGTGTAGTTCATTGCATCTTAACACACCCCCAGGAGGACGACTGGCGTCGAACCTCCATCTTCCAAACCTACATCATGGTGAAGTCTCAACCCTGCAAAGTGATCTTTGATAATGGGAGCTGTATCAATGCAGTCTCTTCAGACTTTATCTCCCGTCTAGTTCTACCTACCCATCCCCATCCTAGGCCATACAACGTGGCATGGGTTGACGACACTTCTATCCCAGTCACCACTATATGTGTCATTCCCATCCAATTCCAGTCCTATTAATGACAGATCTTATGCGATGCAGTGTCTATGAAGGTCGGTAGCATCATCTTACGATGACCGTGGATCTATGATGTAGACCTTACTACATTCGGTCGATCCAACCAGTGTTCCTTCTCCCACAATAGGAAGAAGATTCAGTTATACCCGGCACCTCCAAAGGTGGCCTCGGGAAAGAACTCCACCTCCACCCCCACTGGAACCCCCAAGGTTCAGGAGAGTCCTCGAACTCCCACTAAAGGAAAACTTCCCATTCCCCCTTCTTCAGCACCTATCACACCTGTTCCTACGGCCCCTAAGGTTAGTCTTGACCCAGTTAGGCACCTTAACTTCATAGGTGTCCGTGAGCTGAATAGAGAGGTTGTCGAGGGTACCCCAGTTTGGGCTGTTGTTGTCACCATCACACCCGAGGAGTCCCAAGTCTCAATCCTACCTGAAGTCTAGGCAATCTTGCAGGACTTTCAAGATATTTTTCTCGAGGACTTGGCCCCTAGACTCCCTCCCATGCGTGATGTACAACACGCCATTGACCTTGTCCCTGGGTCAACCTTACCCAACCTTCCCCATTACAGATTGAACCCCAAGGAGCATGCTGAACTCCAAAGAATTGTCGAGGACCTTATTCAAAAAGGCTTCCTCAGGGTGAGCAAAAGCCCGTGTGCTGTTCCTGCCTTGCTCACACCCAAGAAAGATGGCACATGGCAGATGTGTGTTGACAGCCGCACCATCAACAAAATCACTGTCAAGTATAGATTTTCCATTCTCCGTCTTGATGACATGCTTGACATGATGAGTGGAGCCACCATCTTTTCAAAGATTTACTTGAAAAGTGGCTACAACTAGGTCCGAATCTGACCAGGAGATGAGTGGAAGACAGCCTTCAAAACAAAAGAAGGACTGTATGAGTGACTCGTCATGCCGTTTGGGCTATCCAACGCCCCCAGCACTTTCATGCGGCTTATGACAGAAGTCCTTCATCCTCTCATTGGTCGCTTCGTTGTCATCTACTTTGATGACATTCTCATCTATAGCCACAACCCTCAGACCACATCCAACATTTGAGGGAAGTCTGTGAGACTTTAAGCAGAGAGACCCTATATGTCAATCTAAAGAAATGTGAATTCATGACAGATCGGGTCGCTTTCCTCGGGTTTGTGGTTTCTAGCCAAGGAGTGTCTTTGGACCAGTCCAAGGTCCAAGCTTTAGTAGACTAGCCCGAGCCCCAGAACGTCCATGACATTCGTAGTTTCCATGGGCAAGCCACTTTCTACGGACGCTTCATTCAGGGATTTAGCACCATTATGGCACCCATTACGGATTGCATCTGTAAAGAAAATTTTGAGTGGACCAAAGCTGCCTCCCAAGCTTTTCTTGCCATAAAGGAGCTTATGACCAAAGCCCCTGTCCTCCGCCTGTCAGACTTTTCCAAAGTCTTTGAAATATCATGTGATGCATCTGGCGTAGGAATAGGAGGAGTGCTTAGCTAGGAAAGCCACCATGTGGCTTACTTCAGTGAGAAGCTTTCTGATGCAAAGCTTCGCTACTCCACCTATGATAAAGAGTTCTATGCCGTGGTCCAAGCTCTCAAACACTGGAGACATTATCTCTTACCACAAGAGTTTGTCTTATACTCGGACCACGAGACTTTGAAATTTCTTAGCTCTCAGAAGGGCTTAAACCCTAGGCATGGTCGGTGGGTAGAATTCCTCCAGTCCTTCACCTTTGCCCTAAAACATAAGGCTGGAAAAGAGAATGAGGTAGCCAACGTCTTGAGTCGAAGGGTCACCCTTCTTTCCACTGTTCGGGTAGAGGTCACCGGATTTGACCGCATGAAGGAACTCTATGGAGAGTGTCCCGACTTTGGCCATGCCTACTCTATCTTGTCTGATGGATCCTCGACAGCCTTTGCTGACTATCTACTCCAGGATGGTTTTCTATTTCGAGAGCAGCAACTCTGTGTCCCGAAGACTTCTGTTCGGGACTTTCTGATATGAAAAATACATGCTGGAGGTATTGCTTCTGTGGAGGAGCATTTTTACTGGCCTGGCCTGAAGAAAGATTTGGCCAAAATTGTAGCACAGTGTAGGACATGCACAATGGCCAAACAGGTCAAACAGAACACTGGTCTCTACACTCCTCTCCCCATTCCTGATAGACCGTGGGTTGATGTAAGCATGGATTTCATCCTTGGATTACCTCGTACTGCTCACAAACACGACTCCATCTTCGTGGTCGTTGATAGGTTCTCTAAGATGGCCCATTTCATTGCATGTTCCAAAACATCAGATGCATCTAGAGTAGCCCGCCTATTCTTTGATGAAGTCGTGCGTCTGCATGGTCTCCCTCAAACCATAGTGTCTGACCGAGATGTCCGATTCACTAGTTACTTTTGGAAGACACTTTGGCACCTAGTTGGCACAAAGCTAAAATTTTTCACTGCCTATCACCCCCAAACCGATGGGCAAATCGAGGTCGTCAATAGGAGTTTAGGGAATTTACTAAGGTGTCTTGTAGGGGGTCATTCTGACACTTGGGATCTTCTTTTGTCCAGAGCCGAATTTACATACAATAGCTCTGTCAATAGGTCCATAGGTATGAGTCCATTTGAGGTCGTGCATGGTTACAAACATGGGAAACCTGTAGATCTCATTCCCTTTCCCCTCGAGTCTAGAGCATCTAAATCAGTTGAGGAATTTGCACAGCATGTCAAAAGTCTGCATGAGTCAATTAGTAATCAAATAAACCTCAGTAATGAGACTTACTAATGCTTGGCTGATTCGCATAGGCGTCACCATGAATTTCAAGAAGGTGACATGGTTATGGTATGCGTTCGACCCGAACGACTCCCCTCGGGAGCCGTTAAAAAGTTACAAGCCCGTAGTGATGGTCCCTTCCCAATTCTGCGGAAGATTGGCTCTAATGCGTATGTTGTGGACTTACCTCCCGAATATGGGATTAGCTCAACCTTTAATGTGGCAGACCTAGTGGCCTACAAGGAACCCACAACGATTCTTAGTGACCCTTTCGAGCCTTCTCCTCCCATTGAGAGTGAGCCCACCCCTGTGCGTCCCACAACCTCGAGAGCACCGCGCGAGCAAATTGAGGGGATACTGGATGAGCAGGTGACAACTACACGAAGCCGGGTGTACCAGCGCTACCTTATCCGCTGGCGGGACCGACCATCTTCTGATGATTCCTGGATCAGCTGGGAAGATCTCCAGCGCCTCTATCCAGATCTGCTGGAGCACTACCACAGCAGTGTCCCCCCTTACTCGACAGAGTCAAGTTCCAGCCGTCCCGGGAGGGTTGGTGGGGACACCGGGCCCACTACTCGGAGCCGACGCCGTATCGTCCCGACCGCACCGAGCTTGTGTCTTGGAGACTCACTTGAAAACTCGATGTCTTGAGTACGTATTTATACGTATTTGTGTATTTGTGTGTACGGTGGTATTTATATTATTAAACCACCATATCTTATTTTATTTTTACCCAAGTCAAAGTATTTTATTTTATTATGTCAAAGTCAAAAGAAGGTTGGTAAGTTTTGTTTTATTAGGCTAGGGTATAAATGCTATTAGTGAAAGATGGAAGGTATGGTTGTAATAGCCTTCCCTATATAAAGGGGGGCTAAGGTGTGTGTTTTCATATATGAATGAATGAATATTTTGCAATCACGTAAGAAGCCTAATCCCCTTTGTGTTTTCCCCTCCCTCCTTCTCTTTGTGATATTAGAGTGTCGCCCGGTGAGAGACCGCCCGGTGTGAGGCCGAGCTGCTCAAGGCAGCAACTATCACGTCCTGTTCGCGTCCCGGAGCTACCGTCGATCCGTCCTCCGATGCCGAACTCGTCAATAATCATGAGCATGAGTCGTAAAATCACATGTTCAGCCTTCATTGCATACATTGCATAAAGTTAGGGGGAGTTTGTGTAACCCTTACATGTCTTCATGCCATATGTGACCATGTAATGCACTTAGCTAAAGGGAAGTCACTGCATATGCATACGTGTAATTAATTACATTGCATGTCAATGATTTTTAGAAAATTTCAAAAAGAAGTGACTCACTGCATATAGACAGGGGGAGCATTTTAATTCATCAGTCTATCACTGTCTGAATTCTCACTGTCTACACATTTTTAACTCATCTTGCTATATTTGGGTGTAAGTGATTCACATTATCAAATGATTTCTGTTGACTGATTCTGAATTATTTATCATCTCAATTCATACCTTTCTTGAATATGTAATTTCTGTCTGCTGCTCCTCAATCTGCTGAAGAAGAGCTTCATTTGAATTCAGTCAATTCTGATCTTCATTACATACCATCATTATTGAAAATACCAAAAAGATGGAGTGATTGCTCAATTCCAATAGAACATTTTTATTGCATCTCTGTCCGATTCGGTCAACCAACATTTCCCATTCTGGTCAACCGATGCTCAGAGTTCTCATCTGAATAACTGATGTTTTGCTTCTTGGTTTAATTCTCATTTGCTGAACTCTGAATGATAACTCTTTTCAAACACTGCAAGTCTGATCAAATTGATTATCTGCTATATATCCCTTTTAGCTAATCTTTCTCATCATTCATAAACCTGCTTAGCTGCAGTTGCTGGGGGGGAACTACCTTGAAAGATTTCTGTGCTTTCTTTTAATAACTAGACAGTATATAAAAAGGTCTAGCTGGAAGGATAGATCAGGTCTATCTGGAAGGTTAACCCTTGCGTGAGTAGATCCTTGAATCCAATCTCCGCCAAGTACTGTTTCTAGTTGTGACTTTGTTTACCAACTCACCTTGCAATTCACATTTTTGTGACTGACATCTCTGTCACTTCTATCTTAAGCTAGTATGTCTGAAATATAATTCGCTGAACAATGATCACATTTGTCATGCTTTGAGCTTAAAGAACTCAAATTGCTCTCATATTCATTGCATCTCCTGGTTGCACTTATTATCTGAAAATCTCTGTCAAATCTGACAGTCACTTCATTTTTTTTTTAAATTCTCAGTATGGATGCTTGTTTAGATTTGCATCAACACTTGGAATCATGTACCTTCTGAATTACATAAATACAGTATACATGTTGTAACCATCACTCTTGGTGCATTTAGATAGGGGGAGTTCGTATCAATGTTAACTCCATTGAGTCCTTATTCTATTCTGCCTATTCTGAATCACTACAAGAAAAAGTAGATTAAGCGATGGCATTTTGCGACGGATATTAATCCGTCGCAAATATGTCTGTAAATTTAGACGGACCTATTTCGTCTAAATATTTAAGATAGAAAATTATTCGTCTGAATATCCGTCGCAATTAGGGACGGATTTGCAGACGAAAATTAAGACGTCTGAAAGTAGAGACGGATATTGAGACGAATTATTTTCTGTCTTAAATTTGAAACGAATATTTTTTCCGTCCCAAATACCGTCGCAAAAATTCACTCGATTCCCCCCCATTCCCCCCGCTCTCCCTCTCACTCTCACTCCCCCCCCGCTCTCCCTCTCCCTCTCACTCTCACACCGTCGCCGCCGTCACCGTCGGAGGTGCGCCATCGCCGCCGTCGCCGGAGGAGCTACGCCGTCGCCGCCGGCCTCGATCATCTCCCCCCACCGGTAAGCCCCTCCCTCCCCCTCCTGCTGACCCCCCTCACCCAGCGACCCCCTCCCCCTCCACTGCACCCCCCTCCCCCTCCTGCGACCCCTTCCACCGCCTGCGACCCCCTCCACCGCCTGCGACCCCCCTCCACCGCCTGCGACCCCCTCCCCCTACACCGCACCCCCTCCTCCTCCTACGACCCCCCCTCCACCCCACCCCCCTCCCCCTCCTGCGACCCCCCTCCCCCTCCTGCCACCCCCTCCACCGGCAGCCCTCCCCCTCTTGCTGACCCCCCTCCCCGAGCGCAGCCCCTCCCCCTCCACCGCACCCCCTCCCCCTCCTGCCACCCCCTCCACCGACAGGCCTCCCCCGCCTGCTGACCCCCCTCCCCCTCCTGCGACCCCCGCCACCGCATCCCTTCCCCCTCCTGTGACCCCCCTCCACCACACCCTCTCCCCCTCCTGCGACCCCCCTCCCCCTCCTGCGACCACCCCCCTTCACCGCACCCTCTCCCCCTCATGCGACCCCCCTCCCCCTCATGTGACCACCCCCCTCTACCGCACCCCCCTCCCCCTCCATTAAAGGATCCAAATTAAGCAGTCAAAAAATAAAAATAAATCTATCAACACTTGGCAACGATTCAAAGCTAAGTTGGGTGATTGAAACTTAGTTGATATGTAATCAAGTAAGAGTCGTTTTTCAACGTGTAAAACCTAATTTTCTTGTGTGATGGCCCCATTTGGCAGATCATCCTCAATTTTAATTTCTTCAGTAAACAGAGATATTATGTTTAATTTGCCTGTAGATGGCCGGTATGTGTTTTTCTTGATGGCACTGGCTAGTTGGGTTCTATCTTCTATGTATATCTATTAACCGTGTGACATATATATAAACTCTTATCAGCTTATTCCTTATTATCTTCCTTTCGCGTTGTCTGCGTTGAGATGGCATGTATATATATATATATATATATATATATATATATATATATATATACAAACATAAGATTCTATTCTCACAAGATTATTTTTACGAAAGCTAATTATAAATTGGTGTTTCTATTTTATTATGTTGGATATGTCGGTTGAGATTGGCCTTATCACCCACATGAGAGCTCATAAGAGACTCCGGAGTACCGGGACAAACTTGGACGGTTTGCTCTATGCTGGTGATTTATTATGTTAAAGCCGATGAGTGAGAGAAATCGCAATCTTTTATAATTGATTATATTATATTCGAAAATTTGTCAACATAAGATGGTAGAGAAATGTCACCGGCATCCAATCCCAATTGGTTCACCCCTCTTGGAATTATGAAACGTTTGACGTTTCAACTCCAAAACAAACGTCTTGTTATTAATAAAAGCCGAGAACTGGCTTTAACGCTCTAAGCAAAACATAGATATGGTTAATTTTAGCGTTTGTTATTAATAAAAACACGACGCCAATGCAAACTTAAGCAGAAGAACATTGATGCTAACCTTGTTAACAATTGATTAGATTCCCTTATCAGGGTCGCTTTATTTTCAGAATAGCGGAGGCGGATATCGCATCCGATGAAAGAGTGAAATCCCATTCCATCCTATCATACGCTTTTGCCATGTCTAACTTGAAAATGACATTATGACCATGGACCTTCCTATAAATATCCCTGACCAATTGTCTGGAAAGAGATATGTTATCCAGAATGAAATGTCCTTTGACAAAAGCTCTTTGCTCTTGGGATATAATGGCAGGCAGCAAAGGAGCCATGTGCTCACATATAAGGCAAATGTTAATGTAATAAACAAAGTTGCACAGCCTCCCCTCTCTGCTTTGTGTAAAACGAAAAAGAAAGAGAGAAGAGAAAGAGAGAAAGAAGAAAAAAAGAGGGAATCATAGCGGCATATCTCCAGGTCATGGGACCCTCTAGGCTGCCCCTTCCCTAGGTCGGCAGACCCGAACTCATTTAAATGAGATCATTCACCTCAAAAAAAAGGGACCCTCTGGGCTGCCCTCGCACTAAACAAACGAAACAACTAGATAAATAGATGAATAAAATTATTATTTAAAATTTAGTGCGTCCACAGCAACAGTCGACTTATAGCAATAGGTAAATACTCTAAAAATTATGCTTTCGCTTCCAAACTTTGTGGATGTTAATTGCATATAAATGTGTTTTTAGATGGATATGCACAGAAATTTGATGTTGACATGACTCAAAAATGTGGATTGTTTAGCTTTGATGTTCTTCATGTGAGTATTTTTTTAAATTAGATATTATTTAGATGGATGTATGCAGAATGTTAAGTGCGATGTTATTTAATTTTATGTTATATAAACACATGGGGTATTCCATGTGAGCTGAGGTGCGTGGGTGCGACCTAACATTACACGCACCTCAGGAGAGCGTGTTAAACCCGTGTCAATGAACCTTCCCGTTCAAGACTTTGGGATTGATGTGTATGTTCTCATTTTTTTTATGAGAATGTATATATCTACCTCAAAGTCTTGAATTGTCCCGTTTGGACAGTCTGTGAATGTTTGATCGCACTTAGGCAGTCATTTACTATATGTGTTTGTATGGTTTGCTGAAAATGTCGGTTGCGTCTCCTCACTCTTCTTCGATATACCTTTATTGATTTTGAGTGTTTTCTTAACCACTTACTTATAAGTGTTTAAGAAAACTTTAAAATCAATAAATATTTTTGGTATATCGGAGAAGTGTGGGGAGATGCTGCCGAAATTTTCAGTAAATTGTGCAACACATATAGTAATTGATTGTGCGATCAAACCTTCATGGATGGGTTAAAAAGTGATAATCTAAATAATAGTCCTCATCCAACTACAAATGGTCTGCGACCAACGATGTGAGGAATGGGTCGGGTTTATTTTCAAGAGTAATGATTTAAACGTTACTTGTGTATTAACATTTATTGGGTGCAGGCGAAATGTTGACAGATCGTTCATGGATGTATCGTAGAATAGTTGACCGGGTGGTGTCGGATGATTTTAAGCATGGAGTTGAGAGTTTCATTCAGTTTGCATTGGGGAATCCAAACGCATCAATAGACCGCGACGGTCACATTCGTTGCCCTTGTTCAAGTTGTAGAAACTTGAGGTGGCGTTCACCATGGGATGTGCAACATCATTTGTACAAGAAAGGGTTTGTGGATGGTTATACGAATTGGACGTGTCATGGTGAGCAATTCTTGAGGTATGAGCCCGACAATATTGCAGGCACAAGTGGGTACGTGGATATGGTTGTAGATGCTGCTGGTCCTAGTTTTAATGTTCATGAGGAAGCGCCGAATAAGACAGCCGGAAGATTTTATGAACTACTTAGGGATGCTGATGAGCCGCTGTGGGATGGTTGTGAAAAGCACACTCGATTGTCTGCAGTGTCACAGTTGTTGAACTTGAAATCTGAATTTCACATCAGTGAGACTTGTTTTGACCGTCTCCTCCTCTTGATCAAGAGTATGTTGCCTCGAGACGAGAAGTTGCCAGAAACTTATTATCGTGCAAAAAGGATGGTCAATGAGCTAGGACTTGGATATTTGAAAATAGATGCATGCCCGAATCATTGTATGTTATATTACAAAGATGATGCAGATAAGATATCATGTTCTATTTGCGGCCATGACAGATTCAAACCTAAGGGAGGTGTCAATTCAAAGCGAAAAGATGTACCTTACAAGGCATTGCGATACTTCCCTCTTGTGCCTAGGCTGCAGCGGCTGTATATGTCCTCAAAGACAGCTGTACATATGACATGGCACAATGACAGAGTACGCCGTGCCGATGATATAATAAGTCATCCTGCCGATGGTGAAGCTTGGACCCACTTCAATCGTACTCATCTTGCTTTCTCAAAAGAGCCACGTAATGTTAGGTTGGGTTTATGCACAGATGGTTTTAATCCATTCGGTGGTTCAGTGGCATCTTACTCTTGTTGGCCAGTGTTCATGACACCGTACAACCTTCCGCCAGACATGTGCATGAAGCGAGAAAATCTATTTTTGTCTTTAGTAATTCCTGGTCCAAAAAGTCCCGGAAAAAATTTGGACATATATCTCAGGCCGTTGATTGATGAGCTCAAATTTTTATGGAGTGATGGAGTTGTTACTTATGATGCACGTAGGAAGCAAAATTTTATTATGAAAGCTGCACTGATGTGGACAATAAGTGACTTCCCTGCATATGGAATGCTATCTGGTTGGAGCACACATGGGAGGTTAGCATGTCCCTACTGTATGGAAGATACCAAATCATTTGTATTGAAACATGGTGGAAAAGCATGCTGGTTTGATTGCCATCGGCGGTTGCTACCAAGTGACCATCCTTTTCGAAGGCAAAAAGACTCTTTAAAAAAAATACTGTTGAAGTAGATGAAGCAGACTTGCAACGGGTGTCGGGTCGACATATGGCGACACGGGTGCAAAATTTACCAGATGTAGTACAATTGTCTGGTAGCACACGACAACTGAATAGTTTTGGAAAGGATCACAACTGGAACAAGAAAAGTATTTTTTGGGAATTGCCTTATTGGTCAACTCTTCTTGTACGACACAATCTAGATGTCATGCATATCGAGAAGAATTTTTTTGATAATGTGTTCAACACGGTCATGAATGTTAAAGGCAAAACAAAGGACAACGCCAAAGCGCGCATGGATTTAAAGATGCTTTGTAAACGTCAAGAACTGGAACTACAAAACATAAATGGAAGGGTTGTGCAGCCAAAAGCAGCTTACGTGCTTAATAATACACAGATCAAGGAAGTGTGCCAGTGGGTGAAACAATTGAGATTTCCAGATGGATATGCATCCAACATAGCCCGTTGTGTGAATGTTAACGAGGGAAAAATATATGGTCTGAAAAGTCACGACTGTCATGTGTTCATGGAAAGGCTACTGCCCATTGCATTTCGTGATTTGTTGCCGAAGCCTATATGGGGAGCACTGACCGAGCTGAGTCAGTTTTTCAAGATTTTATGTGCATCAGAACTCAGACTTCGGGACGTACAAACTCTTGAAGAAAATGTGGTCAAAACTATTTGCAAGTTAGAGAAGATATTTCCTCCGGCATTCTTTGATTCGATGGAGCACCTGGTCGTCCATCTGCCATACGAGGCTATTGTCGGAGGGCCAGTACAATACCGATGGATGTATCCATTTGAGAGGTATGCGAGAATTTTCATGAAGACATTCATGTTGTCCATGGTCGCTACATGTCATTGCCATCTGAATTGTTGTTGTAGGTGCATGCATGAATTGAAAATGAAAGTTCGCAACAAGGCAAAGGTGGAAGGTTCGATTGCTGAGGCATATGTTATTGAAGAAATTTCGAACTTCTGTTCCATGTACTTTGAGCCAGATATTCAAACTCGTCATACTCGACCTGCACGTAATGATGATGGGGGAGTTGATGATTTGTCAGATCGGCATTCCATATTTAAGCATCCTGGACGTGCTTTCGGATGTTGCTCGACCCGCACGCTCGAAGATAGAGAGTTGTACGCTGCTGAGATATATATTCTTCTGAATTGTACTGAGATTGAACCTTATGTTGAGTAGGTTCTTAACCCACATTTCCAGCAATGCCATGACTTGTTCATCCTTCTTCTGTAGTTCAATTAAAGTAGTAGTGCATTTATATTGCAGACAATTTGATTCAGAATTAGCACAAAAATGTCCAAATATCCAGGACGTAGAGATTGAAAAAGAACGCGAGAAGTTTTTTGCCAAATGGTTGAGATATCAAGTTAGTGTCGATCGTTCAATATATATGATTGCATTTACTAATGTTGACGTAATTGTTCAAAAATATTTAACTACTCTACTTGACATATAGGTTGAACAAGGTCTCATTAGTGATCAGAGAGTACAAGAGATAAGTTATGGCCCCTCCAACGTTGCACGTGCCTATCCAGGATATATTGTGAATGGATACAGATTTCATACGAGGGATTATGGACGAAGTAAGTCTACGATGAACAGCGGCGTATCTGTTAAGGGAAGTGTATACAATGAAGTGGAATTAGACTACTATGGTATTCTTGAGGAAGTCATAGAACTTCAGTATTTGGGACGAGACAATCATGTATACTTATTTAAGTGTCATTGGTTTGATCCTAATTCAGTTCGACATGACACGTCTACTGGGATTGTCGATGTCAAACATAGGTACAAACTTAATACCTATGAACCGTTCATTTTAGCCGCACAAGCCCACCAAGTGTATTATTCAAGGTATCCATCGTCCAAGAATAAAGATTGGTGGGCAGTTTGCAGGGTTAAAGCAAAATATTTTCCCACTTATGAGTTAAATATGAGTCAAAATGTCTCAGAGCTTGGCAACGTCGAATATTTTCAATCAGATGAAGTTGGCATTATCGGCTCCACACATGTTAATCTGGATGAATCTGATGAGCCACTGTCATTACGTAAGGAAGATGAAGTGGAAGAAATCGATCCGACGGAGTTAAATGTTCATGTTAGAGGGGAGGAGGAGTCAGATGAAGAGGAAGAGTTCCAATCTGATGAGACTACGATGGATGACGAAGATGATGATGATGAGCTAGATATATCAACATGAGGGAGGCATGTTTTGATAATTTAGTAAGCTGATTCTAACTTTTTAAGCATAATTTTAAATAACATTTGTCTAGCCTTATATAATTATGGATTAATATGTATTAATTGTTTTGTTATTAATAAGGAAATGGTGCGAGGAGGTCGTACTAGGAGTGGGAGGAGACAAGGCAGTGAGAGGGGCGCTACTCCCTCCTCGTTAGCATCTTCTTCAGACACAGGTATATTTGATCAATAAGTTAGCTATATGAATATTTTAATTGTTTACTAACTTAAAAGAATTTTTTTATAGGTCCAAGTGTCGGCTCACCACCACATGTACAGACGCCACCACCACTTCCCGCTAGTGCCCTCCCACCAGCTCCCGCTACAGGTATATCTATTTTAATTTTCAGTAACATGTTGCATTTCCTTATGAAAATTAATATTTTCCCACCTATGTATTTCTTTGAATTTCTAGCAAAATATTCATTTATCTAATGTGAATTAATTCTTACAGGTCCTAGTGCCCTCCCACCACCTGTCCCGACGCCACCCCCACCAGCTGTCGCTACAGGTATATCTATTTTAATTTTCAGTAACGTGCTGCATTTACTTATGGAAATTAATGCTTTCCCACCTATGTATTTCTTTGAATTTCTAGCAAAATATTCATTTATCTAATGTGAATTAATTCTTACAGGTCCTAGTGCCCTCCCACCACCTGTCCCGACGCCACCCCCACCAGCTGTCGCTACAGGTATATCTATTTTAATTTTCAGTAACGTGCTGCATTTACTTATGAAATTAATGCTTTCCCACCTATGTATTTCTTTGAATTTCTAGCAAAATATTCATTTATCTAATGTGAATTAATTCTTACAGGTCCTAGTGCCCTCCCACCACCTGTCCCGACGCCACCCCCACCAGCTGTCGCTACAGGTATATCTATTTTAATTTTCAGTAACGTGCTGCATTTACTTATGGAAATTAATGCTTTCCCACCTATGTATTTCTTTGAATTTCTAGCAAAATATTCATTTATCTAATGTGAATTAATTCTTACAGGTCCTAGTGCCCTCCCACCAGCTCCCGCTACAGGTATATCTATTTTAATTTTCAGTAACGTGCTGCATTTACTTATGGAAATTAATGCTTTCCCACCTATGTATTTCTTTGAATTTCTAGCAAAATATTCATTTATCTAATGTGAATTAATTCTTACAGGTCCTAGTGCCCTCCCACCAGCTCCCGCTACAGGTATATCTATTTTAATTTTCAGTAACGTGATGCATTTACTTATGGAAATTAATGCTTTCCCACCTATGTATTTCTTTGAATTTCCAGCAAAATATTCATTTATCTAATGTGAATTAATTCTTACATGTCCTAGTGCCCTCCCACCAGCTCCCGCTACAGGTATATCTATTTTAATTTTCAGTAATATGATGTATTTACTTATGAAAATTAATGCTTTCCCACCTATGTATTTCTTTGAATTTCCAGAAAAATATTCATTTATCTAATGTGAATTAATTCTTACAGGTCCTAGTGCCCTCCCACCAGCTCCCGCTACAGGTATATCTATTTTAATTTTCAGTAATGTGCTGCATTTACTTATGGAAATTAATGATTTCCCACCAAAATATTCATTTATCTAATGTGAATTAATTCTTACAGGTCCTAGTGCCCTCCCACCACCTGTCGCTACAGGTATATCTATTTTAATTTTCAGTAACATGTTGCATTTACTTATGAAAATTGGTTCTTACAACCCTCCCACCACCTCTGACTTCTACAGGGCCCCCCCCCACCACTCAGCAGCCAGTTGACGATGCCAGCAGTCATCACGAGGGAGGCACTGTCCATGATGGACGTCGCCCCTGCTGGATCTCCGGGTATATTTATAAGGCTAGTTTACATTCATTAATTATTAGCGGTAAGTTTCTAATATGAATACTTTGACATTTGCAATTGCAGGAAAAAATTAGAACCTTGCACCGCTGTCCATCATGCTATTAGCCTAGTAATGGCACATGTGCCCGGGCCACATTTGTCTTACAAAGAATTTCCGATGGGCGTCCGCGATTCATTGTTCGACATGTTCTTAGTAAGTAACTATGTCATTTAATTCAAGTCTTTTCCAAACTCATTTCACAACAGTCTATTAATTGTGAAGCTTAATTCATTTACAGCGGACTTATCGATTCACTGGTGGACATGATGCGGCACGATGTCGTTCTGGCTGGGAGTCCACTGTGAAGACAAATTATCGAAAGAGAGTATATGCGGCTCAGAAGAAGGCCCAAAAAATTGCTGGTGGGAGTGAAGACCGACAGCTGTGGAAGGAGCACCGTCCTCTATGGATGAGGAAGGAGGATTGGGAGATACTATGTGACAAATTTGCCGACCCCAAGTGGATAGAAAAGTCCCAAAAAGCCAAATCAAATAGGGCGTCACAGCCGGAGGCAAATTTGCATACATGTGGGTCCGTCTCTTTTGCGACTCATAAAAATAAAATGGTAAGTAATGTTTCAAATCTTCTTACATTTTATTAACATATATGACAATTTTTTACTATGAACTATATAACAGGCTGTGGAGCTTAATCGAGCTCCGACGTTCCTCGAGGTGTTCGACAGAACACACAAAAAGAAGGCGACAGGTCAATTTGTGAGTACGAAAGCTCGTTCAGTCGCGGTAAGTTTATCTTCGTGTGCAACTTCTACCGTTCATTTAATTCAGATTGAATCATATGAAATTGACTTATTATTTTATTTTATTTGTAGGAAACATATAGCAGAGCTGTGACAGAGAAGTACGGGGAGGGAGAGGGGGAGCAGCCAGACTTGGATCCGGCAGAATGGGTGGCCGCAGCTGGTGTACCGAAGAAGGGCCGAATATATGGTTTTGGGGACAGCATGGACTCTAGCGCGGTGATATCATCGTGTGCGAGTTCGAACTCTGCCCAAACCAGTACTTCTGCCTTCAGTATACCTCATTTTGCCCCCAGTACTTCTGGTAGCGACGTCAGAGACATCGTCCGATCTGAGATGTCTAGCCAGATTTCTGATTTGCAGCTGCAGATGCAGCGGCAGTTCCGAGAGGAGATGTCTACCCAGCAGTCTACCATGCTACAGGCACTCACTGCCCTGCTCTCCCAAGCGGGAATTCTCCCTCATGCATCCACCACCACGGCACAAGCGGCACAGGTGATTCTTTTCCATGGGTCTTTTCTATGGGTTCAGTTTATATGAGTTTTGTAAATGCACTTGGTTTCAAATCAAAGCAGCCGGGGTCCGGGGGTCCAGAATGTGAAATACTGATCCGACCGGCATTCTGAGCATTCCAACATGACCTGGGAGGTAGGCGTGACTTGTCAGAGCTGACGGATTCCAAATCGGACATCCGGTTCGAGCCCCACGCTCAAAAGTGCATTTTGTAAATGCACTTGGTTTCAAATCAAAGCAGCCGGGGTCCGGGGGTCCAGAATGTGAAATACTGATCCGACCGGCATTCGATCGTTCCAACACGACCTGGGAGGTAGGCGTGACTTGTCAGAGCTGACGGATTCCAAATCGGACATCCGGTTCGAGCCCCACGCTCAAAAGTGCATTTTGTAAATGCACTTGGTTTCAAATCAAAGCAGCCGGGGTCCGGGGGTCCAGAATGTGAAATACTGATCCGACCGGCATTCCGATCATTCCAACACGACCTGGGAGGTAGGCGTGACTTGTCAGAGCTGACGGATTCCAAATCGGACATCCGGTTCGAGCCCCACGCTCAAAAGTGCATTTTGTAAATGCACTTGGTTTCAAATCAAAGCAGCCGGGGTCCGGGGGTCCAGAATGTGAAATACTGATCCGACCGGCATTCCGATCATTCCAACACGACCTGGGAGGTAGGCGTGACTTGTCAGAGCTGACGGATTCCAAATCGGACATCCGGTTCGAGCCCCACGCTCAAAAGTGCATTTTGTAAATGCACTTGGTTTCAAATCAAAGCAGCCGGGGTCCGGGGGTCCAGAATGTGAAATACTGATCCGACCGGCATTCCGATCGTTCCAACACGACCTGGGAGGTAGGCGTGACTTGTCAGAGCTGACGGATTCCAAATCGGACATCCGGTTCGAGCCCCACGCTCAAAAGTGCATTTTGTAAATGCACTTGGTTTCAAATCAAAGCAGCCGGGGTCCGGGGGTCCAGAATGTGAAATACTGATCCGACCGGCATTCCGATCTTTCCAACACGACCTGGGAGGTAGGCGTGACTTGTCAGAGCTGACGGATTCCAAATCGGACATCCGGTTCGAGCCCCACGCTCAAAAGTGCATTTTGTAAATGCACTTGGTTTCAAATCAAAGCAGCCGGGGTCCGGGGGTCCAGAATGTGAAATACTGATCCGACCGGCATTCCGATCATTCCAACACGACCTGGGAGGTAGGCGTGACTTGTCAGAGCTGACGGATTCCAAATCGGACATCCGGTTCGAGCCCCACGCTCAAAAGTGCATTTTGTAAATGCACTTGGTTTCAAATCAAAGCAGCCGGGGTCCGGGGGTCCAGAATGTGAAATACTGATCCGACCGGCATTCCGATCATTCCAACACGACCTGGGAGGTAGACGTGACTTGTCAGAGCTGACGGATTCCAAATCGGACATCCGGTTCGAGCCCCACGCTCAAAAGTGCATTTTGTAAATGCACTTGGTTTCAAATCAAAGCAGCCGGGGTCCGGGGGTCCAGAATGTGAAATACTGATCCGACCGGCATTCCGATCGTTCCAACACGACCTGGGAGGTAGGCGTGACTTGTCAGAGCTGACGGATTCCAAATCGGACATCCGGTTCGAGCCCCACGCTCAAAAGTGCATTTTGTAAATGCACTTGGTTTCAAATCAAAGCAGCCGGGGTCCGGGGGTCCAGAATGTGAAATACTGATCCGACCGGCATTCCGATCGTTCCAACACGACCTGGGAGGTAGACGTGACTTGTCAGAGCTGACGGATTCCAAATCGGACATCCGGTTCGAGCCCCACGCTCAAAAGTGCATTTTGTAAATGCACTTGGTTTCAAATCAAAGCAGCCGGGGTCCGGGGGTCCAGAATGTGAAATACTGATCCGACCGGCATTCCGATCATTCCAACACGACCTGGGAGGTAGGCGTGACTTGTCAGAGCTGACGGATTCCAAATCGGACATCCGGTTCGAGCCCCACGCTCAAAAGTGCATTTTGTAAATGCACTTGGTTTCAAATCAAAGCAGCCGGGGTCCGGGGGTCCAGAATGTGAAATACTGATCCGACCGGCATTCCGATCGTTCCAACACGACCTGGGAGGTAGGCGTGACTTGTCAGAGCTGACGGATTCCAAATCGGACATCCGGTTCGAGCCCCACGCTCAAAAGTGCATTTTGTAAATGCACTTGGTTTCAAATCAAAGCAGCCGGGGTCCGGGGGTCCAGAATGTGAAATACTGATCCGACCGGCATTCCGATCATTCCAACACGACCTGGGAGGTAGGCGTGACTTGTCAGAGCTGACGGATTCCAAATCGGACATCCGGTTCGAGCCCCACGCTCAAAAGTGCATTTTGTAAATGCACTTGGTTTCAAATCAAAGCAGCCGGGGTCCGGGGGTCCAGAATGTGAAATACTGATCCGACCGGCATTCCGATCATTCCAACACGACCTGGGAGGTAGGACGTGACTTGTCAGAGCTGACGGATTCCAAATCGGACATCCGGTTCGAGCCCCACGCTCAAAAGTGCATTTTGTAAATGCACTTGGTTTCAAATCAAAGCAGCCGGGGTCCGGGGGTCCAGAATGTGAAATACTGATCCGACCGGCATTCCGATCATTCCAACACGACCTGGGAGGTAGGCGTGACTTGTCAGAGCTGACGGATTCCAAATCGGACATCCGGTTCGAGCCCCACGCTCAAAAGTGCATTTTGTAAATGCACTTGGTTTCAAATCAAAGCAGCCGGGGTCCGGGGGTCCAGAATGTGAAATACTGATCCGACCGGCATTCCGATCATTCCAACACGACCTGGGAGGTAGGCGTGACTTGTCAGAGCTGACGGATTCCAAATCGGACATCCGGTTCGAGCCCCACGCTCAAAAGTGCATTTTGTAAATGCACTTGGTTTCAAATCAAAGCAGCCGGGGTCCGGGGGTCCAGAATGTGAAATACTGATCCGACCGGCATTCCGATCATTCCAACACGACCTGGGAGGTAGGCGTGACTTGTCAGAGCTGACGGATTCCAAATCGGACATCCGGTTCGAGCCCCACGCTCAAAAGTGCATTTTGTAAATGCACTTGGTTTCAAATCAAAGCAGCCGGGGTCCGGGGGTCCAGAATGTGAAATACTGATCCGACCGGCATTCCGATCATTCCAACACGACCTGGGAGGTAGACGTGACTTGTCAGAGCTGACGGATTCCAAATCGGACATCCGGTTCGAGCCCCACGCTCAAAAGTGCATTTTGTAAATGCACTTGGTTTCAAATCAAAGCAGCCGGGGTCCGGGGGTCCAGAATGTGAAATACTGATCCGACCGGCATTCCGATCATTCCAACACGACCTGGGAGGTAGGCGTGACTTGTCAGAGCTGACGGATTCCAAATCGGACATCCGGTTCGAGCCCCACGCTCAAAAGTGCATTTTGTAAATGCACTTGGTTTCAAATCAAAGCAGCCGGGGTCCGGGGGTCCAGAATGTGAAATACTGATCCGACCGGCATTCCGATCTTTCCAACACGACCTGGGAGGTAGACGTGACTTGTCAGAGCTGACGGATTCCAAATCGGACATCCGGTTCGAGCCCCACGCTCAAAAGTGCATTTTGTAAATGCACTTGGTTTCAAATCAAAGCAGCCGGGGTCCGGGGGTCCAGAATGTGAAATACTGATCCGACCGGCATTCCGATCGTTCCAACACGACCTGGGAGGTAGACGTGACTTGTCAGAGCTGACGGATTCCAAATCGGACATCCGGTTCGAGCCCCACGCTCAAAAGTGCATTTTGTAAATGCACTTGGTTTCAAATCAAAGCAGCCGGGGTCCGGGGGTCCAGAATGTGAAATACTGATCCGACCGGCATTCCGATCATTCCAACACGACCTGGGAGGTAGGCGTGACTTGTCAGAGCTGACGGATTCCAAATCGGACATCCGGTTCGAGCCCCACGCTCAAAAGTGCATTTTGTAAATGCACTTGGTTTCAAATCAAAGCAGCCGGGGTCCGGGGGTCCAGAATGTGAAATACTGATCCGACCGGCATTCCGATCATTCCAACACGACCTGGGAGGTAGACGTGACTTGTCAGAGCTGACGGATTCCAAATCGGACATCCGGTTCGAGCCCCACGCTCAAAAGTGCATTTTGTAAATGCACTTGGTTTCAAATCAAAGCAGCCGGGGTCCGGGGGTCCAGAATGTGAAATACTGATCCGACCGGCATTCCGATCATTCCAACACGACCTGGGAGGTAGACGTGACTTGTCAGAGCTGACGGATTCCAAATCGGACATCCGGTTCGAGCCCCACGCTCAAAAGTGCATTTTGTAAATGCACTTGGTTTCAAATCAAAGCAGCCGGGGTCCGGGGGTCCAGAATGTGAAATACTGATCCGACCGGCATTCCGATCATTCCAACACGACCTGGGAGGTAGACGTGACTTGTCAGAGCTGACGGATTCCAAATCGGACATCCGGTTCGAGCCCCACGCTCAAAAGTGCATTTTGTAAATGCACTTGGTTTCAAATCAAAGCAGCCGGGGTCCGGGGGTCCAGAATGTGAAATACTGATCCGACCGGCATTCCGATCATTCCAACACGACCTGGGAGGTAGGCGTGACTTGTCAGAGCTGACGGATTCCAAATCGGACATCCGGTTCGAGCCCCACGCTCAAAAGTGCATTTTGTAAATGCACTTGGTTTCAAATCAAAGCAGCCGGGGTCCGGGGGTCCAGAATGTGAAATACTGATCCGACCGGCATTCCGATCATTCCAACACGACCTGGGAGGTAGACGTGACTTGTCAGAGCTGACGGATTCCAAATCGGACATCCGGTTCGAGCCCCACGCTCAAAAGTGCATTTTGTAAATGCACTTGGTTTCAAATCAAAGCAGCCGGGGTCCGGGGGTCCAGAATGTGAAATACTGATCCGACCGGCATTCCGATCATTCCAACACGACCTGGGAGGTAGGCGTGACTTGTCAGAGCTGACGGATTCCAAATCGGACATCCGGTTCGAGCCCCACGCTCAAAAGTGCATTTTGTAAATGCACTTGGTTTCAAATCAAAGCAGCCGGGGTCCGGGGGTCCAGAATGTGAAATACTGATCCGACCGGCATTCCGATCATTCCAACACGACCTGGGAGGTAGGCGTGACTTGTCAGAGCTGACGGATTCCAAATCGGACATCCGGTTCGAGCCCCACGCTCAAAAGTGCATTTTGTAAATGCACTTGGTTTCAAATCAAAGCAGCCGGGGTCCGGGGGTCCAGAATGTGAAATACTGATCCGACCGGCATTCCGATCATTCCAACACGACCTGGGAGGTAGGCGTGACTTGTCAGAGCTGACGGATTCCAAATCGGACATCCGGTTCGAGCCCCACGCTCAAAAGTGCATTTTGTAAATGCACTTGGTTTCAAATCAAAGCAGCCGGGGTCCGGGGGTCCAGAATGTGAAATACTGATCCGACCGGCATTCCGATCATTCCAACACGACCTGGGAGGTAGGCGTGACTTGTCAGAGCTGACGGATTCCAAATCGGACATCCGGTTCGAGCCCCACGCTCAAAAGTGCATTTTGTAAATGCACTTGGTTTCAAATCAAAGCAGCCGGGGTCCGGGGGTCCAGAATGTGAAATACTGATCCGACCGGCATTCCGATCATTCCAACACGACCTGGGAGGTAGGCGTGACTTGTCAGAGCTGACGGATTCCAAATCGGACATCCGGTTCGAGCCCCACGCTCAAAAGTGCATTTTGTAAATGCACTTGGTTTCAAATCAAAGCAGCCGGGGTCCGGGGGTCCAGAATGTGAAATACTGATCCGACCGGCATTCCGATCATTCCAACACGACCTGGGAGGTAGGCGTGACTTGTCAGAGCTGACGGATTCCAAATCGGACATCCGGTTCGAGCCCCACGCTCAAAAGTGCATTTTGTAAATGCACTTGGTTTCAAATCAAAGCAGCCGGGGTCCGGGGGTCCAGAATGTGAAATACTGATCCGACCGGCATTCCGATCATTCCAACACGACCTGGGAGGTAGGCGTGACTTGTCAGAGCTGACGGATTCCAAATCGGACATCCGGTTCGAGCCCCACGCTCAAAAGTGCATTTTGTAAATGCACTTGGTTTCAAATCAAAGCAGCCGGGGTCCGGGGGTCCAGAATGTGAAATACTGATCCGACCGGCATTCCGATCATTCCAACACGACCTGGGAGGTAGACGTGACTTGTCAGAGCTGACGGATTCCAAATCGGACATCCGGTTCGAGCCCCACGCTCAAAAGTGCATTTTGTAAATGCACTTGGTTTCAAATCAAAGCAGCCGGGGTCCGGGGGTCCAGAATGTGAAATACTGATCCGACCGGCATTCCGATCATTCCAACACGACCTGGGAGGTAGACGTGACTTGTCAGAGCTGACGGATTCCAAATCGGACATCCGGTTCGAGCCCCACGCTCAAAAGTGCATTTTGTAAATGCACTTGGTTTCAAATCAAAGCAGCCGGGGTCCGGGGGTCCAGAATGTGAAATACTGATCCGACCGGCATTCCGATCATTCCAACACGACCTGGGAGGTAGACGTGACTTGTCAGAGCTGACGGATTCCAAATCGGACATCCGGTTCGAGCCCCACGCTCAAAAGTGCATTTTGTAAATGCACTTGGTTTCAAATCAAAGCAGCCGGGGTCCGGGGGTCCAGAATGTGAAATACTGATCCGACCGGCATTCCGATCATTCCAACACGACCTGGGAGGTAGGCGTGACTTGTCAGAGCTGACGGATTCCAAATCGGACATCCGGTTCGAGCCCCACGCTCAAAAGTGCATTTTGTAAATGCACTTGGTTTCAAATCAAAGCAGCCGGGGTCCGGGGGTCCAGAATGTGAAATACTGATCCGACCGGCATTCCGATCATTCCAACACGACCTGGGAGGTAGACGTGACTTGTCAGAGCTGACGGATTCCAAATCGGACATCCGGTTCGAGCCCCACGCTCAAAAGTGCATTTTGTAAATGCACTTGGTTTCAAATCAAAGCAGCCGGGGTCCGGGGGTCCAGAATGTGAAATACTGATCCGACCGGCATTCCGATCATTCCAACACGACCTGGGAGGTAGACGTGACTTGTCAGAGCTGACGGATTCCAAATCGGACATCCGGTTCGAGCCCCACGCTCAAAAGTGCATTTTGTAAATGCACTTGGTTTCAAATCAAAGCAGCCGGGGTCCGGGGGTCCAGAATGTGAAATACTGATCCGACCGGCATTCCGATCATTCCAACACGACCTGGGAGGTAGACGTGACTTGTCAGAGCTGACGGATTCCAAATCGGACATCCGGTTCGAGCCCCACGCTCAAAAGTGCATTTTGTAAATGCACTTGGTTTCAAATCAAAGCAGCCGGGGTCCGGGGGTCCAGAATGTGAAATACTGATCCGACCGGCATTCCGATCATTCCAACACGACCTGGGAGGTAGGCGTGACTTGTCAGAGCTGACGGATTCCAAATCGGACATCCGGTTCGAGCCCCACGCTCAAAAGTGCATTTTGTAAATGCACTTGGTTTCAAATCAAAGCAGCCGGGGTCCGGGGGTCCAGAATGTGAAATACTGATCCGACCGGCATTCCGATCATTCCAACACGACCTGGGAGGTAGGCGTGACTTGTCAGAGCTGACGGATTCCAAATCGGACATCCGGTTCGAGCCCCACGCTCAAAAGTGCATTTTGTAAATGCACTTGGTTTCAAATCAAAGCAGCCGGGGTCCGGGGGTCCAGAATGTGAAATACTGATCCGACCGGCATTCCGATCATTCCAACACGACCTGGGAGGTAGGCGTGACTTGTCAGAGCTGACGGATTCCAAATCGGACATCCGGTTCGAGCCCCACGCTCAAAAGTGCATTTTGTAAATGCACTTGGTTTCAAATCAAAGCAGCCGGGGTCCGGGGGTCCAGAATGTGAAATACTGATCCGACCGGCATTCCGATCGTTCCAACACGACCTGGGAGGTAGGCGTGACTTGTCAGAGCTGACGGATTCCAAATCGGACATCCGGTTCGAGCCCCACGCTCAAAAGTGCATTTTGTAAATGCACTTGGTTTCAAATCAAAGCAGCCGGGGTCCGGGGGTCCAGAATGTGAAATACTGATCCGACCGGCATTCCGATCATTCCAACACGACCTGGGAGGTAGACGTGACTTGTCAGAGCTGACGGATTCCAAATCGGACATCCGGTTCGAGCCCCACGCTCAAAAGTGCATTTTGTAAATGCACTTGGTTTCAAATCAAAGCAGCCGGGGTCCGGGGGTCCAGAATGTGAAATACTGATCCGACCGGCATTCCGATCATTCCAACACGACCTGGGAGGTAGGCGTGACTTGTCAGAGCTGACGGATTCCAAATCGGACATCCGGTTCGAGCCCCACGCTCAAAAGTGCATTTTGTAAATGCACTTGGTTTCAAATCAAAGCAGCCGGGGTCCGGGGGTCCAGAATGTGAAATACTGATCCGACCGGCATTCCGATCATTCCAACACGACCTGGGAGGTAGGCGTGACTTGTCAGAGCTGACGGATTCCAAATCGGACATCCGGTTCGAGCCCCACGCTCAAAAGTGCATTTTGTAAATGCACTTGGTTTCAAATCAAAGCAGCCGGGGTCCGGGGGTCCAGAATGTGAAATACTGATCCGACCGGCATTCCGATCATTCCAACACGACCTGGGAGGTAGGCGTGACTTGTCAGAGCTGACGGATTCCAAATCGGACATCCGGTTCGAGCCCCACGCTCAAAAGTGCATTTTGTAAATGCACTTGGTTTCAAATCAAAGCAGCCGGGGTCCGGGGGTCCAGAATGTGAAATACTGATCCGACCGGCATTCCGATCATTCCAACACGACCTGGGAGGTAGACGTGACTTGTCAGAGCTGACGGATTCCAAATCGGACATCCGGTTCGAGCCCCACGCTCAAAAGTGCATTTTGTAAATGCACTTGGTTTCAAATCAAAGCAGCCGGGGTCCGGGGGTCCAGAATGTGAAATACTGATCCGACCGGCATTCCGATCGTTCCAACACGACCTGGGAGGTAGGCGTGACTTGTCAGAGCTGACGGATTCCAAATCGGACATCCGGTTCGAGCCCCACGCTCAAAAGTGCATTTTGTAAATGCACTTGGTTTCAAATCAAAGCAGCCGGGGTCCGGGGGTCCAGAATGTGAAATACTGATCCGACCGGCATTCCGATCATTCCAACACGACCTGGGAGGTAGACGTGACTTGTCAGAGCTGACGGATTCCAAATCGGACATCCGGTTCGAGCCCCACGCTCAAAAGTGCATTTTGTAAATGCACTTGGTTTCAAATCAAAGCAGCCGGGGTCCGGGGGTCCAGAATGTGAAATACTGATCCGACCGGCATTCCGATCATTCCAACACGACCTGGGAGGTAGGCGTGACTTGTCAGAGCTGACGGATTCCAAATCGGACATCCGGTTCGAGCCCCACGCTCAAAAGTGCATTTTGTAAATGCACTTGGTTTCAAATCAAAGCAGCCGGGGTCCGGGGGTCCAGAATGTGAAATACTGATCCGACCGGCATTCCGATCATTCCAACACGACCTGGGAGGTAGGCGTGACTTGTCAGAGCTGACGGATTCCAAATCGGACATCCGGTTCGAGCCCCACGCTCAAAAGTGCATTTTGTAAATGCACTTGGTTTCAAATCAAAGCAGCCGGGGTCCGGGGGTCCAGAATGTGAAATACTGATCCGACCGGCATTCCGATCATTCCAACACGACCTGGGAGGTAGGCGTGACTTGTCAGAGCTGACGGATTCCAAATCGGACATCCGGTTCGAGCCCCACGCTCAAAAGTGCATTTTGTAAATGCACTTGGTTTCAAATCAAAGCAGCCGGGGTCCGGGGGTCCAGAATGTGAAATACTGATCCGACCGGCATTCCGATCATTCCAACACGACCTGGGAGGTAGGCGTGACTTGTCAGAGCTGACGGATTCCAAATCGGACATCCGGTTCGAGCCCCACGCTCAAAAGTGCATTTTGTAAATGCACTTGGTTTCAAATCAAAGCAGCCGGGGTCCGGGGGTCCAGAATGTGAAATACTGATCCGACCGGCATTCCGATCATTCCAACACGACCTGGGAGGTAGACGTGACTTGTCAGAGCTGACGGATTCCAAATCGGACATCCGGTTCGAGCCCCACGCTCAAAAGTGCATTTTGTAAATGCACTTGGTTTCAAATCAAAGCAGCCGGGGTCCGGGGGTCCAGAATGTGAAATACTGATCCGACCGGCATTCCGATCATTCCAACACGACCTGGGAGGTAGGCGTGACTTGTCAGAGCTGACGGATTCCAAATCGGACATCCGGTTCGAGCCCCACGCTCAAAAGTGCATTTTGTAAATGCACTTGGTTTCAAATCAAAGCAGCCGGGGTCCGGGGGTCCAGAATGTGAAATACTGATCCGACCGGCATTCCGATCATTCCAACACGACCTGGGAGGTAGGCGTGACTTGTCAGAGCTGACGGATTCCAAATCGGACATCCGGTTCGAGCCCCACGCTCAAAAGTGCATTTTGTAAATGCACTTGGTTTCAAATCAAAGCAGCCGGGGTCCGGGGGTCCAGAATGTGAAATACTGATCCGACCGGCATTCCGATCATTCCAACACGACCTGGGAGGTAGGCGTGACTTGTCAGAGCTGACGGATTCCAAATCGGACATCCGGTTCGAGCCCCACGCTCAAAAGTGCATTTTGTAAATGCACTTGGTTTCAAATCAAAGCAGCCGGGGTCCGGGGGTCCAGAATGTGAAATACTGATCCGACCGGCATTCCGATCATTCCAACACGACCTGGGAGGTAGGCGTGACTTGTCAGAGCTGACGGATTCCAAATCGGACATCCGGTTCGAGCCCCACGCTCAAAAGTGCATTTTGTAAATGCACTTGGTTTCAAATCAAAGCAGCCGGGGTCCGGGGGTCCAGAATGTGAAATACTGATCCGACCGGCATTCCGATCATTCCAACACGACCTGGGAGGTAGGCGTGACTTGTCAGAGCTGACGGATTCCAAATCGGACATCCGGTTCGAGCCCCACGCTCAAAAGTGCATTTTGTAAATGCACTTGGTTTCAAATCAAAGCAGCCGGGGTCCGGGGGTCCAGAATGTGAAATACTGATCCGACCGGCATTCCGATCATTCCAACACGACCTGGGAGGTAGACGTGACTTGTCAGAGCTGACGGATTCCAAATCGGACATCCGGTTCGAGCCCCACGCTCAAAAGTGCATTTTGTAAATGCACTTGGTTTCAAATCAAAGCAGCCGGGGTCCGGGGGTCCAGAATGTGAAATACTGATCCGACCGGCATTCCGATCGTTCCAACACGACCTGGGAGGTAGGCGTGACTTGTCAGAGCTGACGGATTCCAAATCGGACATCCGGTTCGAGCCCCACGCTCAAAAGTGCATTTTGTAAATGCACTTGGTTTCAAATCAAAGCAGCCGGGGTCCGGGGGTCCAGAATGTGAAATACTGATCCGACCGGCATTCCGATCATTCCAACACGACCTGGGAGGTAGGCGTGACTTGTCAGAGCTGACGGATTCCAAATCGGACATCCGGTTCGAGCCCCACGCTCAAAAGTGCATTTTGTAAATGCACTTGGTTTCAAATCAAAGCAGCCGGGGTCCGGGGGTCCAGAATGTGAAATACTGATCCGACCGGCATTCCGATCATTCCAACACGACCTGGGAGGTAGACGTGACTTGTCAGAGCTGACGGATTCCAAATCGGACATCCGGTTCGAGCCCCACGCTCAAAAGTGCATTTTGTAAATGCACTTGGTTTCAAATCAAAGCAGCCGGGGTCCGGGGGTCCAGAATGTGAAATACTGATCCGACCGGCATTCCGATCATTCCAACACGACCTGGGAGGTAGGCGTGACTTGTCAGAGCTGACGGATTCCAAATCGGACATCCGGTTCGAGCCCCACGCTCAAAAGTGCATTTTGTAAATGCACTTGGTTTCAAATCAAAGCAGCCGGGGTCCGGGGGTCCAGAATGTGAAATACTGATCCGACCGGCATTCCGATCATTCCAACACGACCTGGGAGGTAGACGTGACTTGTCAGAGCTGACGGATTCCAAATCGGACATCCGGTTCGAGCCCCACGCTCAAAAGTGCATTTTGTAAATGCACTTGGTTTCAAATCAAAGCAGCCGGGGTCCGGGGGTCCAGAATGTGAAATACTGATCCGACCGGCATTCCGATCATTCCAACACGACCTGGGAGGTAGGCGTGACTTGTCAGAGCTGACGGATTCCAAATCGGACATCCGGTTCGAGCCCCACGCTCAAAAGTGCATTTTGTAAATGCACTTGGTTTCAAATCAAAGCAGCCGGGGTCCGGGGGTCCAGAATGTGAAATACTGATCCGACCGGCATTCCGATCATTCCAACACGACCTGGGAGGTAGACGTGACTTGTCAGAGCTGACGGATTCCAAATCGGACATCCGGTTCGAGCCCCACGCTCAAAAGTGCATTTTGTAAATGCACTTGGTTTCAAATCAAAGCAGCCGGGGTCCGGGGGTCCAGAATGTGAAATACTGATCCGACCGGCATTCCGATCATTCCAACACGACCTGGGAGGTAGACGTGACTTGTCAGAGCTGACGGATTCCAAATCGGACATCCGGTTCGAGCCCCACGCTCAAAAGTGCATTTTGTAAATGCACTTGGTTTCAAATCAAAGCAGCCGGGGTCCGGGGGTCCAGAATGTGAAATACTGATCCGACCGGCATTCCGATCATTCCAACACGACCTGGGAGGTAGACGTGACTTGTCAGAGCTGACGGATTCCAAATCGGACATCCGGTTCGAGCCCCACGCTCAAAAGTGCATTTTGTAAATGCACTTGGTTTCAAATCAAAGCAGCCGGGGTCCGGGGGTCCAGAATGTGAAATACTGATCCGACCGGCATTCCGATCATTCCAACACGACCTGGGAGGTAGACGTGACTTGTCAGAGCTGACGGATTCCAAATCGGACATCCGGTTCGAGCCCCACGCTCAAAAGTGCATTTTGTAAATGCACTTGGTTTCAAATCAAAGCAGCCGGGGTCCGGGGGTCCAGAATGTGAAATACTGATCCGACCGGCATTCCGATCATTCCAACACGACCTGGGAGGTAGACGTGACTTGTCAGAGCTGACGGATTCCAAATCGGACATCCGGTTCGAGCCCCACGCTCAAAAGTGCATTTTGTAAATGCACTTGGTTTCAAATCAAAGCAGCCGGGGTCCGGGGGTCCAGAATGTGAAATACTGATCCGACCGGCATTCCGATCATTCCAACACGACCTGGGAGGTAGACGTGACTTGTCAGAGCTGACGGATTCCAAATCGGACATCCGGTTCGAGCCCCACGCTCAAAAGTGCATTTTGTAAATGCACTTGGTTTCAAATCAAAGCAGCCGGGGTCCGGGGGTCCAGAATGTGAAATACTGATCCGACCGGCATTCCGATCATTCCAACACGACCTGGGAGGTAGACGTGACTTGTCAGAGCTGACGGATTCCAAATCGGACATCCGGTTCGAGCCCCACGCTCAAAAGTGCATTTTGTAAATGCACTTGGTTTCAAATCAAAGCAGCCGGGGTCCGGGGGTCCAGAATGTGAAATACTGATCCGACCGGCATTCCGATCATTCCAACACGACCTGGGAGGTAGACGTGACTTGTCAGAGCTGACGGATTCCAAATCGGACATCCGGTTCGAGCCCCACGCTCAAAAGTGCATTTTGTAAATGCACTTGGTTTCAAATCAAAGCAGCCGGGGTCCGGGGGTCCAGAATGTGAAATACTGATCCGACCGGCATTCCGATCATTCCAACACGACCTGGGAGGTAGGCGTGACTTGTCAGAGCTGACGGATTCCAAATCGGACATCCGGTTCGAGCCCCACGCTCAAAAGTGCATTTTGTAAATGCACTTGGTTTCAAATCAAAGCAGCCGGGGTCCGGGGGTCCAGAATGTGAAATACTGATCCGACCGGCATTCCGATCTTTCCAACACGACCTGGGAGGTAGACGTGACTTGTCAGAGCTGACGGATTCCAAATCGGACATCCGGTTCGAGCCCCACGCTCAAAAGTGCATTTTGTAAATGCACTTGGTTTCAAATCAAAGCAGCCGGGGTCCGGGGGTCCAGAATGTGAAATACTGATCCGACCGGCATTCCGATCGTTCCAACACGACCTGGGAGGTAGACGTGACTTGTCAGAGCTGACGGATTCCAAATCGGACATCCGGTTCGAGCCCCACGCTCAAAAGTGCATTTTGTAAATGCACTTGGTTTCAAATCAAAGCAGCCGGGGTCCGGGGGTCCAGAATGTGAAATACTGATCCGACCGGCATTCCGATCATTCCAACACGACCTGGGAGGTAGGCGTGACTTGTCAGAGCTGACGGATTCCAAATCGGACATCCGGTTCGAGCCCCACGCTCAAAAGTGCATTTTGTAAATGCACTTGGTTTCAAATCAAAGCAGCCGGGGTCCGGGGGTCCAGAATGTGAAATACTGATCCGACCGGCATTCCGATCATTCCAACACGACCTGGGAGGTAGACGTGACTTGTCAGAGCTGACGGATTCCAAATCGGACATCCGGTTCGAGCCCCACGCTCAAAAGTGCATTTTGTAAATGCACTTGGTTTCAAATCAAAGCAGCCGGGGTCCGGGGGTCCAGAATGTGAAATACTGATCCGACCGGCATTCCGATCATTCCAACACGACCTGGGAGGTAGACGTGACTTGTCAGAGCTGACGGATTCCAAATCGGACATCCGGTTCGAGCCCCACGCTCAAAAGTGCATTTTGTAAATGCACTTGGTTTCAAATCAAAGCAGCCGGGGTCCGGGGGTCCAGAATGTGAAATACTGATCCGACCGGCATTCCGATCATTCCAACACGACCTGGGAGGTAGGCGTGACTTGTCAGAGCTGACGGATTCCAAATCGGACATCCGGTTCGAGCCCCACGCTCAAAAGTGCATTTTGTAAATGCACTTGGTTTCAAATCAAAGCAGCCGGGGTCCGGGGGTCCAGAATGTGAAATACTGATCCGACCGGCATTCCGATCATTCCAACACGACCTGGGAGGTAGACGTGACTTGTCAGAGCTGACGGATTCCAAATCGGACATCCGGTTCGAGCCCCACGCTCAAAAGTGCATTTTGTAAATGCACTTGGTTTCAAATCAAAGCAGCCGGGGTCCGGGGGTCCAGAATGTGAAATACTGATCCGACCGGCATTCCGATCATTCCAACACGACCTGGGAGGTAGGCGTGACTTGTCAGAGCTGACGGATTCCAAATCGGACATCCGGTTCGAGCCCCACGCTCAAAAGTGCATTTTGTAAATGCACTTGGTTTCAAATCAAAGCAGCCGGGGTCCGGGGGTCCAGAATGTGAAATACTGATCCGACCGGCATTCCGATCATTCCAACACGACCTGGGAGGTAGGCGTGACTTGTCAGAGCTGACGGATTCCAAATCGGACATCCGGTTCGAGCCCCACGCTCAAAAGTGCATTTTGTAAATGCACTTGGTTTCAAATCAAAGCAGCCGGGGTCCGGGGGTCCAGAATGTGAAATACTGATCCGACCGGCATTCCGATCATTCCAACACGACCTGGGAGGTAGGCGTGACTTGTCAGAGCTGACGGATTCCAAATCGGACATCCGGTTCGAGCCCCACGCTCAAAAGTGCATTTTGTAAATGCACTTGGTTTCAAATCAAAGCAGCCGGGGTCCGGGGGTCCAGAATGTGAAATACTGATCCGACCGGCATTCCGATCATTCCAACACGACCTGGGAGGTAGGCGTGACTTGTCAGAGCTGACGGATTCCAAATCGGACATCCGGTTCGAGCCCCACGCTCAAAAGTGCATTTTGTAAATGCACTTGGTTTCAAATCAAAGCAGCCGGGGTCCGGGGGTCCAGAATGTGAAATACTGATCCGACCGGCATTCCGATCATTCCAACACGACCTGGGAGGTAGGCGTGACTTGTCAGAGCTGACGGATTCCAAATCGGACATCCGGTTCGAGCCCCACGCTCAAAAGTGCATTTTGTAAATGCACTTGGTTTCAAATCAAAGCAGCCGGGGTCCGGGGGTCCAGAATGTGAAATACTGATCCGACCGGCATTCCGATCGTTCCAACACGACCTGGGAGGTAGGCGTGACTTGTCAGAGCTGACGGATTCCAAATCGGACATCCGGTTCGAGCCCCACGCTCAAAAGTGCATTTTGTAAATGCACTTGGTTTCAAATCAAAGCAGCCGGGGTCCGGGGGTCCAGAATGTGAAATACTGATCCGACCGGCATTCCGATCGTTCCAACACGACCTGGGAGGTAGACGTGACTTGTCAGAGCTGACGGATTCCAAATCGGACATCCGGTTCGAGCCCCACGCTCAAAAGTGCATTTTGTAAATGCACTTGGTTTCAAATCAAAGCAGCCGGGGTCCGGGGGTCCAGAATGTGAAATACTGATCCGACCGGCATTCCGATCATTCCAACACGACCTGGGAGGTAGGCGTGACTTGTCAGAGCTGACGGATTCCAAATCGGACATCCGGTTCGAGCCCCACGCTCAAAAGTGCATTTTGTAAATGCACTTGGTTTCAAATCAAAGCAGCCGGGGTCCGGGGGTCCAGAATGTGAAATACTGATCCGACCGGCATTCCGATCATTCCAACACGACCTGGGAGGTAGGCGTGACTTGTCAGAGCTGACGGATTCCAAATCGGACATCCGGTTCGAGCCCCACGCTCAAAAGTGCATTTTGTAAATGCACTTGGTTTCAAATCAAAGCAGCCGGGGTCCGGGGGTCCAGAATGTGAAATACTGATCCGACCGGCATTCCGATCATTCCAACACGACCTGGGAGGTAGGCGTGACTTGTCAGAGCTGACGGATTCCAAATCGGACATCCGGTTCGAGCCCCACGCTCAAAAGTGCATTTTGTAAATGCACTTGGTTTCAAATCAAAGCAGCCGGGGTCCGGGGGTCCAGAATGTGAAATACTGATCCGACCGGCATTCCGATCGTTCCAACACGACCTGGGAGGTAGGCGTGACTTGTCAGAGCTGACGGATTCCAAATCGGACATCCGGTTCGAGCCCCACGCTCAAAAGTGCATTTTGTAAATGCACTTGGTTTCAAATCAAAGCAGCCGGGGTCCGGGGGTCCAGAATGTGAAATACTGATCCGACCGGCATTCCGATCATTCCAACACGACCTGGGAGGTAGGCGTGACTTGTCAGAGCTGACGGATTCCAAATCGGACATCCGGTTCGAGCCCCACGCTCAAAAGTGCATTTTGTAAATGCACTTGGTTTCAAATCAAAGCAGCCGGGGTCCGGGGGTCCAGAATGTGAAATACTGATCCGACCGGCATTCCGATCATTCCAACACGACCTGGGAGGTAGGCGTGACTTGTCAGAGCTGACGGATTCCAAATCGGACATCCGGTTCGAGCCCCACGCTCAAAAGTGCATTTTGTAAATGCACTTGGTTTCAAATCAAAGCAGCCGGGGTCCGGGGGTCCAGAATGTGAAATACTGATCCGACCGGCATTCCGATCTTTCCAACACGACCTGGGAGGTAGGCGTGACTTGTCAGAGCTGACGGATTCCAAATCGGACATCCGGTTCGAGCCCCACGCTCAAAAGTGCATTTTGTAAATGCACTTGGTTTCAAATCAAAGCAGCCGGGGTCCGGGGGTCCAGAATGTGAAATACTGATCCGACCGGCATTCCGATCATTCCAACACGACCTGGGAGGTAGGCGTGACTTGTCAGAGCTGACGGATTCCAAATCGGACATCCGGTTCGAGCCCCACGCTCAAAAGTGCATTTTGTAAATGCACTTGGTTTCAAATCAAAGCAGCCGGGGTCCGGGGGTCCAGAATGTGAAATACTGATCCGACCGGCATTCCGATCATTCCAACACGACCTGGGAGGTAGGCGTGACTTGTCAGGGCTGACGGATTCTAAATCGGACATCCGGTTCGAGCCCCACGCTCAAAAGTGCATTTTGTAAATGCACTTGGTTTCAAATCAAAGCAGCCGGGGTCCGGGGGTCCAGAATGTGAAATACTGATCCGACCGGCATTCCGATCGTTCCAACACGACCTGGGAGGTAGACGTGACTTGTCAGAGCTGACGGATTCCAAATCGGACATCCGGTTCGAGCCCCACGCTCAAAAGTGCATTTTGTAAATGCACTTGGTTTCAAATCAAAGCAGCCGGGGTCCGGGGGTCCAGAATGTGAAATACTGATCCGACCGGCATTCCGATCATTCCAACACGACCTGGGAGGTAGGCGTGACTTGTCAGAGCTGACGGATTCCAAATCGGACATCCGGTTCGAGCCCCACGCTCAAAAGTGCATTTTGTAAATGCACTTGGTTTCAAATCAAAGCAGCCGGGGTCCGGGGGTCCAGAATGTGAAATACTGATCCGACCGGCATTCCGATCATTCCAACACGACCTGGGAGGTAGGCGTGACTTGTCAGAGCTGACGGATTCCAAATCGGACATCCGGTTCGAGCCCCACGCTCAAAAGTGCATTTTGTAAATGCACTTGGTTTCAAATCAAAGCAGCCGGGGTCCGGGGGTCCAGAATGTGAAATACTGATCCGACCGGCATTCCGATCATTCCAACACGACCTGGGAGGTAGGCGTGACTTGTCAGAGCTGACGGATTCCAAATCGGACATCCGGTTCGAGCCCCACGCTCAAAAGTGCATTTTGTAAATGCACTTGGTTTCAAATCAAAGCAGCCGGGGTCCGGGGGTCCAGAATGTGAAATACTGATCCGACCGGCATTCCGATCGTTCCAACACGACCTGGGAGGTAGACGTGACTTGTCAGAGCTGACGGATTCCAAATCGGACATCCGGTTCGAGCCCCACGCTCAAAAGTGCATTTTGTAAATGCACTTGGTTTCAAATCAAAGCAGCCGGGGTCCGGGGGTCCAGAATGTGAAATACTGATCCGACCGGCATTCCGATCATTCCAACACGACCTGGGAGGTAGGCGTGACTTGTCAGAGCTGACGGATTCCAAATCGGACATCCGGTTCGAGCCCCACGCTCAAAAGTGCATTTTGTAAATGCACTTGGTTTCAAATCAAAGCAGCCGGGGTCCGGGGGTCCAGAATGTGAAATACTGATCCGACCGGCATTCCGATCATTCCAACACGACCTGGGAGGTAGGCGTGACTTGTCAGAGCTGACGGATTCCAAATCGGACATCCGGTTCGAGCCCCACGCTCAAAAGTGCATTTTGTAAATGCACTTGGTTTCAAATCAAAGCAGCCGGGGTCCGGGGGTCCAGAATGTGAAATACTGATCCGACCGGCATTCCGATCATTCCAACACGACCTGGGAGGTAGACGTGACTTGTCAGAGCTGACGGATTCCAAATCGGACATCCGGTTCGAGCCCCACGCTCAAAAGTGCATTTTGTAAATGCACTTGGTTTCAAATCAAAGCAGCCGGGGTCCGGGGGTCCAGAATGTGAAATACTGATCCGACCGGCATTCCGATCATTCCAACACGACCTGGGAGGTAGACGTGACTTGTCAGAGCTGACGGATTCCAAATCGGACATCCGGTTCGAGCCCCACGCTCAAAAGTGCATTTTGTAAATGCACTTGGTTTCAAATCAAAGCAGCCGGGGTCCGGGGGTCCAGAATGTGAAATACTGATCCGACCGGCATTCCGATCATTCCAACACGACCTGGGAGGTAGACGTGACTTGTCAGAGCTGACGGATTCCAAATCGGACATCCGGTTCGAGCCCCACGCTCAAAAGTGCATTTTGTAAATGCACTTGGTTTCAAATCAAAGCAGCCGGGGTCCGGGGGTCCAGAATGTGAAATACTGATCCGACCGGCATTCCGATCATTCCAACACGACCTGGGAGGTAGACGTGACTTGTCAGAGCTGACGGATTCCAAATCGGACATCCGGTTCGAGCCCCACGCTCAAAAGTGCATTTTGTAAATGCACTTGGTTTCAAATCAAAGCAGCCGGGGTCCGGGGGTCCAGAATGTGAAATACTGATCCGACCGGCATTCCGATCGTTCCAACACGACCTGGGAGGTAGACGTGACTTGTCAGAGCTGACGGATTCCAAATCGGACATCCGGTTCGAGCCCCACGCTCAAAAGTGCATTTTGTAAATGCACTTGGTTTCAAATCAAAGCAGCCGGGGTCCGGGGGTCCAGAATGTGAAATACTGATCCGACCGGCATTCCGATCATTCCAACACGACCTGGGAGGTAGGCGTGACTTGTCAGAGCTGACGGATTCCAAATCGGACATCCGGTTCGAGCCCCACGCTCAAAAGTGCATTTTGTAAATGCACTTGGTTTCAAATCAAAGCAGCCGGGGTCCGGGGGTCCAGAATGTGAAATACTGATCCGACCGGCATTCCGATCATTCCAACACGACCTGGGAGGTAGGCGTGACTTGTCAGAGCTGACGGATTCCAAATCGGACATCCGGTTCGAGCCCCACGCTCAAAAGTGCATTTTGTAAATGCACTTGGTTTCAAATCAAAGCAGCCGGGGTCCGGGGGTCCAGAATGTGAAATACTGATCCGACCGGCATTCCGATCATTCCAACACGACCTGGGAGGTAGACGTGACTTGTCAGAGCTGACGGATTCCAAATCGGACATCCGGTTCGAGCCCCACGCTCAAAAGTGCATTTTGTAAATGCACTTGGTTTCAAATCAAAGCAGCCGGGGTCCGGGGGTCCAGAATGTGAAATACTGATCCGACCGGCATTCCGATCATTCCAACACGACCTGGGAGGTAGACGTGACTTGTCAGAGCTGACGGATTCCAAATCGGACATCCGGTTCGAGCCCCACGCTCAAAAGTGCATTTTGTAAATGCACTTGGTTTCAAATCAAAGCAGCCGGGGTCCGGGGGTCCAGAATGTGAAATACTGATCCGACCGGCATTCCGATCGTTCCAACACGACCTGGGAGGTAGGCGTGACTTGTCAGAGCTGACGGATTCCAAATCGGA